>JAWNPG010000040.1:13930000-14407500 GCA_035045145.1 Drosophila meridionalis | reverse complement strand
AAAAATGAAAGCGTGTCGATATGGCACAGCCAAAAGAATAAGTTTTATGTGCCCCGCTGCCCAATGATATGATCTAAGCCAAGGGAGCTACGAGTAGCACATGTGCAAACAAATTAAAAGTTGCTCATAAAAATATAATTATATTGTGGCTCGGGTTAAGCAAACAAAAAACAGCACAAAATGTGTGTGGGGGAGAGAGAGAGAGCGAGAGAGACAGAGAGGGAGAGAGAGAGAGATAGAAGGACATTTCCAGGCGGGTGAACAGGACTAGGAGATAGTCTGAGCCACGCGACTTGAAGCTATTGAGTGCTGTTGAGAGGAAGTGGAAAACTAGGCTTAAAAGTGAGATCTCAGCATTCAAACATGCGTTAGTAGAATATTTAAACAAAATTTTGATAAGTTAAGCTCTTAAAGTATTTGAAATATATTAAAAATTACATTGGAAAATTTGATAAGTTTAGCTCTTAAAGTGTGCGACATATATTAGAAATTATACTGAAAAAAATTGATATCGATTTTGATCGATAACAAAATTTGATGAGTTTAGTTCTTAAAGTATTCGAGATATATTAAAAAATATACTGGTAAAATTACTATCGATTTTGATCGAGTTTAAATCTTGAAATATGCAAATTATATTAAAAACTTGAAAAAATGCTATCGATTTTGATCGATAAGAAAATTTCAGTTGTTTAGCTCTTGAAATATGCAAGATATACTAAAAAATTATACTGGAAAATTACTATTGATTTTTATCGATTTCAAGAGATTTTATTTCTGACAAAATTGATCTGAGAGTGCCGTATTCTGCTATCTAGAATGAAGCTTTCTCTAATAAGACATGAATAGATAGATGGATTAACGAACAGCCCACAAAAGGACAGATCAATAGAACGAAAGCCCGATAAGCGTAGAGGGCATGATCAACCAAACTGATCTGACCAGCATCAAGGACTTGTATCCACAATACATATATATTATATGATGCATAGATTTGAACAAGAGGATATACCCCACTTTTGGAAATATATAGGGTATAGAAACAGTCGAAAAAGCGAAGCAAAATTGATAAAAAAGGAAAAAAGCCCAGAGACAATGGCGAGGCCAAGCGGCTTAAGAGCCAAAACTTGAGTGGCAGACAACAACCACAACAGCAGCAACAGCAGCAAAAGCAACAGCAGCAAAAGCAACAGCAACAACAACCACAACCACAACAACAACAACAACGAGTGTGGCGCATTAAAAGCAACTTCCAAGTCATTAACCCGTTTATGACGCTTAACATGGCTAAGACTTGGTCGGCCACAATAAAGCGGCAATAAAATGGCCCACACGCCAGCATATCAGCAGGCGCAGACGCCGGCACACACGCACACATACACGCAAACACACGCATGTGTGTGTGTGCTGGCCAACTTAAAGTGTTTAACGGCTCATTTATTGCGCGCCCTCAAATTTTTGCACTTTTGGCCAGCAAAGAAATGGCATTAAATGTTATTAAAATTTCGTACGATCCGATATATATATATTTAATATATGGTTAATCCTTAAACGGCCAGGTCTCGAAAATTGTGTTAATCCTCTAAGAGGCAAGGCCAATTAAATTGATAACAACGCAGCCGCATGAAGTGCTCATTTTATGGCCTTTCTTAGAGCTGATTTCCGTTTCCGCTTTTGGCGAGCAGCATATGTAAATGGCCTCCATATTCTTATAGACATTTTGTTTCCCTAAACTCGTGTATGCTAAGCCACAGAGATAACCGCATTCTGATAAGGTTCAACCGTAAGCAAAAACAGCTAAAATAAGAATAATAAAAACGCTGTAGAAAAGTTCAAACAGATTGTGTTTCTTTAACTTCCGAGCGGAGCATACGATATTTTTTTTTTTAATATTTCTACAGAATGAGCTTAAGATTTTTATATGTTTTTATATCGATTTGTTCATATTTATTTCTACGATTTCAGCTGCGGAGCAAAGCCTAAAGTCCGTGGCAGTTACGGGACATGTGTGGTCTTTCTCACTCTCAACTCCCACAGCGATGTACAGTGGAATGAATCGAATATGTGTGCATACAAATTTCAAGGTGAACCTTAAATAATTGTGTTTTAGAGAACTCTACTGTTTTCCTGTTTATCGAATAACAATAAAATATAAATTTATATAATAAAAACCTCAACTTAAGTATGATATATTTTTATAAAATACTTGAATTGGGATCACTTAAATAGCATTTTTATATGCAACCTTTGCCATTTAGTTTATATATCCTATGATTCTATGCCCTATCCCATATGTCCAATCATAAAGACAAAAATATCGCAATTATAACTTCATCTTTCTTTATTTGCAGAATCGTCAGCTCCTTGTCTATAATATGTAGTTCAAACCAGTTTGGAATCGCACAGCTTTTCATACATCTTATTAGAGAATTTGTATTCATATAACTAACCTCAATAGCTCCTAGCACTATTTTCAATCTATTACAAAGTATTATCAATCTATAACAAAGTAACAATAAATTTGTACCATATCAATTAATAGCATTTTGCCTCTATAAATATCAACTTCATTCCACTGTGCAACGGTCGCTGACTGTGTGGCTGTGTCGCTTGGTTGCGTCTGGCCCAATGCGGCTTAGGCTTTGTTGGCCAACACTGGCGCACACTTATACACTCTCACACACACACACTCACACACACACACTCTTTTGCCTGCTGAGACATGGCCCTTTGCACACAGCGCACTCATATTATGCTAATATTATCCCTTGTCAGTGTTTTGTGGGTTAAGGACAGTTTTATGCATCCACACACGCCACACACACACACGCACACTCATAAACTTGTCACAGACCACACACATACACACATGTGTGCTACGCTTGGACAGCTGCTTTAGCTGTGCATGTGTGTGTGTGTGTGTGCGCATGTTAAATAAGCGTAATGCCGCCATTATTGGACGCATTACAAACAAAATGAAAGTGTGCACACAGCGAGCCTACGACACACTCCATGCCTGTGTGTGTGTGTGTGAGAGAGTGTGTGGGTGTATTGCGTGTGTGTGTATTAGCGACTTACAGTGCCTTTATGCATTTCACATGTGACGGCTATTTGTGGTACACAAATCGTTGACAGCCGGCGACCGGGCCCAAACTGTCGCTTGATTTAGACCACAAATTTAGGTGCAACGCGTACAGCAGCTGCAGCTAATTATGAAACTAATTAGCATTCGACTCAAGTGGATTATAATTAATAAACATATTGTGCCAGACGTGTCAATTGCTTGAGATGCATAACTTAAGGTGTCACAGGAGAGGGGGAGAGGGAGACGGGAGGGAGACAGAGCGAATGCCTTTTGTTTGTAGGGCAGAAAAAAGTTAAAGCCAATTGAAATTCTTTAAGCTGAATTCGAAGGTATAAGAAAAAAGAGAGAGAGAAAGAGAGAGAAGGAGAGAGAAAGGAAAAAGAGAGAGCGATACTGATATTTAAATTTATAACTTAGATATGTTTCCAAGAAAAACTTTGAGCTTAAGAAGGCAAATAGTTTGAAGTTATTTATAAATTTCCATGGCCTAAACAAAATTATATAATATAGATTAGAAATGAAACCAAAATATTCCCGCAGACTATAACAATCTTACTTGGACATTATGCTTAATCTTATCTGACTCCACCAAATTTTTGTTTACGAATATTCAATCATCAACAAGTTGGTTTAAATTCAAACCGAAAAAAAATCTAACCTTAAACCCATAATGAAATTATGCTAACAAACCAACTGACGAATTTTATAAATAAAATCCCAAATCACTTAATCATTTCACAGTCTTCTTTCGTTCCTTGCGAGTAAAGCCTATAAAATAAATAAAAATGGAACTAAGCTCGTCTTTATCTTTGGCAAATGCAAATGAGAAGGGAAAGTCAACTAATCTGGGTCGTTGGCCAGGCCACAATTACCCGAATCAAGCATTTCGCTTCGATTTCGATTCCCATCATACACACAACTAAAAGGCAATTTCCGCAAAACGTGAAAAGGGGGCCAAAGTGATTTGCCAGAAGTGAAAACTTTTCGACAATCGACAAAAGCATGAAGCCAAAAAAAAGAGAGAGAGAGAAAGATAGAGAGAGATAGTGAGAGAGAGGCAAAACTAGTTGAGCGAGGCAGAAGACCCAGACTCAAGCCTGATTGAGCCTTGATTTTGGTTACGCTCTTTGCCACTTCGATTTGCGTTGTAAAATTTATTACAAATACTTGCCATGTGTAAGCATTATCGATTCGCAAACACACACAGATATATATGTATATATAGATATATAAAAATATACCATATATATTGGCGCTGTGGCAAATGAATGTGCGCTTTGGAGCCTCTGTCACATTATGGAGACAACGAAGCACACAAGCGGGACTCATATAGCAACTCGATTAAACAGCTGCAATTGCAGAAACGAACGGACTGGACTATCCGGCGCATAATGCTGCATAAACATTTCCAATAAAGTCAAGACGGAAGTTGCGCAAAAATTGCGCTGTCAGTGAAAAAGGAGAAAGAGCGAGCGAGAGAGAGAGAGAGAGTGAAAAAAAAAACGAAATATTGCGGGCAAAATAAATTTAAGTATAAATCATAATTTAGGCAAATCTCTAGAGATGAGCTCTCAACGTCCGACTGCGGCTGCTGCCTTTGCTTCCTACTTGCCTGTCTCAAAGTGAGCTGCCTTTGGCCTCCTTCCTGTCTTTGCCCGCTCTGCTTTGCTTCCCTTTTGCAGGTATCGTATATGTGTAATCCCTCAAAGCAAAACAAAACACAAGCGTGTGTGTGAGTGTGTGTGTGTGTGTGGCATGTCTAAGACGAGCCACAATTTATGCGCTTCGTCGCCTCTCGTCTACGCCAAGTGATATGCTGGCTCTGCATTGAAGCCCCTCCCCTTAGCATTCCCCCCCCCCCCCCTCACAGTCAGCTTCAATTTATTTCTCGCATAACAAAATTTTTGGTTTCGGGCTGCTCAATGTAAATTTATTGCGCTATGCATAGTTAAAGCTGCGCGATCTAAATCGAAGTCAGATTTTCTGATTTTCAAATTTTCGATTTCATTTCAGCTCACTTTTTATTTCGTATATAACTAAGCCAGCGCTCTGCACTTGCCGCTTTACAGTTTTTTATAAATCACGATTTCTCCATTTAGTTTCTGATTTTACATTTTATTTTACCTTTTTTACTCTCTTTTTTTTTTCTTTCTCAATCAATTTACATAAAATATATTCACTCGAACACAAATGTTGATTGAATACAAGACAAAGGAAGTGAAGAGCCATTGATTGGTACTGACTGTGTGATACTCGCTCGGGGTGAAGATATATTGGGAATTGGATATAAGAAGTCAGAAGGGATTTGACTTGAAAATGGAATTGGACTTAGATTTAGCTTTAGAATAGGCTTTAGCTTTAGAGTAAGCTTTAGTCTTAGACTGAGCTTTAGCTATATAACACACTTTAGCTTTAATTATAGCTTAAGCTTTAACTTATTCTTGAGCTTTAACTTGTAAAGATTTTTTATTTGCCATGGATAGTTCGTTTACATTGTATACAGAACTAAAGATATAGATGAAGGCTTAGAGATAGGTAGTTATAGATGGATATTAATAGATATCCATAGGGATATATAGATATAAGTATAGACATATAAATATGAATAGCTGGGTTATACCTATCCATCTATTGTAGAGATATACATATGAATATAGGTATGTCTTACACCTATGTATGTATACCCATCTATTCATATCTATATGGATATAGGCATAGCTATACATCCGTATTAACTTGCTTTAGTATGTGCCACTTATCTGCCTTAGAAAATTGCCCCCAAATAAGTTCTAGAGTTCTAAACGAAGCTCTAGAGTTTATCCTACATGATTCATGCACAAATCTAGAAAACTGTTAAAGTTCTTGCATAGCTAGGCCTTAAAAAATTGTCAGTTCACACTAAAAGAAATTGATCGACTTCTAGTCAAGCTTCAATTCAATACCAAGAGGTATTGCTAAGCCAAGTAAGCTCAAGAGTAGCTGAGTATAGCTTATGTATTTTTAATAAAAATTTCAATAATAATAAACATATACAAAAATTCAAACACATTCAACATTCAGCCCGCCTCAAGCCACTTATGCATTCAGGCTTAACAGCTTAATGGCCTAAGGTAAACACAAATGCATTTGCCAAACATCAAGTCCTCCGATCAGCCCATATACTCCTTTTGCGCGCTCCACGAACACTAAACAAAAACTGTTGCCCGTGGCGCGGCGCAGTTTGGCATCTAGCAGCTGGCATTGAATCGGAATAAAAGGGAAAGGGATTGGGATTGGGATTGGGTAAGAGAACGGGAAGCAGTCTGCCGGCTGGCTGTCAAGCAGGCGACGTCAATTGCCAAAGCACTTGACAAGTAATTTGCGGTGGCTGCTGCTGTTGCTGCTGCTGTTGCTGTTGCTTCTATTGCTGCTGCTGCAGCAGCTAAGCAACGCAACGCAATACAACAAAACACAACACAACACACGAAACAATGTTGGCGCCCTTCTCCAAGCCCAACTCAGTTTTGTCCTATTTATATTTGGCTTTACGTGGAAAGTTTGGGGTGTTTCGGTTGAGTTTTATTTGCGCGGATTTATTTGACATTCAACGTTTTTTTCCCAATTTTTTTTCTCTTTTCACACAGCACATGTCGGAACACATTTAAGATTTATATACTTTTTTTGTGGAGTTCTCTTTTTTGGCATGCAGCACATGCATATTGTGGCATGCAGCGCTTTTCATGGTTAGCTGCATGTGAGAGTGGTTTTCCTTCTACCTCGTTTTTTTGCGCTTTAATTGTCAGCCCGGCATGAGAGCGCGCGAGCGAGCTCAATTGAAAAACGCTTTGAATGCCAGCGAATGCCATTAAGGAATTTTATGTTATTAGCTCGAAAAAAAAGTAGCTCGGCGCTTTAAAGTGCCTCGAGATGCATACGTGCAAGGCCAGCGGCGCATAAAATATACAACAACTGCCTTTAAGACAAACAAAAGCCAAGCGGAAATTAGAACTGAGCAGAATCATAACAAAAGGCGCACAAAAAACGGCCAAGCGACGACCTTTCATTGTTACCTTGGCCGAGACGCGCTCAGTTTTTTGTTAAGCTTTTGCCTTTTTTTGTTTAAATTATGCAAAAGTATTTTTACCTGAATGCGAAAGGTTAAAGCACACACACACACACACACAGTGAATTTTCCGCACAATAAAATTGTTCACACTTTTTACGCTGAAAGTTGCGAGAGGTCTGCGCCATGTGTGTAGCTCACAGATTGCCCTGACGTTAATATATATAGAGAGAGAGAGGGCGTATATATGAGTCTGACAAAGACTGAAGCTGGTTTTAATTAAAATGGCTTTAAGAGTGCAGCTGGCTTGACTTGAGGCTGGCTGCAAGGCAAACAGCAACATCAAAGGCTGAAAGTCAACTAAAATGCAGATTAATTCGCACAAGTTACACAAAAACAGAAACTCGACAAACTATGAATATTTTTGAAGTTGAGCTCATATAAATGGCACTCGAAGCCAGAGCTCAGGTGCTCAGCTGCTCACTGAACAGACAAGCATTGCTTCTCAATCTTTAAATGCCAGCGGAGCACGTAACAAATCTTAATAGAAAATTGCAAATGCGGCGCGCTGAAAAGTATGCTACGAAAAAGGCCAATGGAAGCTGATGCAGTTGCAGCTGTGGAGACAGGTGACATTGGCTGTGGCGCCTCGAGGCTGCCATGGCATGGCACTCTTAAGGCATTTGTCTGCCAGCTGCCAGCTGCCGGCGTATCGTGCCATAAATGTCAGAGCGCGCATTGTTGCAGCCAAAGCCAGGCGCAGTGCAGCGCAGCTCGCATTGGCATGCCACACAGCTTCGCACAGTGGTTGACAATGAGGCGACGCTGAAGACGATTTTTCTGCTGCTTTGATTTTGAATAGCTCACTTACACACTTAATAAATGTCGCCAGATGCTCGACTAGGCAGAGAGAGTGAGAGAGAGAGAGAGAGAGAGATAGAGATAGAGACAGCGAGCTAATGCTATGCAAATTTAAATTGCCATCTAAATGGTCCCTAAAGTTGCCAACATTGGAAAGTTTCTTTTATCTCGCAGATTATATCATTACGCATGGCATATAATAAGTCAGCGCAAAGCTTAGGCCTTAGCGCAAATATAGGATATTTGGCTTCCTGGAAATACCCTGTGAAAAGTTATATTGAGCTAAAGATGATGTTGAGCTATAGATTAAAGATAGATTTTATATAATAAATTTATTGATTTTATATATAGTCTAAAATACCCTGTAAAAAGTGTTATAAAAGCGTATGCTGTTGATTGATGCATTTTGTAGATTAGACAAAATTTATTGAAAATATATAATAATATTTAAACAATTTATAAAAGATTCAAGTGAATAAATGAGGAGTGTATTCCAAATATACCCTATTAAATGTCTATAAAGCGAAATAAACAGTTTGATATAAATTATAAATTTACAAAAGATATTTAGAATCTTTATATTTAAGAATTTACTAAAAATTAAACAGAATCTACTTACATACATACACAGATACAGATACGCATACAGTTACAGATAGATACATAAATACCCTGTAAAATTTAGTATCAGGCATAAGCTGCTTTTACAATTAAAAGGTAGACCGAAAAAAAAGATTATCTCCAATAAAATGGACTATAGTCAGGTTATACACATAAATAAATAGTAGTAGCGCTGGAAATACCCTGTAAAAATGAAATAGTAGCACAATAAGCTGATCAAAAAATGTTCGACCACGCAAACAATTCATTTTAAGATTTACCTATAAAAACTCTAGCAATATTTGTATATGGTATATGCTAAATATACCCTGTAAATACATGTTACAGTTCCAATACATATATATTCTAGATAGCACATTCTACAAAAGTTCTACATTCAGATCTGAAAAAAGAATGTATTCCGTGTTCAATTACTTCTCACTTTACAGGGTATATAACAGTGCCCCCATCCAGCATAAGCCACTGCGCGTCTTTTCTATTAACAGCCAGCAAAAGGTCTTTAGGCAAGTCACATGTAAATTTATTTATTGACTCGCCTGCCAAAACTCGAGCAGTCGCCCCTTTGCAGCACTTTTTTTCCTATATATTCTTTGAGCTTATGACTTTCACTTAGCTTTCACTTGGCTTATTTACACACACACACTAACACACACACTCGCACATGTCGTTGCCTTTAGGTGCGTGGTAATTGTATTAAATTTCAATAAACGTGTATCAAACATTATGAAACGTTGAGTTGAAGAATCGCAGCAAATTATAATTTCAGTCGCGCCTTTTTTGACAATACCCTGTAAAAGGGTTTCGGGGCTTATGCAATGTGTAAACCCCTTTTTATTGTGCTTGGCCTTTTATTGCTATTTTTTTTTTTGGAGGCGGGGCTGGGGGCAGGGGCTACACATTGCAATTTGGCTGGCAATAAATTTTGTTGGCAAGGCAGCGAAATGAGAAGAAAGGCGTGAGAAGAGAAGAAGCGCAGGAAGAAGAAGCAAAAAATATTTAAATTTTTGTGTGTTGATCGCATAGCGCGCGCTTCGAGCCCCGCAAAGGGGCAAACAGTAAAAAAATCTGCTTAAATGTACTTCCGTCATAAAAAGAACGGTAATGCAGAGCCACCGCCAGCGGTATGCTCACTGTGTGTGTGTGTGTGTGTGTGTGTGGGTGTATGTTTGTGTCTGTGTGTTTGTGTTTGTTGTGTTGTGTGGCTCACGTAACCGGAGTAGCAAGAAAAACCTTTTTATAAATGCTGCTGCACGGCTTCCGCAAAATAATAATAAAAACAAAAAAAAACAGGCAACGGAAACATGCTAGCGCCACCGACATTGAATACTCTGCAAATTGAAGCAGAAATTAAATAAGAATTTTGTAATAAATAATCTTTGACCAAATGACTTTAATGGCCAGCTTTTTTAATATGTGATTTAATTCATTTTCACTTATATACTTATAATAATATATATGTATGTTAAAAATATATTTAAAACATATCTTTTTTAATGAAAATGAATTTGTGTGGGTTTCTTATTGCATTTATATGTTGACATATTTTAAAATATTGACATACATAATTTATATAATATTGGAGAGCATATATACAATATTTTATTTTAATTATTTTTATATTTTAATTCCATTTTTATATATATTATCCAATATACTATGTTTAATTTTTGTTTATTATCAGAATTTATCAGAGCTGCATTTTATATATTTAAAATTTCGTTGAATATTTTATGCATTTATAATAATTTTTTTGTAACTGGATTTATTTTTGTAATGAGATAAATACATATATATACATATATAAAATATTTTATAATTATAAAAATAAATATATTTATATAAATTTTTTCCTGACATACTTTGCCGTCATTAAAAATTTGTCTACATTCATTTTACCACAGACTTTAGCTTTAAGCTGATTTAATCTACTTTTTTATTTTAGTTTTTAATAGAAATTCAATAGCATTTTTTCACAAAGTGCATTAATATTTTGCACGATATATTACAATTTAATATTGAATTTTATTGAACTTTATTTTACATCAGATTCAATATATATTTATTTAAAAATGAAAAGCTTATATTGAAAATGAAAAATAAATAATAAATATGCATTTAATTCTAGTTTAATCTAATGTCACAATTTATGTTAATTTAAACTCGCATTCAACGTTGCGTAAATAAAATAAATGAACTTTATGCTTTAACTATTTTTAATTTATGCCGCTTAAATAATTAAAATGCATCGATAAATAAATAAATATGCGAAACTATTTTAATGCCACTGCTAAATGTGGAACAAAATGTGGAAAAGTTTTGAATATGGGAATGTTTAAGCACTTAATGCTTCACTTGCTTGATTTATGACTTAAGCTAATATTTCGACAGATATATGCAGCCATATATATAGCTATATATTTGATATTTACCTTAGTTTTGTGTTCACTTGCTTCTGAGTATTGCAGTTGATATTCTTGTTGCATTCATCGCGTGCCACGAGCTATTGTTGCGCTTTCACACACACTCGCGCTTATGCACACACACTCCTACTCACACACACACACACACACACATCAATTAACCCAGTTGCCAGCTCAACAACAATAAACAGTTCAAGAATGCGCCAAGTTAATTTTCTTGGAATTTCAGCTGCTTTGTTTCCTTCTCCTCTTTTTTTTTGTTTTGAATGCTGTAGCCAAGTGTATTTCTACCTCAGCTCACACACACACGCATATACAGCCGCACACGCACGGAGAAAATTACATGCTCTTAACACTTTAACCGGCTTTTTGCTACTTGCGCCAAAAATCCAATAAGCGCGTGTCTCTCGTCTGACTGGCCAAAAGGAGATTACGCATACGCCGCGTGGTCGCCAGTGAAACGTCCAGCAGCCACGAATGTCAACAACGAACTGAACGGCTAATGTCGAGACTGCTGTTCGTCTGACTTGGCCGAAAGCGAGTCAGCGCATGCGTCACTTTTACTCAATGAAAAGCTTCAAGCCAAAACTAATACCGAAAAAAGACAGCAACAACAAAAGACGAAGCGTTGCATACTTTTCGGAGTGCGCCGTGTGGCCGTGTTGCTGTCGTTGTTGTTGTTGTCATTGTTGCTGTTGCTGCTGCTGCTGCTGCTGTTGTCATTGGTGTTGTCGTTGTCAGCGGCAACATAATCATTGGCGCGTGTTGCTCACTTGTAGGCAGCCAAGTCAGCCAAGGCAGCCGGGCCATCAGGCCGCCAGGCCGTCAGGCAGACGCAAAACAAAAACAAAAGCCTTTTACAAATCGCGCAACGTCATGTCAACGAGACAATCAGACAAATGCCACAGTTCCCCCAAGTCAGCCCCTTGCCCGCCCACTCTGACCACGCCGCCTGCGCCTTCAAGCTGCGTCAATTGTCTGGAGGGCTTAACTTCTTTCTATTTTTTTTCCTCTTTTTTTTGTTTTTTGTTTAATTTCCTTTATCAACAAGAGGCAAACGAGTTTTGCTGCTACTGGTTGTGCGTGTGTGTATGTTTTTCTCGAAGTGTGCCTCGTTATCCTGTCAATTGTCATTGGCTTGTTGCGTCCTCTGGCCGGGCTGCCTTATCGCATGCATGTCTGCAGCCTGGGCAGGTGGAAGCCATTGTAATCGCCAGTTAATGTTAATTTGACAGTGGATCTAATTCAGCGTTGCTTTGCTACGATTAAAAATTGAGCCCTGTGTGTGAATGAGGGAGTGAGTGTGCTCGACTAGGAGTTACCCTGCAAACATGGTATGATTGAAGATATGGTTTAAGGCAACTCTTTGAGTGGTTGCTATAATTGGTTTAGGGAATGCTTTAATTATACCCATTAATAATTGCAATATGAGGAATTTCATTACTATATAGAAGATATATTATTAAATTGCTAGATTCTTACTTGACTCCATTTGCCTAAAACTCACTTTCCAACCTTGATTTAAATTTGCAGTAAGCAGAGCTGTAACTAAGTCTCTCCATCCCCCTCTCTCACTCCCTCTGTCTATCTCCATTAGTCTCCACACTTCCCCAGCTCTTCTTTAACTTATATACATCAGCTTTTATCTATCAACTAAGAGCTAATTTACAAATTAAATTGCTTAGTCCAGCATTTGAATGCATTTTGCATTGAGGCACAGCCAAGCGTTGCATGCCACATAGACGCACGCTTCTGCTCGCTCCTCCAATTTACAGCACTTATCAGCAACTTTACTTAACCAAATTACATTGGCCAAGCACACAGGAATACAAAAGCGAGTCAAGTCCCGCTCAATATCTGAGAGCTGCATGCAAATACTTTGCGGTCTTTTGTATACAAAATTGTGGTTATCAGCTTGTTGGCAAACAAAATAAATTATGCAAAAATTCAGAGAGAGAGAGAAAGAGAGAGAGTGAGAGAAGGCGAAGACTGCGCCACTTGTTGGGAAATTCAGTTTTCATGTTGACTCAATACAAAATATTTGTTATTATGGTTTTTAATGCGTTATTTATTATGAAAATCTGCTAGCTCAGAATTTCATTTAAACTTTGGCCGTCGAGCTGCCAAGAGACTAAAATACAATTTTACAATTTCACATCTGTACATTTGTGCATGGGGGCGTGGGCCCACAAATCTTATAAATAAGTATTATGCCCTAACCGCAGAGCCACTCTACAGTTTTCGTAGTTTACGATTCGGTTTCGGTTTCGGTTTCGCTTTCGGTTCTTGGCTAAGCCGTCGACATGCTTTTTAATCCCTTTTAAATTGATATTGTAATTGGGTTTCGTGTATAGTTATGAATTTCAATATGTTCGTCGACTGGGCCACACTCCCAAAAACTTTACACACACACACACACACACACATATTCCATTGTGTGTTTGTCAATCTGAGTAAACGAACCGAAAGCCTGTTTGCCATTGAATTATTGTATTAGTTGCTGTTGATGTTGAGCAAATTGTTTCGGTTGCACTCGAGTTGCACAGTTTGTAAAATGGATTCGAAATAATTTGTGGTCTGCAGCCAGGGATCTGCTATGATTATAAATTCTGAATTATTGATATTGAGCTTGTGAACGAAATTACGAAGGCGAAGGCTTTCAGCAGAAACAATTTAAGAAACTTGAAATGTTACTGAAATCTTGAGGAATATTTCTTTGCACTATATAGAACTTTCTTACTCGATCAAAACTTATGGACAAAGTTAAATGGCAAAGATAAAGTAAGAGTCAATCAATCTTTCAATCAATCAGCATAGTTAACCAATCAATTTGTCATCAAGACAGTAATTAAACTTTCTTTCAGTCAAACAAAATACCTGTCAGTCAATGATCAGTTAATCAATCAAGCATTCAAATAATCAGCCCATCAATCAATTAGTCAGTTTAGCCATCAGTTAGTTAGTCAATCAGCTTCTCACTCAGTAATCAGTCAATCTCTATATCGGACAGTCAGTCACATAATCTATAAATCAATCGGCTACCTAAACAGCAGTCATTCAGTCAATCAAAAATCGGTCAATCAATCAATTACTTAAACAGAAGTCAGTCAATCAATCATAATACCTGAGCAGTAAATCAATCAGTTTTTCACTCACTTAATCTGTTCACCAATCAGTTGACTGTCAATTAATCAATAGAGCTGATACTCAATCAGTCGCTCAGTCAATCAGTAGTCAATCCGTCAGCTTATATAGTCGTAACCTCAATCAATCAGTTCCATCAATCCAATAGTCAAGAGAACAGAGAGAGTCAAATAATCTAGACAGTCAGTTAAGCAATTATTCTTTCTATATCTGTAAATCAATCAACCAGTAATCAGCATCAATCAGCAATCAGTCAGTCGATCAATCAATGAGCCAATCAACATTCAATCAATGAGTAGTAGAATCAGTCTGCCAGTTTATCCATCGGTCGGTCAGTCAAAAACTCTCTAAATCAATCTATCAATCACTCAGTTCAATCAATATAATAATATCTCATATCTCATTCAAACAGTCAGTCAATCAGTCTTTCCCATCTAACTGCCCCACACAAATATAAATAAATCTAAACTGATTTTTAGCTTTATTGCATAAGCTCCTAAAACTTTCTTTCATCAATCACTCACTCAATCAGTAATTCATGCAAAAAACAAACTTTTTTATATCTAAATAGAAAATTCTATCAGCTCAGTTTATGCATATTCCCAGCAGCTCAACAGTTTGTTCATTAAACAAAATGTATAAAAGCCAATAAAAAACTTTTAAAATAAACCCGAAAATAATAAAACAAATATTAAAACCAAATAAAATCCATAAATTCAGCTGCAAAAATAGGCTAAACTCTCACATAAATATGCCAGATCGGGGCGAAGTTTCGAGACACAAAAAATAAATAATTCCCAAGCACTAAAAATGTTCACACCTAATTTAATGCTTCGCTTAACTAATTATAATGCAGATAGAGCTGAACTTTTGCTCGCCTAGGCCTGGCAAATGGGTTGGCTGGGGGACAGGTGGGGGGCGGTAGGGTGGGGGCAGCTGGGCAGATGACTGACAAAAATCTCTTGATTGCACTTTGGGGACACATTTTGAGGTGTGAATTTTACAGCAAAGGACGGCCTACACAAAAAGCCAAAAGACGCTTACGCACTTGGACACCCAATTGGATTGGGCCTTTAGGGTTTTTAGTTACAGTTACGCCGTGCCGAGCGAGGCTGCGTGTGTTTTATAAAGCACCTGCTTAACCCTTAATACACAGCTCACACACACACATGCACAAAAGAAAAGACGTGGCAATAAAAATAAATCCCTATTCAAGGTGCACAGGCACAGGCTGGAGCCGAGACAGAGACGGACAACGACAGAGGCTGGTTCACTTTTGGGAACTGCAGCGGCAAGCAGATTATGTATTTACAGCCAGATAACTCCCATTGTCGTAATGGCAAAGTTTTCCTCTTGTTGCTGTTGTTGTTGTTGTTGTTGTAATGAGGTAACAGCCTAGATGATTGCTAGCAACTGTTGCCGACCTCCCCATTGACCCTTGCCCAGGACATGGCAAACTTTATGCTGTGTCAGCTAAGTTTACTCAAGACGAGGCCAAGACCTCTCTGTGTGTGTGTATATATGCATGTGTGTATGTGTGTTTGTCCGCCATTTTGTTTATCTGCATAATAAACAGTGCTAAAATTATTGATGCCCGCATTTTGGGCACGTTCACGTCAGCAGCATCATCATCAGCAGCAGCAGCAGGTAAATGGCTAATGGCATAAAAAGGTACGACCCAATTGCCATTGTTAGCCTGGCTTTCAGCGGCATTGAAAGCTCAGCTAAAGTTGGCTAAATCAAAAATAACTTGAGTTTTGAATATAAAGCAGCACAGTCACACACTGATTGACAGCGTAAAAATAATCCTACATTTATTTCGCATAAAACTCAATTCAATCCGAATTCAAATGTCCTCAAAATGTCAAGTCTCATTAGGTGAATTGCTAGATAAGGTTAAGTGGGCTTTTGGACTAATACATTGGACTAATGCGAATACTCTTTATTATTATTATTTTGTTTTGAATATACTTGAGTGGGTTGATTGATGGGGTTTCTTGGCGTTTGATTGAGTGTGAGCTCTAGAAAGCTGTGCCAATTTTACAAGTGCCTAAGCTACTTAGTTAAAGGTTAAAGCAGACCTTATCGGATTACATCAGAATAAATCGTATTAAATCTTTAATGAATTCGATTTCAAGGAGCTTATGTGCATATATAATTTACTATGACCTGAAGCTTAAACTAGAAACAGGTGTCCAAACAATTTTAGGAAAACATTGCCTAAGCCATACCAAATTATATTTGTATTCGATAGTTGCCTCTTATAAAACATCTTATTTTTTTTTATCTATATTTTTATTGTAAGGTTTATTATTTTATAGTAAAAACATACATATAAAGTTTATACCTACAAGCTTTATTTATGAGTGGAAAAATCCTTCTAAAAAAAGCCATTTTTATTATTATTTTACTATGCATTCCCATACAAAAGGCAACACTCAAATGAAATATGTTAAGCCTTACCCACAAAATTCTGAAACAAAACAAAATTTTTGTTTATTTTCCTAAATTTAGTGTTCAACTAAATCTTTACACTACAATAAATCAAATATTAAATACCATTTTTCCAAGCCAAAGCTCATGTAAGTGACGTATTTCAGGCAATAAACGTATCAGCCTGCACTCCTTTATTATACATTTTATTTATCTAACCTACTAAACTATGGAAAACAAATTTTCACTTACCAAAACACTCAGCATAAAATGAAAATGTTTTCAATTTCTTATTGGAGCTACAAAGCCAATCAGCATTTGTGTTGCTTCCGAATCAATTTCAATTTCCTTAGCTTCATTATACAGGCCATGGTCCGCACTTGAGTGTAATATCATTAGTTTCTAGCTAACCTTCAGAGTTTTTGCCCTAACAGCTCATGCAATAGTCAAAATGTAAAATTCATATTTTTGCACAATTTCAATGCCAAGCTCCGAGCTGGGAGCTGGGAGCTGGGAGCTCGGTGCTCGGAGCTGTGTGTAGTTTGCTTAAAATATTAAATACGCCGTTTGTTAATATGCCGTATGTTACATAATAAAGCAGATGACATTCGTGTCGGTCTGTCGGTCTGCCTGTCTCACTGCCTTTGCGGCTTTTTGCTGCTGGCGTGCAGTCAAAAATGTCACAGCCTCATGATGCTGCTGCCCCCATCAGTTCACAGTCTCTGCCCTCAAACGCTCTGTGGGTCTCTGTGCCCGTCTCTGTGCCAAGCTCCAGCTCCGTCCCTTTGTTAGTCTCCCTCCCAACATCTCTCGCAGTCCGCAACAGCCCAACTACCAGTCTCTGCCTACAGACTCATCACAAGCTCATTCCCACACACACACACACTCTCTGTTTCTCTCCCTCTCTCTCTCCCTCTCTCACCTTTCTTTGGGCTCATTTTGAGCGCAAAATATTATTTAATGCCGCCTGACAGTTGAGTGAAGCAATATCGTTTACATGCATTACATATCCCTCAGCCTGTTGGACGTTGTTGCTGGAACTGGCACTCAAACAAATTGCTATTAGTCACAGTTTGAACTCGACAACAATTTCTATCTATTAATAAATAATGTGAAACTTAATTAAATTAAATAAAAACTTTACAAAACTTTTTTCATTGCAAATACTCTGTATATACTCTCTAAAGTCAGCTCAATGAATTCTCTTTGTATGAAAAGAATGTCTACTCCTCTCTCCCTCTCTATCTCCCTCTCTCATCTATGTCTCTTTTCACATGCATCGCATGAATTTGTATGCACAAATAATATTTTAAATAATTTGCTGAGGAAAAAAATTCGTATTCAATATTCTTTAAACAAATACAAACAGCAAAATTGTTTGCTTTCTTTTTTCATTATTTGTTGTAAGTTATTATTTTTCTTTATTTCGATTCGATTAACTGGGGGCGAAACAAATTGGGAACTGCTTTAGCTGCAAAAGGTAAAAAGCAATTATTTATATATTCGCCTGGCAACCGAATAATTTTTGTTTTTATCAATTTGTATACTCTTCTTCTTTTTTTATGTGTTGCCTCACTTTTTTATATGCTTGCTGCAAAAAACTGGGAAACGTTAAATAAACTCACGGCTCACTTAATTGAATACAAAATGCGGCTCAAACAGGAAGATAATTGACAAATTTGCGCATTGAACAAATGCAAATTGTGCTGTGTGTATCTCAATCAAATGATCAGAAAAAAAGGAAAATATATAAATAATACAAAAAAATAGCAATAATAAAAGAAGTAAAGAACAAAGCAATGGAGGAAAAGGAAGAGTAGGGGAGGTGGAGAGAAGGACTGTGGTGTGGAAAAAAAGGAGAGAAAATTAAAAGGCGAGCTGAGGAGATTTGAAAAAAAAAACGAGAATGAGAGAGAGAATGAGAGAGAGAGAGAGAGAGAAAAAGAGAAAGATTGGGAGAGAAAACAAACAGATCTCAAAGAGGAATGCATTAATATAAGGGAGAAATTCAAATAGACAGAAAGAGAAGAAGAATGAAAATGAGAGAGAGAAGACTGAGAACAAGAGAAAGAGAGAGAGAGAGATGCTAGAAACAGAAAAGACAGAAAGACTGCGAAAGTGCGAGAAAGAAAGAGACAGGTATGAATGACAGAGAATACAGAGACAGAGAAAGAATAATGTAAAAAAAAGAAAGAGAGATAAAGAGGGTACAGACTAACGGAAAGAAAGTGAGAGAGAAAGATAGAGAGAGAGAGGGATACTGAGTTTTAGAGAGGTCATCGCAGACAGAGATAGAAATATCTATGCAAAGATCCAGTAAGACAGAGACTGAGCTAGTAACTCCACGAACACATATACCTTATAGAGACTACTATATTCTACCCCTTAGTATCCCTTAGTAATCAATTCATTGGAGAGCACAAAAAGCCTCTCTACTCTACAGGAAATGCATTTAATAAGTGTTATATAAATAGCGTGCACGATTGCAACAACATATGTAGACAATATATTGAAACAATTTTATCAATTAAAAGCAATTTCCAAAACAAAAACCAAAAGTTCCTAAAAAAAATGCAACTTTTTTGTAGCACAAAACAAGAAACTTTATAAAAACTCATATAAATTTCGTATTACAAAAGCGCTTAATAATATTTAGAGGGTATAATGGATATGTTATAGAATATGTAACATGTGTGATATATATATTTCTAAATATATAACCAGATATATATATATGATCTGAGTTGATATAGGTAAGTATAGATTTCCCATTGAAAAGCTTTAGCTGGCTCGATATATGATTCACTCGCAGTTTCTTCATGCTTATGTCCACAAGTGTATTAAAGCTTCGTTAGGCATATGCTAATCGGTCGTCCTTGTTGACTTTGCAACACTCTATCCACGAAATGGTCCATCAACGAATCAATGGACTGTTGGGCGCGCATTGGCCTGCATCTGTGCAGATTGAATCAAATTTCACGCTGAAAATCACATTGTTCGCCAACAAAAACAGTTCCATACCGGAGGAGGATAAAAAACAATGCGAAGTACAAAAAAATCACTAAAAAAGGAGTATGCACAACTAGGAAATACCCTGCCAAAAATAATATTGCATATTCAACTCGATTCAAGTGCATTCCCTTTATTCAAGTTAACAAGTCAAATTAAGCTCGTTTGTCACATTTTTACAGGGTATTCGAACTGAAAAAGTTACTGTTGCTTTTTTTGTGCCGTTGAATGTTGATTTTTCGCTTTTGCCGCTGTTGCTGTTGCAACAATTCGTGTTGCTATTGCCATTGTCTCTTTTTTATTGTTGCACGCATTTGAACATTCATGCCACTGATTGCTGCCACGCATAAAAAGCTCAGCGCGCAAACAAACACAGGCAGAACAACATATGGAAAACGGCGACCAGAGAATACCCTGTAAACTGAGAGGAGACTGAACAAGGAATCAAGTCTGTAGGGTTACTTAGAATGCATTATTTGTTAGATCTTGATTGAGTTTTTTTTGATAGTTTATAGAGTAAGCCTATAGAAAGCTTGACTATATGATACCCTGGAAAACTGATAATCTAATATACACAAACTCTATTTAATTTTAACAACAATCAATTGTAGATAGCATCATATTACAGAACATTCACAATTTGTGTAAGATATAGCCTAAGTATAGCTCGACTATGTGATACCCTTTAATATTAAAACTTTATCATATAAATTAAATGCATGTTATCCATTCTTCAAGCTGTTAATATAGATCAGAGATGATTCTTGCCTTACCTTGCAGTAGAGTAACAATAAATATAGCTTGACGAGGTGATACCCTATAATATTAAAAGTCTTGATTTCGAGTTACATGAAACTGAATCAATATTTAAGCTGATAATAACGTGTTACCTTTTCATACCTTGCATGAGAGTAAGCCAAAGATGACTCTGAGATACCCTATAATCTCTAAACTCATGAGTTGTATACCCATATTTCTTCTATATTCCCTATCAGCTAACTTTCTACAATACTCAACATTATTACCTACTGTCCCACTCATCCACCCCATTTGTATGAATTACAGGGCATCATTATGGCCGTCATGGACACCACAACTGTCGCTGGAGTCGACAGCGACAGCAACAGCAGCTGGGACTTCGATTATTTGCCTGTGCGAGACCGGGAGCAAAACCACAGCAACAACATTTAATGGTCACGTTGCGGACACTCGGCCCCGGATCTGGTCATCAATAATTGTTGCCCGCATAGCACGCCGTGACCGTGCACAACGATTCTCTTTTTGTTTCATATTTTTTGTTTAATCATTTCGAATGTGTTTGCATTTGCCACTTTACTTAACTTAAACTCAAAATGGGCAGCACGCATCCAGAATTTGAGCCACATCGTAGCACTCGCCGCGTGCATTGCAAAGCTGTTGAGCCGAGCGAGCTCCAGCTCCAGCTCTGGGCCAGCTCTGATAGACATCCTGCAGGCTCAACCCATAGCCGTCCATTAGCCAACCCTGGAATTGTAGCGGAAAATCTTCGTAGACTGGCATCAACTACAATCAGAAGAAAGAAAAAAAAACAAATTTCGATTCATTAAGAGATGTCACAAAAACTTAATTTCCTGCACAACGCGGCGTATGAGCAATGCGCTATTTCTCAAGTGCAACAGCAGAAAATGAAATTAATAAAGGAACAGAGTGTAAAATGCAACTAAATGGCAGAACGAAAGTCAAAATAAAAGGAAAAAACTGAATGCTTAAGACTTCTTTTTTTTTTTTGTTGCTAATTAAAAGGGAAGCGAGCGTCGACAGCTAGTTAATTGAAAGCTGTTGCTAGCAGTGTCAACGCATTTAAGCCATGTTTTAAGCACTCTCGCACACACACACAGAGAGCAGTTAAAAGCAAGTGCAGAGGGGGGTTTAAAAAGTTACTTGAAGAAAGAGTTGAAGGGGTTTATATTGTATAAGTTGAAGCCAACTAAATGTAAGTATATAATAAAACTCTTGAATGTGAACAGAATATTATGAAAACTCTGTAGGTAGAATTTGTTTTATTATGAATACTTTGATCAAGTATTGGGCTTAAACGTTTTTAATCCTGAATACTTCACAAAAGGAAATATAGTACATAAATTTCTATATTCTATGCAATAAAACACAAATACAGCAAAAGTTAAGATACTCGCGCGCTCTCTCCCTCTTTTCTTTCTTTCTCAGCTTCGAGTAGCTGAAGAAATAGAAGAGAAGAAGAGACTTTAAGTAAATAAAAGAGTTTCATAACAAAAGTGAAGAAGTTTCTATTAAAACTCTCGCTCAGAATTTGCCTTGATTCTAATTTGATCTAATGAAAACGTTTGTTTGTAAATAAGGGTTCGTCTATCTTCAGTCTTAAGAAAATAAATATATGTACTTACTCTATAGACATAGTTTTATATATATTTCAAATCTAAAGTGTCTAACTAATGTAGTTTTTGAGTTTGATGCATTCAGAGTCACAGCCAAATGCAGCTGCATAACGCTCACCCTTACCTACCTGTTGATATCAAAGAAATAAGCTTAGATTTTTCAATTTGAGATATATCAATATATATTACTATTCCAATAATATTATTTCTACTTTCCCAAATTGACTCATTTCGGCTTTGGATTGGAAAACCTTAGAAACTTCTCCATCTCCTGCTACTGTTGCATCAAGGTGTGTGGCTAGCTGAGCGTGTGCTGCACTTCCGCTGGCAGCACAATCACAGGAAGGTAAACGCAGCACTGTTTGCTGTTTGCTGTAAGCCAGCAAAGCTGCGATGCGGGTCGACAAACTGCAGTCGATAAATTGTGCTTGCGCACGTTTCAAGCGATCACAGTGAATGCGTTACCCAAAATTTTGCGAGTGCCCAAGGGCATAAATCTACGCCAGGGCAGTCGAGCAAACACTTGGACATTTTGTTAAGCATCACTGACGAGCTAATTAAAATTTGCCAATTAGACAGACAAACACTTGAGACACACAGAGCGCAGCAGCTGGAGTACATAGAAACAGGAGCAGCAGCAGCAACAGCAGCAGTAGACCTTGGGCAAGAACTTGAAGCTGGAGCAGCAGCAGCAGCAGCAGCAGGAAGAGGAGCAGCAGTTGGACTCGGTATCCGATTAGGCGCAGTCGAGTGCAGCTTTTGATTTTGACAATTTGTTCAGTGTTGATGGAATTATGCGGCAAACAAACAGCACGAAAGTTAATTAAAAATACATAAAAAAGGCGAGTGAAAAAACATGACTGACTGCATTATGCGCGCTCAAGCAAAAAAAAATAAATATAAACAAATATATTTAAATTTTCCACTTTGCTTACAGCACTTAGGTCTTCATTCTGAGCTCCTCTATAAGCACATATAATAGTATCTAATATTATCTCTTATAAAAATCTCTAGCTTTAGTCAGGTGAGCTCTAGTACACAAAACCAATATACCCAACCTTCATTTAATGAACGAGCATCAAAATTGTAAAGGAAACGCTTATCGCGCTAATGTCTGTCATAAAGCAAGTGACAGCTTGTATGTGTGTGTGGGCGTGGCACGCCCATGTCCGCTTAATTATGGGCAAAAAACTGTCACGAGAGATTTTCGAGCGTCGTTTGCTGAATGCATGAAAAATGACGACGTGAAAAATGTGATAATTATTGCAACAATTTTTCCAAGCAAAAGCCAGAAAAGAAGAAGATAAAGAGGAAGAAGCAGCAGAAAAAGCAACAGCAGCTAGCTAAAAACAACATAATTATTTATGGCAGGCAAGCGAAGGCGGTGTGTGTGGACAGAGAGAGAGAGAGAGCGAGAGGGGGAGTGAAAGAGAGGGAGAGGAAAGAGGAAACTCCTATAAAAAAGTGGCTCGAGGGCTGAAGCCGGAAGGCGAGCAACAACCAAGCGGAAGACCCTTGAAAAATTGTCCTCTTCTATAAGATGTCCTTTTTTTCAGTCACTCTGTCTCCCTCTCTCTATCACTCTCCCTCTCTCTCTCTCTTTTGTTGTTATGTTAGATGCCACGCATAAATAAAGGCAAATTATTGAGTGCCGAATCAGCAGCTGGAAGCAGGTGGCAGTCGCACAAAACACTTTTCAATTAAGCAACTTGTCAGTGGGCCAAGCCAAAAAGGGCTTAATACACTGCCGAAATGGGGCATGCACGACTGCCAGTTACCCTGTCTACCACATACAACCCCTAGCCTTCAAGTCAAACAACTCAAAGAACTTGCCAAATATTTTGCTGGGCATGCAAAAATGTGAGGCAGCCGAAAAATGTGTGGCATGCGACTTCCTGCTGCTGCTGCTGCTGCCTTTTTGGGGCAAGCATATTTACGTTGCATGTATTTGCTGCTAACGAGCTGAAGAATTATGACTCCATTAGATAGAAGCCAGCGAGGGCTGGTCTCCAAACAGGCTCAAGGACGCATAGTTAGCTTAAAGTTGCCGCCATTTCGTTTTCTTTTTTTTTTGTGTGTGGCAGAGCAGAGGAAATGCCGCCATTTTGTGCAGATTACGCTTTGATGAACTCGCAGAGGGGGCAGGCGACTCATGCAGCTAGCTGCCACACACACACACACACACACACATAACCATAACCTGAAGCTGAATCAGAGCCAGTCTCAGCTACAACGCTCAGCTCGCAGCTCTCTCAGTGCCAAGGCGTAATGACAACGTCAACAAGATGCTGGCAAGATTGAATTTACCGAACAAACACTTTTCATTTGCAGTTGAATTAAGCAAAGTAATCCCTGGTGTATATCCTTGTTCATCTTTTTTTCCATCCAGTCAAGGACTTGGACGTGCCTGCAAACTAGCAACTCGGCAATTTGGCAAGAGCGCAACGCAAAGCCACATTAAAGACAGGCAGCAGCAACAGCAGCAGCAGCATCGACAGCAGCGGCAGCAAATGCAGCTGGATTTCAAGCAGCTCGCGTAGACATTCGCAACAGCCGTTTAATGAGCAGCTAGAGATGAGAGCGTGTCGCGTCTTAAAAGATGTCAACATGATTTGAATTTTGAGATAGTTGAAGAAGTCTATTAGTTTTAGTTAGGGAGACCTTTGAGAAGACCTAAAGTGTAAATATTGTTAACAAATATCTGCGTTCGTATAACAGATGACTTCATAACAGAACTATATAACTGAATAGTATATATTACAAAGAAATTAATTTAACAAGTAAGTCTCTACAACATAGAGAATAAATGTATATAACTGATGATTCTGTATAGAAAATAAATGTATATAACAAATGTACAAATTTGATATTTGTTATACATGTTATATAGACCAGATCAGTTTTTACATATATTATATAACAGACGTTTCAATATATCAGACATGGCCGTATGACAGTTATATTAAACAAAACAATAGACTAATCCATATAACAGAAGTCTATATAACAGCTGAATCAATATAATAGATTATTCTATATATCAATCGATAGTATTATAACATATCAGTATATGTACATATATAGAGTCAAGGTAACAAATACATTAGTATAACATATGAGTATATATAACAAAAGAGACCAAATGAGTCAAGTAAATAGCAAGTCCGTAACAAACATATAACAGTCTACTTGAAATATTTTTATAACAAAGAAATCCATATAACAGAAAGTTATATATAACAACTGTTTATATAACATATAGAAGTAATGGATGTTTACCATGCCTCCTGCACATTAACAAGCCAAATCAACTATATCTTTCCACTTGCCCACACACATCGTGTCACGACACGCACTCCGCTCTAGCGACGCCAAAAAGTTCGTAGCTAAAAACGCGGAACGTCGACTGCGTCGAGTGTCAAATATGAAAATTAAAAGTAAATAGCCACGCAGAGCATAGAACATAGAGCGTGGGGTATGGGGTTTTTAAGGCACGCCGGCTTATCAATATGGAATATTTAATAGACCAGAGAAGCGTTCGAAATAAAAACTAACTAGCCAAGGCGAGGCCGCTGGGGCCAAACAAGCTATAAAAGCAGCTGCTGCTATTGCTGCTGCTGTTGTTGTTGTTGTTATGCAAAAATATTTGCATGATTCTGGACAATCTAAAAATTGAAGGCAGCTGTCCCGAGGATATCAGCAGCAGCAGCAGCTACAACATTGCAAATGCAAAAATCCAACGAAATCAAAGCAAAGTCCAACAACAGCTTCAGTTTCATCCAGCTCTCCAGCGACAACAAGACTAGGCTAGGCCAGGCCAGACCGGGCCAGGCCGGGCCAAAGGCCAGAGGGCACATTCGCATCCATTTATGCTGCGCAATAATTAGAAAGTTTCCTTGGAGAAATTGCTTTTTGCAGTGGCAAACTGTTGAGCTGATTGGACCTGGGCGATTGCAGCAGCAATAAGTAATCAATAACAGCGATTAACGCTGCCGATACGAAGGGCATATTACCCCGAGCAGATACCAGATACCAATTGATTTGTAATGCTAACAAGAATTTTAATTGCCAACACTTGAACTCGATTGCTCTAATAAAGAGCCAATACAATGATTATAAATACACATAAAAATTTATAATTATTTTTTGTGAGAATGTAAATGGCAATAGGAGTTTTTACAAAAATATTTAATTAAATTGTTGGAAGCTAAAAAAGATTGGGTATGTAAATGAAATTAGATGCTAAAACTTATTAACGTTCAAAGAAAATGTTTGAACGAGCAAATTCTGGTAATAGTTGAAGTTGTTGTGCTTGTAATTAAGAAGAAAATTATGTTAGAAGTAAACATTATAAAGCTCTCTAATAACAAACTCAAATTTAATTTTCTTTAAGTGTATTGGCCTTCTCTGTAATTCTCATAAATTCAAGTGAGGCTTGGAGCTCAAATCAAGTTGTTTATGGCATTTACTTAAACAGGGTTGTTCTACACGATTCTCATATTTTCAGTGTTTTCAATTATATTTAAACATCGTTGTTCTACACGATTTCCATAATTTCAGTATGTTCATTTCAATATCATTGAGAAATAATTATCTTCTCGTTAAGTGTTAACATTTCTGTAGATTCTAATGAATTTCGGTGAGGCTTTTTCTAGAATTAATAATGAAATATATTTAGAAATATATTCTTTTCATATTGTACAATCCTCAGAAAATTGAATTGGACTTTGACATTTTCTATCGTTAATTAAAAAATATTCTTTAATATTGTCTCTCTCTGAGATTCTCAAAAATCTAACAAAAAAGATTTATGAAAGTTTAGTATTAAGTAATGCTTAAAGCTTGTTTTTTAGTATTTCATATAGCCCATCTGCAAAATTTGATCGTTTTATCTGCTGCTAAATTGATATTTCTGCCTTTCTTAATATCAATATAATATTTTTACTTTTCCAGACAACTGAAATTATAATTACACCAAATACTCGTTCATTTCTCATAATCAGATCCTAATTCGCGTTATATACAGATTCTGTAAATAAATTTATACACCTAAGCAAGCCTACTATATATAAAGTTCAAAATAAAGTTCCCAGCTTCAATATCTCAGCTGAAATATGTTTCGGAACCATTCAGTGCAGTGAGCTGACGAGCCTCGTTGACTTTACTAAATGGAATTTTGGTTAGTGAAGCGTGTCCAGCACGTGGTCACGTGCTTCTGAACCCATTGCACTGACAGACATCTGAGCCGGAAAAAAGTTTAAAATGCCCCCCGAAAAGCGGGAGGAAAAAAAGCGCGTGATTTATGTGTTCCTTTTTTCCTCAGAGGGTCAGAGACTTTATTCGGTGCTCGATATGGATTTAAGTGGCTCATACCTGAAATTCATTTGGCATTGCGTTCAGCCAGCTGGAGTCCACCTGCTGCTCCACAAGTAACTCCTGCTCCTGCTCCAGCTCCAGCCCGGGGTAGTTGCCAGAATTTATGGCCGTGGCTAATTGGTGTAGCAAAAAACTGCTGCGTGCTAAAAGACAAAAGCAGAACAGGCCGAAGATAAGTGAAAACTTGGCGAAATGAGAAAAAAATCTAAAATCTAAGCAAAGTCAAAGCTAAGCACCACTCAAGTCCACTTCAAGGCGAAGCTCATTAAGATTTTTGTTTGACTTTGACTTAGCTGCTTATTGCCTGTCTGTCTGTCCGTCTGTCAGTCCGTCAATTGCAATTGCTATGAATTGTGTGAGCTTGGTTCCTTCAGGTGATTGGCAAATGCGCGCATGAATCATTGATAAAGCGTATCAAATTGCAGTCATTAGACAAGTAACTGACTCTGATGGCCAAACAAAAGGCATTTCCATTGCCATTGCCATTGCCATTGCCATTGCCTTCGCCTGCCTTTCGCATTATGCCCAACTATTGATGGCAGTCGGGCAATCAGCGGAACACTCAACTTATTCTCTCTGATGAGCTGAGCTTAAGAAGAGAAGAAAAAAAGAAATAAAAACAAAGAGGAAACCAGGCGAGGCTTTCGTCCTCTCTGGTAACGGAAATCAAATTGTTTGATTATCAAAAGATAAAGAAAACGAAAACGAAAAAAGGTAAATGAAAATGCAATTGCAATTGCCAAAAGGATTTTCGCTGAGTACAATATCAAAAGGGATAGTTTTATTTGAAAGCCGGAAAACTAAGGGTAGACAATGAATGCGCTGAGATTTGTGTTTATGACTGTATATAGATATCCTAGTTGTCTTTCAAAACAAAAGAAGATTTTTGTTCGTTTGTTATGCTGTCAAAGCTTTAAGCAACAAATTTTAAGCACCGCTCTTCTATGCAATTCTCAGACATTAGTTAGTTGACTTGAAATAAATAAATGAAATGATATCAAATTGCTATGCTGCAAAAGTAACAATTTCTAACAGGCGTCCTTCTATGCAATTCTCATAATGAACATTAGCTTAGAGGCAACTGACTGTAACAGGCTGCATAATTATCTCTTATGTTCAAAGCAATTTAGCAATTTATTGTTATACAGCAAAAGTAAAAGATAATCATTTTCAAGTATCACCCTTCTATGTAATTCTCATAGTTGCTTCTTTTTAGCATAGCTGCATCGAAACACTCAAATGCAGTTTAGTGATTGTGTTTTCCATATATTACAATCTTGCGTTTTCTGTCTCCAAATCATTTTCAAGTATCGCCCTGCTATGCGATTCTCAAAATTACTTCCTTTCTGCATTAGCTTTATCGAAAAAGTCAAATTCAGTTATATAATTTTAGTTCACAAGCTTCTTCTGTCTCCTACACATAAAACTGTCAAGATGTTTTTTAAGCAACGCCTTTCTCTGCAATTCTCATATCTAACTATCAGTGTGATATCGCTAAGCTGACTCAGTAAAAATACAAATTCCCTTCAACAGCCTTCCATACTCATCACATGTCATGCATGAAACTCACTTTTAATCAACGCCCCTCTCTGCAAGTCTCATAAAATTAACTCGAGCCATCAACAGCAACTCAACAAGTATTATCATGCGAAAGCAATTCAACTTAGCCTGTCAAATGAAACGAATCTTGTTTGCTTGCCTTGAGCCCGAAACTAGTTTTCCACTTGATTCCATTCGAGTTGCATTCTCCAACATTTTCCACCATTTTCCGGCATTTTCCGCTGCATTTATTCATAATTGGACATTAACTGTTCGCCATGTGTCTCCACTCAGCCATTTTTTGTTTGTTTCTGCGCTCCGCTTTTCTTTTTCGCATTTCGAAAATCAGTTTATAACTTTGCGCACTCATTACGCATACGACTCGTTGACGTTAATCATACGCCATGTTCAACGCGCAAAAACTTTCGCACTCTCTCGCTGTGTCTTTTTTTTACTCTCTGTTTGTTTCTCTCGGTTCCTCCATTTCTTTTTTGTTTCCCAGCAATAAATCACATTTAAAGTTGAGCAGCGCCAAATAAATGAGACAACTGACCCAAAATGTCAGACAGCTGCGAAAGCGAAAACAAAAAGCAATAAGCGAAAGTTCTTGAATTTGTTTTTAGCAGTGGTTGTTGTTGTTGTTATTGTTGTTAAGTTGTTGCATAAAAATATTTACATTTTTTTCTGTTTTGCTTTTGCTTTTGCCTCCTTCCACTAATGGCAACTGGCTGGCATTTAGCCGCGTCGCGCCAACATGCTGTGGCATAACTGTGTTAAGTGTTATCAGCGACGCTTAATGATGCCAAGAATAAGCTCGGACTTGCACTCTCGAGCAGCAGCAGCAGCAACAGCAGCAGCTGCTGCTGTAAACAAACCAGCAACAACTGCATGCGTGACAAATGACACCAGCGTGACATCAAAATGCTGCAACGGAAACGAGCCAAAAGGCAACAACACACATGGCTGGCAACAACAGCCAGCAACAACAACAACAACAACAACGAACAACAACAACCAACAGCAGCAAGAACAGTTAAGCGCATACAGCAATTGTCAAGTGGCACAGGAGACGAATGACTAAAAATAGTCGAGAACGACGCACAATGCAAACAACAACAACAGCAGCAACAGCAGCAACAGCAGCAGCAGGAGCAACAGTGAGCCCTGGCTAAGTGGACAGACCGGAAAAGATAAAAAGAAGAAGGCGCGCCGAAAGCGGGCCAAGCACAGTTCTAACAACTGTTGCAAACAAAGTTTCTCCTTTCAAAACTGTTTCAAGTTGAATAGAAATGAAATTTCTTATGAAATCTGAGCACACATAGATTTGAGTAGAGCAAAGCAGCTGCTCTCGCAGTTAAACGACTGTGGGAATGCTCTGTGCGAGCTCAAATGACAGGTGAGATCTTCTATTCTTTTTTATTGTTGCTTAGACAGGAGGTAGAACTTTTTAGATATAAGCTAAGTTCTTTATGTTTCAATGTTTTAAGATATGTCCAAAGTTTTTCATTATCTTGCTTCAGGGCATGTGGAAGCTTTTTCAGCGTGATTCTTTTGGCTTGAAAACTCTGTTATTGATACTTTATACAAATTGATGTTATTAAATTGAATTTACGTAAATAAAATCTATCTCTCTCACCCTACATATATTTTGATTTCTTTCCTTTTCCCATCTCTTTCATATCGCTGTAAGTGTTATTTTCTCTCTCTCTCTCTCTCTTTCTTTTTCCTGTCCCTCTCTATATATATTTGTCTCTATCTCTCTAAGTGTCTCTGGCTGTATCTCTGTCTCTCTCTCTCTTTCTCTCTCTATCTCACACACATTTCTTCTCTCTCACTTTTTCTCTATCTCCGTGTTGCTTTTGCTCTTCCTGTACCTGTTTGTGTATCTCTCTCTGCCTGTCTCTCTCCCTCTCTTTTTCTTTCTCTCTCTCTCTCTCTCTTTTTCTCTACTTCTCTAACACATTATTTCTCTCTTGCTTTTTCTCTACCTCTTTGTCTCTCTTGATCTCTCTGTCTCTGTGTGTCTCTCTCCGGCTATCTCCCTCTCTCATTCTCACTCCCTCTTTCTCCGTCTATTTTTCTCACGTTCTCTCTCTCTCTTCTCCCGCTCTTAAATTTTATTTTTATTATGGGGAAACTACGCTAAAGACAGACAATCTTATCATTGGCTCTCAGACTGTTAGAGTAAAAAGTAAAATTAAATAAACCAAAGCCTATATAATATAATATAATAATAATACTGTAATCTATTATATATTTCAGTATATTCTCCAGTGCTTTCATTTAAAATCTTTTCCCTCTTTAAACAGTCTTCACTGTACCGCATTTCGCTCATCGACCTCTCGCTCTTGCTTTCGGTCCCTCTGTCTCTCTCGTGGAATGCGCGAATGATACTTGAGTTATTTTTGGGTTTTTGCTCGCTGTTGCGACCCACAAAAACTAAAAAACTGGTCCAACTAAATGCAGCAAAACGAAAGACCAATTACGAATTCGTTGACTTCTGCCACACCACACACACACACACACTTGCACACTCACACTCGCACACACAATCACTACTCGAGTGGCGTGGCACAGTGCGTATGCGTGATAAACAAGCCCTAATTGCATATGCGGGTAGCGAAAAGAAACAAGTTAAAGCTTACCTGCTGCTGGCACCTGGGCCAGCACTCGCTCACCTGGGCCAGCCGGCATCAGTTGCACAGTTTCGCTGCCCGCTAATGAGGCACTCGAAGGGCCTAGAGCGACGCTCGCTGCGGCAAGCAGCAGAGCCGTGAGCGCACGTAAAGCATACGCCATGGTGACCAGCTGCAAAAGCAATAGAAAAAGTTAAAGCAGCTGCTCAGCTCCCGTCTCTTAGCATAATAAATAAACCCCATCCACTGAGTGCCACAGCGAACCATTCAATTGTGCCCGGCGCATTAACAACAATGCACTTAACACAAAACCCGCCATTGTGCTCCATCGTTCGACCCTTCCTCAGACTTCATTGTGCTCCTGTCACACTCTATGACAGCTGCAAGATGAGTGTGAGACTCGGACTGAGTGGATTTATTCTAACTAATATTGTGTCGCATCAGTTGAGGAAATGAATCGATTTGTGGTGAGAGCAGTTGTCAACATGCAATATTGGGAGAAGAGTCTAAAGTTGTTCGATTCTCAGATTGACGTCTTCATACATAGGGTAAGATGGATGGACTGAGATAACACTGGCAGAAGACAGACAGATGATAAACGGATCACATATGGATGACAGACGGATAAAACTTGATCGTGTTACATATTTAAAACAAAAACTATCATAATATAATAATATTTTAAATATAAAACAAGTAAGAGTGCTCTATTTGAGACTGCTCGACTAGGTGATACCCTGAACACTGTAAAGCGAATCTAAAGATTACGTAATCTCCATATGCATTACACGAAACTTCGCTATGTAAATAGCCTTTTATTATGTTTTCTGATTAATTTATACAAATTATATACCTAACTATAAATTACTAAAAACACAGCTATATTTAAACAACTCAGAGTCAGAGAAGTCGAAGTGTTAGTCGGCCTTGCCTGACTAAAAAATAGCAATAGCGCAGTTACGGACTGCTAAAGTCCTTGATATTTGCACATATGAAGACTTGCTTTGCATTTGCTAAATGATCGTTATCTTAATGATCGTTATAAAAATTAATAATATTAAAATTTAAAATATATTATATTTACATTAAATAGATATTAAAAGTATAACTTTTACATTTTCGCTTAACATACTTAACTATTTTAGTACTTACCAACAGACAGAAGAAGAGGAGACGCACCGCACTGCACAGGACGACTGACCACCAGACGATGAGGAATTAGACTGAAGGTGCGCTGCAGCAGGCCTGCCTTTATATAGAGCAGCGACAGCTCCACTCAAGTTAAGCTCTTGAGCCTCTTTCAGTCAGTCTTCACACTCGATCATTAGGCGACCAATCAGAGCACTTTCTGCTGCTGCTGCTGCAAGAATCATCTCTTCTGATCGTCAGCTGCCTTTCTGTAGGGCAGCGACAGCTCCACTCAAGTCAAGCCCAACTCTTGAGCCTCTTTCTGAGTCAGTCTGATTGGTCGCCTAATGATCGAGTGTGAAGATCATTAGGCGACCAATCAGAGCACTTTCTTCTGCTGCTGCTGCTGCAAGAAGCAGCTCTTCTGATCGTCAGCTGCCCTATATAAAGACAAGCCTGCTGCAGCGCAGCTTCAGTCTAATTCCTCATCTTCTGGTGGTCAGTCGTCCGTCCAGTGCAGCGCGGTGCTTCTCCTCTTCTTCCGTCTGTTGGTGAGTATTAAAATAGTTAAGTATGTTAAGCGAAAAGGTAAAAGTGATACTTTTAATGTAAATATAATATATTTTAAATATAATCAATTTTAAATTAACATATTTAGAATTAAGCATACGCATACTTTAACGATATTTCCAACCACTCATGCATATCTTTCTACCACAAACTGATAAAAGGCAAGCAAATAGTTCTGCACCATACCCAAAAGTTTACATATGCCCCTCCGTTTACATTCATTCCATTCCATTCCATTTCATTTCCATCCCATTCCCATGTGAGCTCTACGCACTCGAACCTATTCTTGATATGCACTTGCTCCTGCTCCTGCTCCTTGTATAGGGGCTTATTAACGCCTCGCTTGATCGGCAATATTTCGCACGCCCTGCTCGACTACGACTGGAGCACTTTGGAGCTGGGAAGATTTATGAGGCGTTGCCAGTTGAAGGGCCTTTCCACTGTTTTGGCAGCAATTAAGCGGCTTAAGAGCTGGCGCCCGGTTAAAACTTCAGCTTGCATTTCGCAATTTGCGACTGCCAAATGTCGAACAAGCTGTCTATTTGTATGGCACGGAGGGGGCGTGGCACTGCATACACTCCCCCCTCGGTCTCTGTGTCGCCTCGTCTAAGTTGTAGCGACTGCAAATTGCATTGTTCACTCGCTGGCTCCTTTGTAATTTAATGAATAAACGAGCAATTCTCAACGAATTTTATAAGAAATAAAAGAAACTGAATAAGAGCAGTGCTGTGGGGGCGTGTGGGCGTGGCTGATTGTACACATGGCAGCCACGTTTAATGTGCACAACTAAAGTGCTTGCCTCACCTCACCTCACCTCACCTCACCTCGCCCCGCCTCCGTCTGTCGTTGACAAGAAATGCAGACAGGAAACAGTTCCAGGACGCGGTGCCTGCCATGCCTGCCACGCCCACCCGCCCACGCACACACGTCTGTCTACTTTAGCTGCCGCTGCTGCTGCTGCTGCTGCTGCTGTTTGCCGTCTCTGCGGCCTGGCAAAACAAACAAGCAACAAGGAATTGTAGTTCGCTCCGTCCCCACAGCAAAGACGATAACGAGCTGTGGAGCCAAAGAGGTGCAAGCAGATTTTTTTCGGTTAGCCCCACAGACAAAGGGGCGCAAAGATTCCGTTATCCTCCCCCGCACGCCCTTCGATTACAAATGAAAGTTCTCGAAAGCAAATTCAATTCAATTTCACTCACAGTCCGAAAAGTTCTTAATAGACCCATTGGAAAACTCAGTTTAGAAACCCATTTGAAAGGCGAATCAGACACGAATCTGATTTCCAAATCGTTAACTCGTTATCTGTTTTTCAATGCTTTTGTTTACCGTTTGCGCAATGCAATTGCTGGGAAATTGTTGTCGGAGCAATGCTCGACCTCAAATCTCCACTCGCATCTCTATTATAGGGTGATGTTTTGATGGGATTTTCACGAGATTAACGAGATACATTTTGTGTGATAGGATGTCTCTCTCTCTCTCTCTCTCTCTCTCTTTCACTCTCTCTTTCCTACTCTATTTGTCTCTCAGTCAAACTCAAACTTTTTCCAAATAATCTTTCTTTCTCACTATCTCTCTCTTTTTCTCTATGTATCACTCACCATCTGTGCTTTGCAATGTGTCCCTCTCTCTCAATTTGTCTCTCATTTTCTTTCTTTCTTTCGATTGCTCTGTAACTTCCTTAGTCTCTCATTTTGACCAGTTTCTTTTCGTTCTCTCTCCCTCACTGTTTTTGTCTTTATCCCTCTCTTTCTATTTCTCTCGTTGTCTATCCTTCTTTTTCACCCGCACCATTCTCATTCTTTTTCCGTCGCTCGCATCTTCACTCTTTCCCTCTGATTCCAATATATTTATCTCTTTCTTTCTTACCCTCTCTCCATTTCCCTTTCTTCCTCTCATTAAGTTTCTGTCATGCTATATCTGATTCTAGTTACTCTTCTTCACAAACACTTTATCAAAAAGCACCTTTCTATTCGCTTCTCAACTATTCGAGTACTCGTAAGTAGCAAAATAATACAAAATAAGTAAAAATGAGTTAAGAAATTTATAGGATTTATAGGATATATGCCAATCAGGCACCTTTTCAACTATTCTTTTCGCTTCTCTCTCTCTCTCTCACACAGCCTCTTTCACTCGCTCTCGCTCTCTCTCTCTCTCTCTCTCTCTCTCTCTCTCTCTCTCTCTCTCTTACTCTCTATCTCTCTCTTTTGTCAAGTGGTGGTTTTTTACAGTTTTATTTTTTTATATAGTTGTTGCTGCATGCAATCCAGCTATTAATGAACTGAGAGCTTAAGGACAGGTGTGTGTGTGTGTGTGTCTGTGTGTATGTGTGTGAGTGCACAATTCTTTTTCACTTTTTGTTTTGCAACATAAAATTTAATTTTACACCTGGCTATCTCTTTATTAAGAGTTCATCACACACACACACACACTCCCACACACACTCACTCACACACACAGACAAACACTCACCTGCACAGACACTCAATGTACTCGTATGTACCGTTAAATGTGGCGTCAACTGCCGTTACTTTTAATTGTTAGTGCCCAAAAAGCCGAAGCGCGACTGAGCGGAAAACAAAAAACAAAATAAATAAAAGAAAAAAATCATAAAAATGAAGAAGAAGCGAAAACAAAAATGATATTAGTGATAAAAAGTAATATATAGAGAATGAAATAAAGTGGAATCTATGCCACGCTGAACTTTGATTGAAATTTAAGAAATCAATGCCAGAGGCAATATAGCCCCCGCCACAGCCCCAACTGCCCCCCACCTGTCGCTGCTGTTCGTTGTTCGATGATATCGTATGATAAGAAACGACCCCGATAACGGCGACAAACGAGATGTACAGCTGCGAGGTCTCGCACTCGATAAGGTAGTTGAAAATTAATATGCATTAAATGTCGAATGTTCCACTAATTTAATGGAACGACAGCAGCTAAATTAACTAGGCCCAGGTCGTACATGAAGACATGAAATAGTTGGAATTTAGTATGTATCTTAGTTAAAGTGTGGGAGCTAGAGAGTGTGGCTAGGATACATAGAGTAAAGCTGATGTAAGGTAAGCTTAAGTTGAGTTACGTTTGATTCTGATTGGAGAAATGTGCTCTAATTGGAGATATGCAACATTGGGTAAACAATTCTCTTATAATTCCCAAACGGTTTCAGCTGAGTGAAGAAGAGTGAATCGTTGGAACAATACCATAGTTAAACATCATTTGTCTTAATGTTAGATATATAATATTGTTATTTTGATCAAAATTGTATGTATTTATATAACTCTAGCCCTTCTCTTAAAGAGTCCTTTTTAGCGCTATTCTTTTTACGCTCGCCTTTTCTTGAATTTCAGTTTGATTTTCCAACGTTTTTCCTTTTATGCCCAGCAAATTGTGCATTCCATTTAATTAATTCAAATGTCGAAATAATAATTTCTGCTATTTACTCGTGGCAATAGATAGAGGTCTATCACATTTTCAATTTGCCTTCACTCAATAGACATTGTTGTTGTTGTTGTTGTTGTTGTTGTCTGTTGCCTTGGCTGAACTTAAATGTTGAGCCTTGGGCGCCAATTTGCCTGCAATTGGCATTCAAGGGAAAAAGCGTAAAAGGGAGCGAAAGAGAGCGAAAGAGAGAGAGGGAGAGCGAGAACGAGATAGACAGCTAGAGATTTGTATCTTGGGAAACAATTTTAAATGGCGCACAAAAATGCCGGAAACCAGACACAAAATGTTAACGGAAAAGGAAACAGGCGTACGAGCACACACACAAACAGACACACACACATACACAGGCAATGCAATTTGTATGCGTGAGCGTACGTGTGTGCGTGCCAATGAAAGCAGGAGCAAATCAATTTTATATATAACAAAATAACACTTTATACACCTAAATGCCATTTATTATTAACTAAATTACACTTACAGCCCCGCACTCTATATAATTTATTAAATTGCAACAAATTTCTCACTAAATCACAATTCGAAAAAAATTCAACAGTTGTGCCACTGTTGAGCAATGCTGAACGCATGCCCTGAAACGCCATCTGGCGGGAACATTTGTGTGTGCCACTCACAGGGCCCAGCTCCGTGGCAAACCAGTTCCGTTCCACGCGCTTGACCAATTTTAGTGTATTCTTAGTCACTGCTGCTAAACCAGAAATCTAATAAGAAAAAAGTGAAAATAACAAAACAAATGCGATAAATTTTGTTAAAAAAACAACGCAACGATAACTGTGCGCATTTGCATGGCGCGTTAACAACAAATTGCGTACGTGCGAGAGTAAAAGTGCAGCGAATATACATATGTACATGTAAAGGCGACACCACACCAAATAAAAATAAAATATAAAAGAAGAGCAAAAATTATAAGAAAAGACGACGAAGATGAACGAAGAAGAAGAAACGACAGCAGCAGCAGCAGCAGTCGAATCGTGATGATAAGTTTGTGCGAGTGCGGTGCAACGAAAATAACATACATAATACGTGTGTGTACATAATACACACACACACACACGAAAGCGCCTCTGCGTATGTGTGTGTGTGCGCGCGCGTGTGTGTGTGTGCTTGGTTTTTGGTGAAAAAAAAAACACCAGAACAACAACAACAACAAGCCAAATCGGAGCACTAGCTGAATTTACATACATACAAACAACTACAACTACAAATATATATATATATATATATATATAACAAGGAAGTGCAATACAATAACGGTAACGTGCATAGTCCGCCCGTGTCCAACTAGAGCAGCTGCGTGCTGTAATTTCCCACTCAACAACAAAACCCAATTGGCAACGCAACTGGACCAATTGAACGCAACCTGCTTATAAGTGTCGCTGCAATAGAACAACGCGCGTTAACTAGTCCAGCTGCGTGCCGTAATCCGTGCAATAACCAAACTGGACCAATTGCCAGCAACAACAACAACAACAAGAGCAGCGTACAGTTATTTAAAGTGTCGCTGCCGCTGCCGCAGTCGACGTCTCGGTGTGAAAAGAGGTCAAAGGCGCAACAAAAGTTTTTCATTTCGTTGGTAACGCAAAAAGCAACAACAACAACAACAACTAAAGTGTGCCCAAGCAGCTGAGCGCAAAATACAAAAAAAAAACGTCGTAGTTGTGCGTTAAAACAATAAACGCGCGCGTATGCGTGCCTCTATATATATACATATGTGTGTGTGTGAGTGTTTGTGTCTGTGTGAGTGAGCAAACAACAACAAAAATCACAAATAGCAGAAGGAGAAGCGGGCGAAGCAGAAGCAACAGCAGCAGCACAAAAATCTTGCGCGCGCGGCCATTAACAAAAATTCCCAACTGGAATCGCAGCAGCAGCAGCAGCAGCGCTCAAAACTCAAATTAGAAATCAATTTCCAAGCAGAACGCAAAATAAAATCTGGTTTTATCAGTCGACGCGCACAACAAATACAAATACAAAAACGGCTGACAAGTTTTTTTTTATTATTTAGCGTAAAGAAGAAGACGCAATAGAACGAAATATATTAAAAAAAATAAAATAACTTTGAGCTTAGAGCAAACAAAACAGCAGCTGGAAACGTAGAAAAAAGCGCCAAAAAAATACACATCTAAATATTGACGTATATACATACATACATACATATATATGCATATATACAGCCATAACAGAGCCATCGTAGTTTAATACATACTTATTTTAATTAAGAAACAAAACCAACAGCAACAGCAACAACAACAACAATAACAATAACCCAACGACAAAATTATTAAATTTGCCAATCGGAAACCAATTGGAGTTGCCAGCTAGTTGGCACAGCGCGAGAGAGAGAGTGTGTGTGAGAGCAACGGCGCTCAACAGAGAGAGAGTAACAACACACACGCACACACTCATATACACGTGTGAGCGCGAGCGAGAGCAACTGATTTTGTTGTCATAGCCGCGCGCTTGACAAGTAAGTAGAAGAAAAAAAGGAAGCCCTCTTGACTACCTGACCCCCTCCCCCTCCCCCTTCCCATTGTTGCAGCGTTCGTTTTGTTTTGCAGCCGGCCGCCAACTTTGTTTCTTTTTACCTACTCTTCTCACTCACAGCTCTCTTCCCCCTCCCCCTCGCTCGCTCGCTCGCACAAACATACAGTGCAAAATTATTCAAAAATTCCATGGCGCGCGCGCCGATAAAGCAGCTGATAAGAACAGGAACAGAACAGGCCCAGCCAAGGGACAGGGGTTCGGATAGGTAGCTCCAACTGCCCACACAGCGCAACCTCGAGCCTAAGTAAATTTTTATCGTTGCGGTTATTAAATCATTATTAAATGTCATTATCGATTCGTGGGAATGATTCCGCTCCGTTCTTGTTGTTCTTGTTGTTGTTGCTGTCTGCCCATCTATTTATGGCCTGCTGCTGTCCCCCTCTGGCAGCCGCACATCAGCTGCAACAGCTGGTCACGAGAGAGGCGTGGGAGATGGAGGGAGGCAGAGAGAGAGAGAGAGCGAGAGAGAGGGAGAGGCTTAGCTCTGCTACTTATGGAATTTCTTTGCATCTGAGCTGAATCGCCAATCAGCTTTTAACCAATAGGTTTAAGCCGAATTCGGCTCGCGGCCAACACTTCCGAGTTGTTAGTCATCTTGCGGCTGTCCGCTTGACATTTAGCTGGAATTGCCGCCCGATCGCTAGCTGGGAAATTGATTTTCAGGCATGTTTTTGTTTTTGGTCGGGGGCTTTTCAGAGCGAAAGAAGAAAAAAAACCAATATAATTTATGCCATCCAAGCGTAAGGAAACTCATAAGCTCTATTGCCTCATAAATTATTAATGGAGTGTTTTTTCTGCTCGTGGAGTGGGAAATCCTATTGGAAAACAGCGACAGCTGAAACTTGAAATTAGGTTGAATTAGGTTGAAAAACAACTGGCTTTACAATTGGTTACCTACAAATGTCAAGTTCATGCATACATATTGTAAATAATTGGGTCTAATCTACTAGTCGAATACCAGACTTAACTATTTTAACTATACCTAAACATAAACGCCATATCTGAAGTATAGCTAGAGTATTTCTTGCTGAAATTCAGCCTGAATAATACTAGATGAATATACAAAAATCAAATCAAATCCTTCAATAACGTAAAAAAAAACCCTCTATTCAGTATATAACAATCAAATATCTTTTAACCCTAAAAAATTATAGTATTCTATAGAATATACCAGTTCTATATGATGGTATTCTAATATTTTCAGTAATAATGCTTTAGTAGTAATTCACAAATACTAAATTTAGTATTTTTCTATGTGATTCTTTTACTATGCCACAATTCTAACATTCCAGTATACTACTAGTTCAGTATATTATTTTTTTAGTACTCTCACATTTTGAAATTTTTAGTAACTGGATATTCTAGTATTTTTAGTTATGTGAAGATCTAGTAATTAAGTATTCAACTATTTCTTATGACCTTAGTAATTTATTAATTTAGTATTTTATTTATATAAAGTTGTTGCAATTTTAATATTATTTATCTGGGCTTATCTGAGAGTTCTATATTTGTATTCAACTTTTTTATTATGCGAATACTTTAGTATTTCTATTAATATATCTTCAGTATATTCTGGTATTCATTTAGTGGTCTTAAAGTGCATTAGTATCTTCAGTATTGTGTTATTCTACCATTCAAGTATTATGGTATTCAATTTTTGGCAATGTACTCGTAATTAAGTATTCCAATCTTTCATCTATACCCCAAGAACCCAATCTTAAATCACAGAAAAACAATGTATAATATATGTATGCATGTGAGTGCAAAGGCACTTAAAACTTATTTGACAGTCATAAACATGTGAATCGGATTATCAATACAATATTTATAGGGGGAGAGAGTGCGGGAGGTAGTGAGAGTGAGAGTGGAGGAGATAAACCAATTCAAAGTTCCAAGTCGAAACCCTTGAGCCTTATAGCCTTCTAATTATTTATAGGCCACCCACTATTGCGCCTGTTAACTGATTTATCAGCAATATATATATACATACAAATAATACCGCTATATATTATACTTTAGTCACGAGTACGATTCAAGATCTATGTCCAATCCGCAGATAACAATTCATCCGACAACGCATGACTTCATGGCTCGATTGCTCTATCATTTATTCACATGTTTTTCATTCTTCTTCTTCTTCTTTTTTTTGACAAAAGATAAAGCCAGGTGTGTGTGTGAGTGTGTGTGCGAGTGTGTATTCAGCGATCTGCTATATAGTTGTCAACTCTTTGTCCTCCTCACTAGCCCAGAAGCTGCACAACTGGTTTGAACGCCCCACTCGCTATGCGAAAGGTTATGCAGACCCATCGAATGCCCTTCACGTGTTGCGTGCAGAGGCCCTCGCTGCAGACCTTTGCCCTCCCTTGCGAACTAATGCAAATTTATTTCGTTTACTACGCAATCGACTTCCATTTTTGCATTTGCATAATGCAGCTGCAGGTTGTGTCCCCTACGGGCATACTTATATATACATATGTATATATGTACTTATATGTTGTTATATATCTAGTATATCTGAGACAGTTCCAAAGAACTATAAATCCATTGTTTACTTTTGCGACGAATGCTATTTTTCCCGCCCTTTTTACATATCACTTTGGGTTATGCAATAAATCGCTGAGAAATACTCAAATACTGAAGAGAGTGCGAGCGAGAGAGTGAATGAGAGAGGGATAGAGGCAGAGATAGACAGATAGAGGCGAGTACGAGGTTGCCGCTACGGCTATGTCTGATTTGTTGGGCCAACTATCTGCCTTATCAGCTGACACATTGATAAAGCCAAGAGCAGGCCAAAACATAAGCAATACCCTAGAAATGTGTGGGGCATAGACGACTTTTCAAGCAGTTTGTGTAGGCATGAGGAATGCAAAATTTGACTTATATAAAGTACCAATATATGTATATAGATAAACAATGTATATGCATGCTGAATGTATATATAACTCTATTTCCTAGAGCATTAATCATCACCTTAAAACGATGATGCATTGATGATGCTTACTCATATATGTATCGTACCATATCATACATACAGTTATGTTATTTGTGGTCTTTTCATAAGTTAGGAAATTTGAGTTCTTACAATTGCCAAATGGATCAGGTTACTCCAGTAAGTAGATTACTTCATTGACTTTGGGTTCTATATAGAAACATATAAATATATGTATATCACCTATTTTTGAGACTACCCTCATCTATATATCTTATGATACATATTATGCCCAATCGCTTATATATCATTTCATTATATTTCATATAATACATCTGTGTGCATTCATGAATCCCTGAAGTTTGAAATATTTGGATTATCATAATATTTAGATTTCTATTATCTAAATATAATATACAATATGCCCAATCACTTATATATCATATCATTATTTTACATATATTTAATACAACCGTGTCCCGTTATCAATCCCTGAAGTTAAAAATATTTAGTCTATCATAATACTCATATTTCTACAATCTAAATATAGTATTTTATATGATTTACCCAATCGGCTATATACCATACCATTATCTATCTATCTCTTACCTATCTCTGAACCCGGAAATATTATATCATCATAACTTCTTTAAACCACCCTCGTTTGTACATATAGAGAATACCAGCTCTCGCAAACATATATCATATAAAATCATACAAAAAAAAATTCCCCAGTTAGGTAGAGTATTCAAAGTACGACCTGGCCTTGTCCAAACACGCTCCGAGCACCCTTCTCTTCAAGGTACTCGACTCCATAGCAGCGAGAAACTTGAATCGATGCGCTCGAGATAATAAAGCGTAGCAGAGCAAAGCAAAATGAACGTATCTCGCCAGACCTCAAGCACCTTTCCCACAAATATCCAGCATATATAATATGTATATGTATATATATACTTAAAACTAACTTCAATTCGCAGAAAGTAAACGCAAGCGCAGGCCAAGGATAGCAGCAGAGAGAAGCCATGGCGAATCCGCGTAAGTTCAGCGAGAAGATTGCGCTGCAGAAGCAGAAGCAGGCCGAGGGCACGGCGGAGTTTGAGCGGATCATGAAGGAGGTGTATGCCACCAAGATGGATGAGACGCAGGCGAATCAGAAGATATTGGAGTGCTGCCTGGGTGGGCCGGAGAGCGGCGGCTCGAGCAACGCGTCGCCGGGTGCGAATGCGGGCAATGGCACGGGCAGCGGCAATGGCAGCGGCGCCAGCGGCGGCGCCTCGCCCGATGGCATAGGAGGAGGTGGAGGAGGTGGCGGTGGTGGAGGCTCACCCACTGCGTATCGCGAGTCGCGCGGCCGGAGCATGGGCGTCGGTCCACTGCGACGACAATCGGAACGAAAGCAGGATCGTTCGCCCTACGGCAGCAGCTCGACGGCTTTGATCAATGCCATGGGCCTGCCCACTGTCAGCGGCGGCGGCAACAGCAGCAACAGCAACGCCAGCAGCGGCAGTGCCACTGGCAGCAGCAACAACAACAATAACAACAACAACAACAACAATGGCACACAACAGAACCTCTATCTGAGTCCGCCCATGGACTCCAATTGGCGGCGCTCCAATTCCGACTCGGCGCTGCACCAGAGCCTCAACATGGCCATGGCAGCGGAAGGTGGCTTCGGCAACGACATGAACTCGCTGCACGCCAACTATGCCCAGCAGCAACAGCAGCAGCAGCAACACCAGCAGCAGCAGCAACAGTCGCCGCACAGCCAACGATCTCATTCGCCGCACCAAATCGGACGCAGCTTCAGTCCGCAGGCGCAGCGGAGAAAGACGCCGCTGTTGCAGCCGCATCAGCTGCAGCTGCAACAGTTGCAGCAGCACCAGCACAACATGCAGCAGCAGCTGCACATGCATCAGCAGCAACAGCCGCAAGCACAACAGCAACAGCTGCAGTTGCAGCAGCAGCAACAGCAGCTACAGCAGCAACAGCAGCAGCAGCAACAACAGCAGCAACAACAGCAGCAGCAACACCAGCAGCAACAGCAACAGTTGCATCCGCCATATAACGCCAAATTCGCCAACTCTTTGTTCAGGCCGCTGCAGGAGCAGGCCAGCTATGCCAACACCGGCTCCCTGCCAAATCTCACAGCACTGCAGCACTACGCAACGCCACAGCAACTGCAGCAGCAGCAGCAGCAGCAACAGCAGCAACAGTCACAGCAGCAACAGCAGCAACTGCATCAAACTCTCTCGCCTGTCATGTCGCCGCACAATCAACGACGCGACCGGGATCAGTCGCCCAGTCCGTTCAGTCCGGCCGGGCCGCCCTCGCCGTACCATCAGCAACAGCATTCGCCAACGTCCGCCGCCGTCGCCCAGCCGCCAAACAACAGCAGCAGCAACAACTGCTCGCCTCACCTGTCGTTCAGTCGCCTGGGCGACAGCAATGCCAGCGCCACGGTTGCTGGCAACCTAACTGATTATCGGCAGCCAGCCAATCCGTCTAGTCCGCGCTCCTCGCCGGGCCTGCTGAGCAGCGTCTCGGGCAGCGAGCTGCACACGAGCGCTCCGGCCAGCCCCATACGCGTGCAGCAACAGTCGCAGCATCAGCAGCAGCCACAGCAGCAGCAACTGCAGCAGCAGCAGCAACAGTTGTCCGGCGGCTTCGATGCAGCCTATAATAGTCTGAATCCCTCGTTTCACAATCACTTCGAGAACTTCTCGCTGGGCGACAGCAACTCGTCGCCGGAGCAGCAAAGTTTCGCCAACAACTTTGTTGCCCTCGACTTCGACGACTTCACAGCGAACGCTGCTGCTGCGGGGACAACATCGGCGAATGGCTTCAACCAGCAGGAGCAGGCGCAGAACAAGCTGCTCGACTTTAACGAGCTGAGCGGCAGTCCCGAGGCCGGTGGCAACAACAACAATCTGAGACGCATCAACAACCAGCAGCAGCAGCAGCAGCAACAACAGCAGCAACAACTCCTCAACAACAACAGCAATGGCTCCGCCACGCATAACGGCGGACCGAGCTTGAACGGACCCGGCGTCGACAGCCAGCACCACAACAACAACAGCAATGGCGTGGGGGGCGTAGTGGAGCCACTGGTCGCGTCGCCTGTGCCCTCGCCTGGACTGGGTGGCTGCCCCAGTTCGCCGCTGCCCATACCCATGTCCACGCAGGCGCCGTCGCCGCATCAGCAACTGTCGCTGTCGCTGCATCAGTCGCCGCACCACTCACCGATGCACTCGCCGCACCACTCGAACTCGCCGCTGTCGAGCAGCTCGCCGGTGGGCAATGCCTGCAACTCCAACATGATTATGAATCATCAGCAACACCTGCAGCATCACCAGCAGCAGCACCAGCAGCAACAGCAGCAACAGCAGCAGCAGCAGCACCACCATCAGCAGCAGCAGCAGCAGCAAAGCCATACACCCACCACAGCCAATATACCCTCGATAATATTCAGCGATTACTCCTCGAATACGGAATTCAGCAGGCTCTTCGATAACATAGACCTGGACCTGGGCCAGATGGATGTGGCCGGCCTGCAAATACTGGCCGATCAGAATCCCATCATGATTGCCGATCCCAGCATCGAGGATAGCTTTCGACGCGACCTCAACTGATACTATGAGGAGGCTGTTGCGGCCATCGAGAGCGGCGTCCTGCTCGAGGATACGTATGATGCACTGTTGGCCTCCAGCAGCTCCGTCGATGTGCAGCAGACAACAGCAGCAGCAGAAGCAGCAGCAGCCGCAGTAGCAGTAGAGACAGCAGCAGCAGAAGCGGCAGCAGCAGCAGCAGCAGCTAGTGAAAAGGATAAAAAGGATTTGGAGGTGATTGAGCTGCTTGTGCCGAGTGTTATTGATGAACTTGTTGACTCCAGCGATTTGGATGAGGAAGTGCGCAAGTTTTTCTTCTAAGTCAAATCAAGCCAAGTTAACACTAACACACACAAACATCACACACACACATACACCTAAGCTAATTGTAAGCGTTTGTCCATGCTAGTCTTTTGTACACACCCCTCGTACCGCCCGTCCCCGCCCCCCTCTGTTATGCTTCCCCAACAACCAACCCCCCGTCATTCGTCTGTGCTTCGTGTAGCTAGCTAGTAACAAGGAAACCCCTAGACATTAAGTGTACGACAGAAAGTCCTCCTTAAATACCAGACCTCTGCATAAACCCAAAATTAACCCAAAACAAAACCCGCCCTTACCTTATCTTATATATATAGTAAATATATATATATATATATATGTTTTACAGCGAGTCTCAGATTTTACTTAACTACGCACATAAGTCACGAAAATACCTATTACAACTACTTACTATATATGTATATGTATATACATATATATAAATCTACTTTTCTGTATATAACAAACACATGTATGTATGTATTTATTTATATGAAGAAAGGAATACGAAAGAAAACGGATTAAAAACCAAAAAGTGTCTTAGACCTACGACCAAATTATTGTTCTATATAAAGAAGGAGAAGAAGCTGAAGAAGAAGAAGAAGAAGAAGCAACACACAAAACAAGAAATTCCTGTAAAATAAAAGCTACAATTTACCAACTATTTATAACTGATAAACAGCTATATATATGTATATGTATATGTATATGTATATGTATATATATGTATATTTCTATGGATATATCGAAATTTACCCTTACGTGCCGTCGAAGCAATTACTAGTATTTAAGCGTGCGAGTTATCGTTAATCGATAACAATAAAAAATTAAAATAAACAAAATTTAGCCTCCTCTTTTTGTTCGAATATACCGAAAAGCAGTTATAAATAAAAATCAACTAATTTCCAGTATCACAAATCTAAATATATATATATACAGAGTTAATATATATATATAGGAACAAGCTGCGCTCCACACAGACGACAAAACTTAACGAAAACACACAAAATAAATTGTAAATCAAAAGAGAAATACAAAAAACGAACAACTCAAAATTTTTTACAATAACTTAAAACTAAATATGTATATGTATAAAATATATATATATTTGCATAAATAGTTAGGAAATTGTCAAACAAAAAAAAAAGAAATAAAATAAACTCAAGTCGAACTAAATTTTTATTCTATTATAATCCTCACACACACACAAAATCTTCGTACCAAAATGTTTAAATATTTTTTTCAATTTCCAAAAAAAAAAATATAAAAAAATCTAAATTTATTTACAAAAAAATTTTTGAGATAAAAGCGAGAAACAGGCTTTAAGAATAAATAAATAAAAGTGCAAAAAATTTATTAATTGAGTACCAGAACATATATAGATATATATGTATATATACAATATTGTTATTAATATAGATTTTTGCATAAAAAATTTAAATATACATTTTCCTTTTTTTCTAATGTCAAATGTAAAATTCTAGCTATAAACTTAAATAAGTAAAGTTTAAATACTTTAAAAAATATGCGACAAAAAAAGAAGATATAAAAAATATTAAAAATATTGTAAAAACGCATAAAAATCATTTAAAAAAAAAAACTAAATAATTTTTAATTATATTTTTCTGTTTTCTAAATGAGCTAAAATAAAACAAATGTATGTATATGTAGTTAATACATAAAATACTATTAAATTAATTATTTAAGTAATTGTTTACTTCTAAAAAGTAAACAACAAAACACAGGCATAAGAGTATATTCAATGTAATAACACAGTTATTTGTTTCAAATAAATCTTACATTTAATTTTAATTACAATTCCTGTTATTATTACTATTATTATTATTATTATTTACACTGTGCTACGTGCTAGCGAAACGAATTGCTATAAATTCTATAAATTATTAAATATGCAAATAATTGCACGTTTAATTTACTTATATATTTATACCCAGGTACTTAACCATATCAATTCAATTACAACAAAATATGAAAATCACAGATATGCGGCATGTCGAATATTAAATACACTAATGGAGCCAATTAATTGGAGTAGTTTTTCAAAGAGTTGTTTTTACAATGGATTTCTGCATTAACAGTTTTGGTTAGATTTCCTCTAGTAGTCTTTGATATTACAGGTATGTATATAATATTATATATTCCAGCGACTCTACATACAATTCCAATGAAATATAGACATTTTTGGCTTCAATTATATGACTATAAGATCTTCATTTATATGCAAGCTGAGCAACCTTTGGAAAAAAAAAAACAAGTTTTATTAACATATCTATAAAATCAAAAATGTCTTTTCATACAAATGTTCCACTTTCATTGGATTTTATCTATGACAGCCATGTGATATAGTGATCCAATTTTGATAAGATTATGTTTATATATAAAAAAAAAACTGTGGAAACAGAAACATTTGCAATTAATTTTAAAAATCTATAAATATAAATCATTTCTTTATTGATCTATCCTATGACAGCTATATGATATAGTACACCGATTTGCTGCAATTTATTAATATGGATCAAAAACAGGTAATAGCTATAAAATAAAACTGGAACCAAATAATAACTATACTTTGCATAGAAACAAGGTTTGATGATTCACCTATTGATGCTGATCAATAATATATAGAGGCAGCTATAGCTACATATATATATTTTAAGTATATATTTATATAAATACATTTATGTAATGGAAGTTCTAATGCTATCTATTCCATGCGTTACGTAACTCATCAAAGAATATAAGTACCTCAGCGTATTGTAGGGTGCATAAATAAACACATTTTTTATTTGCACACACGACAAACGCAGACGTTAACATGGGCTGCAGATTACAATTAGCTGCAACGGTTGTTGTGCTTGTTGCTATTGTTGTTGTTGTTGTTGCTGTTGTTGTTGTTGCTGTTTTGCTATTTTGTGTGCTGCTTTGTAAATAAGCACGACGCAATTTCTGGCCCGAGCTAAATTTAGCAGGCAAAGTTCGATGCGGATACACAGTTAGTCCTATTTTACTATTGCCTCTTACGTTTCGCGCAAGGAATCAGAGTTGGAGTAGGAGTAAGAGAGACACAAATATAGTACACATGTATGTATGTATGTATGCATTTATATGAATATGTATATTGCTACGCTCGCATCCTTATGCATGTGTGCACACACACACGCACACACACAGTTGTAGTTGAGCGTGTGTTGTGCGCACAAGTCATAAATGTTGAGACAAGCTTACTTTATTAATAAAACATGAAAAAAGAAATGCTAAACTGCATGCGCCGACTTGCAGATACACTGCCAAGCAGTGGATTAACTTTATACTCATTTAATTTGATTTATACAATTTAGCACCTCTGACTAGTCACATTGACTTTCAATATTTATATATATATGTATATGTACATAAACACACGTTACATATTGCCCAACATCAGTTGAACAACCTTCTTCACTAGCGTGCTAAAAGCGCAAAGCGCAAATCGCAATTAAAAAATCAAGCTTTTGATTTTTATTATAACGCTGCTCGCGTTGACTTTGCTGATACTGTTAACGGTAAAAGGGCAAGTCGCACAAAAGAGTGTAGGCGAGAGAGTGAGAGAGAAAGAGGGAGAATGAGAGCGTGAACGCGCTAAATGTCACATCTCTCTCAATCTCTCACCCTCCCACTCGCACTCGCACTCCCACTCCCACTCCCACTCGCATATGGTTTTTAGTGGTCCCTCGTGTCGCTTTTTAATGAAGCGCCAAAATCAAATCAAAATTGTCGCGCTAATGGAAGCTACATGTGTTTATGACGCTTTGACTATAGCGTCATTATTGTTATCGGCACAGTCCGCGCTGGGCGACCGGTTCCTAACACTAAAGGCGCAAATGTTATCAGCAAACACGAGAGAGTCTTGCAAAAACAACAACAGGGGGCGCCTTAAGCGACATTCCAAGAAGCAGCCAGCGGCCATGCTGCCAGCCCGGGGGGCTCTCAAAGTAACTTTAAATGTGCACAGATATACACACATACATATATGTATATATTATATATTTATATTATATACACATATAGTTTTGCCAAACAGTTGAATGCTCTTTTATGGCACACAATGATAAGCTCTCTGACGTGCATAACAATAATGCAATATGCATAGAATAGTCATAATGGAAGTAATTAGTATTGATCACAAGGCAAAAGCCAGCGATTCACAATAGGGCGTGACAGTCGTTCACAATATCAATACAAATACATACATATATATTTTTTTGCATTGAGAATTTCTATTTTTTGATTTTTAATCAGTGTTGATTTATTTTAGTATAGCTTTTTCTATCCACCTTGCCCCACTGTGGGTCAGGCTATGATTAAAACAATAAACAACCCCAGCAACAACAACAACAACAACAACAACAACAACAACAACAGCCACAATGTATGTATGTATTTAAAAGCAAATAAAATAAGTACTAACAGAATAATATGGATTGTAACGTAAACAGGCGATATTGCACAAAGTACATAAGAAATTGAATTTGCCAATCAGTTTTTCTTGCGAATGTATGAGGAATTGCACACATAACCTAAGTTTTGCACTATTGTGAATGAAGCCGCGTGCACATGCGCCCCACCATCAACAGCTAAGAGGGAGCGAGAGAGAGAGAGAGAGAGAGAGCAATAGCTCCAGATAAGCCAAAAGGTTGTCACGCAACTAAATTTGACATATTCAAAAAAAACACACACACACATTTCGTTGTTTGTTCTGCCAATTTAGTGAATGACTATTTAACAGTCTGCGCAAATATTTGACTAATCATACGTCACACGCATGTTTGGGCGGGTAAATTACCGTACGCATTGGTTCACAGTAGGCATGGATTGTTATTGCGATTTGAATGGGTCACAGTGGACAGACTTTGTCAGAGTCGCAAATTGATAACAAGATAACAAATCAAAAAAAATACATATTAATTTATATATGATGATGAATCAATACATTTTCGGCGCAATGCGGTTGAAAGAGAGAAAGAAGCATTGAATTTGTCATCAACCTGAGCCTCTCAAACTGTAAGCGCCAACAGCTTTCAAAGTTTCGCGCACAGAGATCAAAAGCTCGCTTTGGTTTCTCAACTCCTACACGATAGGCTATCTTTATTTATTGACTACTTTGCTGAAGGCAGACGCATCTATCTATTCACATATTCATATTCTATTGGTGCGCAGGTAATCGTCATCATCATCATCGCTGGCATCCTCGACGACGCTGTAGGAGCTCTTGCCGGCACCCTCCTTCGACAGATGCGTCTCGAAGAACTCCTCCACGGTGTCCGTATTCCACTTGGTGATGGACAACGTTTCCTGTACCTTGCCACTGGCATCCAGCAGCTTGACGAGTGGATCTAAGCCGCGCACATATTTGATCTGCAAATTGGGGAACTTGGCAGGCCGGCCGCTCTGTATGAAAGCCTGGATTTGGGGATAGGCTCGGAACTTGCAGGTGCAAACCTCAAGAATCGCCTTGGCATAGGTGCGCTGCGCCGCGGGCTGCTGATCCTGCGTGCAGCACTGTTTGCAATGAGCTCTAAGGAACACATATATGAATACATATTGCACACAGTTATCTAAGGATTCACTTACTTGATGGCCTCCAGTCCGAAATCATCCAATTTGTCACAATTGGAACACATTAGCTGTGTCTTTATGAAGCCCAGCTCCCGGCAATCGGCAGCCGTCAATTCGGCATGAGCTGTCTTAAGGAACTGCAATAACAAATGAAGTCAGCTTAACACATTTAACTTAAGGCTGGGCCTACTACTTACGCTTATTAAGGCCACGAAAGAACATAAAAATAACACAAATTTGTTCATATTTAATTCCAAAAACTAATTAATCTACCACGTCGTTGTTTACAATTGGTTGAGCATCAATCGACTAATCGATAAATGTAAATATCGCTGCTCTCGTCTGTCTTTACATAACACTGGTATTTTCAGTTGCATTTGGTATTTCGCTCTGTGCAGCACTGGCTTCGGCAGTGCGTCGCGTGAAGTTGGCAGTGAAACTTAATTTGCTGAAGAAGAAGAATGTGGCTCGCGTAGTCGCATTTGTTTTGCTCCAACGAATTCACTGAAAAATTTAAATAAAATTTCATTAATTATTGCAAGTATTACAATAGTTAACGAAATACCAAAACGTATTACAACCAAGTTAATTACCGTTCCAAAAGACAACAGTATTCTGTGTGTGTTTGGCAACAATTTTTGGCAAATCAATAAATACATTCGTTGAGAGCGAACGCGCTGCGCAAAAGTGAAAACCCAATCAACGAACGCATAAAAAAAAGGTGAATAATCAAAATGAAAAACTAAATTCGGCATAGAAAATACAGATTCGATTGTCGTATAAATAAAACTTGTGCCGAGCTCTTCTTGCTTGTTGGGGTAGCACAGAAATAGAAACACAAATGTAAAAAGGTTGTCAAGCAGGGGAGGCGGAGCAACACAGCTCCAGGGGGCGTCTTGTCTATGGTTCTGTCTGTCTGTCTGTCTGCATGTGTGTGTGTGTGTATATGCTTACAGCTGTATGCATGTGTGTTTGTGTGCGCGTGCTTGTTTGTGTTTTGATTAGTGAATTTATAATCTTAGAGCTTGTGCTGATATTCCGCCTCGGTGTTAAATACTTTTTCACTGTGATAACTGCTCTATGTGGCAATTGTTGTTTATTTTATTCATATTTTGTACACAGCAGCTCGTTAATTCATTCGTTTGCCCTTGTCCAGCAATAAGTTGTTTTTTTCTTTTTCTTGCATAGAATGCACACAGACACACATACAGACGCATACGTTTAGCTATGAATACCCTACTAAAACGAATGCATTTCAGTTACATGACCTTGCATGGGCTTCAGCGTGTGTAGGGGTATTGAAAATTCGGCTAGCCGAAGTTAATTCTGCTTGTGAAACTTGTTTTAGCTACACACATTAATGCATATTGTATTCTTAACGGTTCTAGCTATTGCGTGTGTATGTATGCGCTTGTTCATTCAAGTTGATGCATGCAACGACATGATGCTGCTGCAGGCGGAAGCTACTTCTTAAGGTCTTCATTCAGTCGCTGCTTCCGCCTGCAGCTCGCGTCTTGTTTAACTGGTTTAGGGCAGAGTTGCCTCTGTATGTGTGTGTATGTATATATATGTATATATATGTGTGTGTGTATGCATTGTTCGCACCTGCTGCATGTGGCATCAACAGCAACAACTACGACTGCAGCTGTCATTCTACTCAGATTTCTTATCAATACGAAAAACCTTCGAATTGTGTTTTGTTTTTGCTATTTTTGCTTTACTTTTGTTTCAATTTCTTTTGTCAGCCATCGAGCCAGCCAGCTACCTGCCTGGCAGAGCCAACTGCTAACGCGCACCTATGCAATATCTGTGTATGTGTGTGTGTGTGTGTGTGTATAGAGTGCCTATTGAATTTCTCCTACCCACGCCAACTCTCAGTTGTGCTCTCTTTCTATTTCACATTTCAAGCACGGCCTTTGTCAATTTTTGTATATTTACTCGGTTTGTATAAAACGGGTATATTAGTTACGTGCAAATAATATACAATATAAATATATTGTTATTATATAAATATTTATCATATATATTTATTTTATTATTTCTAACTAATCTATAAAATCGATAAATATCGATTACAAACTATGTATACTTGCCTAATGTTTCAAGCATTGTTTATATATAGAGTATACCCTAGTCACCATCAACTTTTCTTGTTTGTTTTTTCATGAGAGTTATGTATGTAAACCTAATATTTATATGTATAAAGATGTATATATCTACCCATATATATGAACATATTAAGTACACTCTCAATCGTGTGACTCAGCTCTATCTTTATCAATTGATTGCATTGTTATTGTAACATGCGCGCTTTATCGCCTAATCAGCGCCTGTTTTGCCATGCAGAAAGAGTCGAGCGAAATATACATAGCCCGTCCAGTTGGTAATTATTATAAGTACTCGGATATCTTCAAGTAAGAGGAGAACAACTGCATTGGCAATTCGTGCCAATTACCTAATTGCTAATGGGCAATGAATTACAGGTAAAAAGCTTTAAGTGACGTGTCTAACTAAACAAAAGCAATCCGAAGTCTAATTAAGGCGAAATACAAAATAAGAGTACTATACAGTGATATAGTACACAATATAAAAGTTGACTGTGACTAATATTTCGCCTTCGCGTCGAAGTAGAGCAGAGTTAGGACTCAGAATATCTTATCACGATGAATCGATATCGATGAAAATAAAAGATTTCAGCAACAGAAAACCAGAGAAATAGAAAATAATGCAAGAGAGAGAGCGAGAGAGAAAGTAAGGATGAAGTTAATATGAATAGTGATAGAGGAAAAGAGAGTAAAAGAGATAAAGATAAGTAGAGCGAGGAAGTGTGTGTGTGAGATGGAATTAAAGATATACATAAATAGCTGAAGTAAAACTGAGAGAAAAGAGAGATAGAGTGAGTACAAAATAAATAAGGATAAATAGATAGAAAAAATGTAGTAAGGACCGAAAACGTGAGAGGGACATAGGTAAATAACTGAGAAAGATTGTCTGGAAGTGAGAGACAAGCAAGATAGAAATAATATATAAAGAAAAGAAATTGTGGAAGAAATAAAAGTAAACAGTGTGAGAGACAGGGAGAAAAACAAACTAAGTCCAGCTGTATACTCAATTCTGAAATCATTTGTACATATTTTTCTATATATTATCAAATAGATTTTTGAACTGGAAGGATCTTAAGGTAGAAAGAACAAGAAGAAAACTTTGGAACAATTGTGCTATTTATTGATATGAATAATACATCTATCTATCTACATAGCATTCAGATCACGAATACATATATCAATATTCTTGCAACTAAGCCTTAAAAATGCTGTAATACCCTGTAATTTGTAGATGTCTCTCTTTTATCTTTACTCTAACTTCATAAATCTTTCTGAGTACGCTCATATCTGTGTCAAGCGTTGGGTGTATCTAATGCGAGAATGTTTATTATGGTAACTCTGGCCATATACATATGTGTGTGTGTCTTATAAATTGACCTTCTCCTAATATGTCCAGCACACACGCATTCGCCCACACCTCGAATTAACTTAACTAGGAACCCTAACAAACTGCGCATTTGCGTGTTATTTGCGAATGCTCCTCCATTTGGAAATCTTGCTAATTAGAGTCGCTATGCCCGATCTCCATAACATCAGTTGGGTATATACAGCTCCAATCATTTAACTGCCCAAGAACTATTTTTAGTTATTACTCAAATTGTATTCGTATTCGTATTCGTTTTCAATTGCCCAAAAGGTCAATCAAATTGCACTCGTTTACTCGCGCGACAAGTTCTCCGTGAGAACATTTGCTTGAGAGCTTGACATGTTTTACTACTATGTCGTATGTAATGCCCCTGAAGTACCGTTAGGTTCAAGGACATCTGACGACAGTTAAAAGCCAGTTAGCCATAAATTAGCTTGGCGAATAGCTCGTAATTAAAGCTCTCAGCAAGAGCCAAAACAAAGCTCGTTTTTACGACCTGCGGCTAGAAAAATAGTTGTATATGTACCTATGTAAATGTATATGTAATAATATAGTGGAATATTCATAGAGTATAGAGTATACCTCTATATAATGTGTAGCGGATTGTTTATGGAAATTACTAAGTGGAACCACACGAAAACTCTTTTAAGGCGTGAAAATGTGTAAGTGCTTGAATCTGAGAAATGTTGTTGAGCATTTGCTCGATATGGTTCTTCGTAGTATATGATGTATTTAGCATGAGCAGTTTACTACTAGTATTCTACTACTAATACTCTATTAGTAGTTTGGAGCTACTAAAAGTACTCTATTAAGAGTATATTATTAGTATTGGTAGTACTATTCTAATACTACTCTTCTAATGATACTACTATTCTACTACTACCTTTCTTATTTCTTTTCTTTTCCTATAGTTCTTTTTTTACTGCTTCTCTGGTATTCCTAGTACCTTTTTACTCTACTACCCAGCTAGATTTCTTCTACTACTAGTATTCTACTGAGACTAATTGTTATCCTAGTACTACTACTACTACCAATTATTCTTTTTCTGCAGATCGACCACTGCTCTTCCCCTACTTCTACTACTACTCTCTGCTAATTTTCTACTTCTACTACTACTCTCTGCTAATTTTCTACTTCTACTACTACTCTCTGCTAATTTTCTACTTCTACTACTACTACTACTACTACTACTACTACTCTCTGCTAATTTTCTACTTCTACTACTACTACTACTACTTTTTTACCACTCCTTATTTCCTACTACTTCAATAATACTACCATTCTACTACTACTCTTTTATTAACTACTCTTCTATGACTTTTCATCTACTACTTTTTTCGCATTACTACTGTTCGATTACTTCTCTTTACTTCTACATCTCGACTGCTACTCCATTTTCGACTTCCTTCTACATTCTACTACTAAACCGAAATCTGTTTTCCTCACTTTCTAAGCATTTTCTTGAACATATTATCAAACCGGTCATTTTCCACTTACGTGGATCTTTACCATCTGTAAGAATTGTCATGTTGCCCTTCAGAGTTAAGGATAGTCAAAGTGTGACTCAGCTGAAGTTCAACTTGTCAAGTTCAACGTGTTCGCGTTTTTGTATTTTTAAAAGTTAAGAGTGAACACATTAAAATTCCCAAAAAAAAAAAAAAAGCAAACAACCGAAAAAAAAACAAGTGCAAACTGTGCAAACATCTTCGTTCAGTTGAGACAGGTAAATAAAATGTGTAATTTGTGTTTTTTTCTTATTTTGTACAGAACATGTAATTTGTTAATTAATAAGCCGCTTTGTTATTTCCCACTTAGGTCGATAGCGAGAGACAGTGTGAGAGAGGCAGACAGACAGAGATGAGAGAAAGAGACAGAGAGGGAGAGAGGAGAGAGGAGAGGGCAGCAGTGGGAATGAGATTGAGGGCAAGGCTGGCCTAGGCAGGCATTAGCACAGCTCGGCACAACAAACACACTCACACACACGCACACCCACACACACACACACGCACACCTACAGCAACAGCTACACCCACACCTATACACACAGTAAATTCACTTTTATTGAATTTTAAGTTGATTTTAATTGCACTTTGCTTCTATTCTGTTGCAGACAGCGCACGCAAAACAAAACAGATAAATCAAGACCAAAAACAAAACAAAAAGTAAAAGCATAAGCAAAAGCAAAACACAAGACACACTCAGAAACGTTTGCCACCCAACCTGCCTCTCGCCCACTCGCAATTCTACTCGCCATGCGCCGCCGCCTGCTGCAAAGCTTGTAGAACTCAAGATGAAAGCCCAAACGCTGCTTGCCTTTTCCGCTGTGCTCTGCGCCTGCCTCTCGCTGGGCGCCGCCTGCTCCTCGCGTGCCATATCCAAGCCCCGTCCGGAGGCAGCGCCGACATCGCCTCCGCCGGACAATGTCATCGCACTGACCACCACGTCGAGGCCGAACATCACGTTCCCGATCTACAGCTGCCCGCCCACGTACGCCGCCTGGTACTGCCTGAACGATGCCACCTGCTTCACCGTGGAGATTCACAATGAGATTCTGTACAACTGCGAGTGCGCCCTGGGCTTCATGGGCCCGCGCTGCGAGTACAAGGAGATCGACGGCTCCTATTTGCCCACGCGCAATCGCGTCATGCTGGAGAAGGCGAGCATCGTGAGCGGCGCCACGCTCGCCGTCATCATTATGGCCATGTGCTGTGTGGTGCTCTACTTGCGGCGCGAGAAGCTGGCCAAGCAGAAGCTGCACAGCAACAGCAACGGGAATGATGTCGCTGATCTGGGATTCGAGAATGCGGGCATCGATCAGGTGGATGGCTTTAAGCCGCTGCGCATAGCGCGTCGTCCCTTTGGGCCGCACCACAGTCGCATTGCCACATTGGAGCAGGCCTATCGCCAGTCAGCTGCCAGCCATGAGCGAGCCAGGCACTAATCCTCGCTAACGACTAATCTTTCAAATTGTTTAACTGTTTTCTCTTTTTCTTATTATTACAAATAACTGAGTTTTGATATCCTAAACTAAGCGATTCCATCGAAGTGCCTTTCGATTAAGCAGCTAACGCAATAAGTATTATTAACTGAAATGCAATGCAATTTTGGCAGCGAGCCGCCCATTTAATAATAATACGACTAATTTAATAACTATTTATTAAACAAATGACGAAGCATTCAAACTATTTTTAATAAAAATGCGTGAACAAACTTTCGACTAAACAGAAAAATATTGAGTCTGAATGAATCTTATTTTGCTCCATTTGCAATCTATTTGAAATTATTTAAACTAATATATCTCAAATCTCTGTCTTCCTCTTTCCAGTTATGCCGCACAATAATCAGCAGCCCTCCGCACCCGGCGATGATCCTTTGGGTCCGCCCAAGGCAGACTTCAGCGCGCCGCCGCCGTACGAGCCGGACGCACAAGGTCAGGGCGGACAGCAGCCGCTGGCGCCGCAGCAGCCCTCGCTGGCGCTGACCACACACGTTGGCAGCGATGGGGATCAGTCGCAGAGCTGTGAGCTGGTGCTGCCGCAGGAGCTGCACGGCAAGCTGCCCACGTACGAGGAGGTGCAGATGGAGAAGTCATTGAATGGAGAGCTGCCGCCCGCATTTCTGACCTTGCCAACGACCCAACAGTTGCCGCCGCCGCCGAATCCGCTGCTGCCGCTGCCGCCAAATCCGCTGCGCGATGGCCCCGGCGCCGTGCGCTCCAATCATCCGGGCCTGACGTTCATTGCCATCGATGCGGGCGACCCGGAGAACAGCCTGTCGACCACAGACAACTTGCTGGGCACGGACATCATGTTCATTACGGCATTCATGGTCGCATTTCTATTCAACTGGATTGGCTTTCTGATGCTCACCTGTTTCTGTCACACAATTGCGGCCAGGTACGGGGCTCTGTCCGGGTTCGGCCTGTCGCTGGCCAAGTGGACGCTGATCGTGAAGCACTCGACGGACTTGGCCTCGAATGAGAACTCCTGGCTCTGGTGGCTCATTTGCGCCTTTGGCTTCCTGATTGCCATACGCGCGTTCATCCAGTATGTGAGCATCAAACGCTCCTGGCGCCTGCTCTCCGCATCGGCCCAGGAGCGATTGCTCTTCTTTTACTAGGTGCGGGCGCCGTCGCCGACGGCGGGTTATGTAAATACATTAGAAGTGCGAGTCATTTGAAAACGATGAACATATGCAAATATCCTTTACGTTCGATCCCAAAAGAAACAAACAAACACAAAGTAAAGCAGGAAGAGAAAGCGATAGAGATAGAGATAGAGATAGAGACGAAAAGAAAGAGAGAATTGAAATCAAATGCGATCTTACTATTGGTTAGTGTTCTCTGTAGTTACTATGTTAAATAGCGCAAGTTAATCCGTAATCCGTTAAAGCTAGCATCTAATATTGTCGGCATGTCAATGAGACAGGCGCACAGAGTAGTGAGAGTCGGGATGCGGATGCCATTTGGATCCCATTCCGCTGCACCTTTTGCCCATCTAATTGATGTATGTTCTTGTATATGTAAACTGTGTATAGATGTCTCACTGTAGTATCTTCTATTTTTAGTAGTCGAAAGAAAGACACTGACATACACACACAGAAACACGTAGCGAAATGTATGCCACCATACTTTATGTTGAGTATATTCTATGCTGTGGTACTTAAGCAGCTACAACACAAAAGGCAGGAGTAATTTTTCTAGATAAATGCAAAAAAAACTATTATAATTACGATTATTGCTATTATAACGTTTACAATTAATATGTTTAATCCCTTTATATGTAAAAAGATATGCATTATAAGGACGTATATCTGAATTGTACGTCAGTTTTATGCAAATTAATAAAATAAAAAAAAAAAAAACTGTTGTCGTTTGTTTCGAAATTACGCGCGATAATACAGCAGTTTCATTAACCGATTTGATACTTATCGTAATGTGAATATATCGTCTGCCTAACATTGTCTACCAACACTGAAAAATATCGCATACAGGGTCTGGCAGCACTATTGGCAATCAACCCTGCCATGGAAATGTTGAGCGATACTTTCTATCGAAGTAAGCCATTCACATTACTTGCAACTCACAAAGAGAAGTTGTCTCATTCGTGTGTGGAAAATCATATTTTCACATTGGGCAGCCATCTTTAATATAGAATTAAATTTGTAAAAAACGTGTTGAAATAATAAAAGAAAATATTAATAAATAGCATCGAGCAGCAAATCAACAAAACTACGCAACGTAAGTCAATCAAAGCATAATTTCTCGTACTTTCGTAAGCTGTGAAAAATATTCTGTGGGTGTGTGTGTGTGCGTGTGTGTATCTGTTGGCAGATTATTTTTTCTCTCGGCCAACCTGCAATCTAATTATTGATTTTCATTGGTGGCCTTACGCTAATAGTGGCTCATACTACGCATTTGCCGGAAATTATAAGACTTATGCAATCTGTGTAGTGAGAAGAAAGTAAGAAAGTCTTTGCTTATATTAATGCAATATAATGTAAACTACGCATAATTCAACTTAACTGAATCTTATCTATTTTGTTTCAAATCTTTTAAAGTTCTCAACTAAATGTATGATCTGCTTAAATATAGTTTTTTCAATGCCGGTTTTCTGAATCAGCCGACACGCACTCTCGCACACACACACACACATACGCATCACTCGGCCGCCATTTTTTTTTTAGATAGGCATTCACCTCGGCCAGCTTAAGCGTTTGCTCTTGCCGCTATTTTCAGCCGGTTATGTTGTTGTTGGTGCATTGAAAACCAGTTTTCTGTATTGCTGCTAACTGTGCCCATTTCTCTTTTGCATTTGCATTTGTATTTGTATTTGTGTGTAGTCTGCAATTCTGATAAACAGGTAGCGTTCTACATGTACATACGTCAATGCGTGCGTATGTATATATGTACATACATACATATATATATATACAAATGCCACCCTGTTTTCTGATGACGTTATTTTTGTATATTTTTTGTGTATGTATCTGCGCTTTCTTTGCACACCCCTAGATACAGATATCTAACTTATTTTATATGCTAAACGTATGTTTTTTACACATTAAATGAAATGTTTTGTTTTGTACTCTTTAGTAACTGCTTAACTTAGCTTACATTGTTTATGTTCTGTGATGTTTTTTAATTTCAGCCTAGCTTATACAAACGCTTCATAAACGCACGCTTTTGCTTACCCAAAAACCTATTATAAAACATATTTCCATCTAGTATATCTGAGAATCATGGTCAGGTATGCCTAGAAAACCATTAAATACAGACATGATCCAAAGTATTTGAGCAACATGATTTTTTTTCTCATTTTGCACTTGGCATTTATTGTTGTTGTTGTTAGTCTGATGCGCAAAAGATGCGCACCGTTAGAAAGTTTAATCTGTCTAGAAGCATATGAAAGAAGAATTGAAAATAATAACGGAACATACGACAAAACAAAAGCAAACGAAAGATCGCTTATCTCTTTTCAAAAGCATTTGCGCACATTTTATTTGGGCTGTGCAAAAGTAGAATTCATTCATTGATTGGCGTCCGGAAAGTGCAGTGGTGGTGTATCATTATTAAAATGGTTAAAACTAAAGAGCTTTCGATTGAGGTTCGATCTGAGATCGTCACAAAATTCAAGGCTGGAACCTCCGCTTCGGAATTGGCAAAGATTTATAAAATATCCCGAAATACAGTGTACTTTCTGAACAAAAAAAACGAAGCACAAGGAAATTTGGAAAATTTAAAAAGATCTGGGCGAAAACGTGCACTTGATCCGAGGCAATGCAGACGGCTATTGGGAGAGATTGCAGAGAATCCCTCAATTAGTCCTCTAAAAGTCGCAGCGGCATCAGAAAATTTAATTGGAAAGAAAGTCAGCGGATGCACAATTTATCGCAGGATGAAGGAAATTAATATGAAAACGTATGTGGTCATTTTTTTTTCAATTCTTCTAGACAGATTAAACATCAGACTAACAACAACAATAAAAGCCACTAAAGTGCAAAATGAGAAGAAAAAAAATCATGTTGCTCAAATACTTTTGATCATGTCTATATATACAAATGCCACCCTGTTTTCTGATGACGTTATTTTTGTATATTTTTTGTGTATGTATCTGCGCTTCCCTAGCACACCCCTAGATACAGATACCTAACTTATTTTATATGCTAAACGTATGTTTTTTACACTTTAAATGAAATGTTTTGTTTTGTACTCTTTAGTAACTGCTTAACTTAGCTTACATTGTTTATGTTCTGTGATGTTTTTTTAATTTCAGCCTAGCTTATACAAACGCTTCATAAACGCACGCTTTCGCTTACCCAAAACACCCAAAAAACAAACCTATTAAAATACATATTTCGATCTAGTATATCTAAGAATCATGGTCAGGTATGCCTAGAAAACCATTAAATATACTGAATACCTAATTTTGCGCCTATTATTAAATGCATTTTAAGTATTTGGACATAAATATTTAATTGGCCAAGTGCAATCCTCTATCTCTATCTCTCTCTTCATCTCTCTCTTTTGTTTATTGCAGCGTTAAGGTCAACGTAAATCCCCAACAACAACTGCATTCACGTCCAGCACATTTGAGTAACGGCAACAACAATCTTAAAGCAAACATGGCATTCCGCGGAAATCAGAATCGCAATCGTAACTTTGGTGGCGGCGGCAATCAGTACGGCGGACCGATGGGCGCCAATCGTATGGGCGGTATGAATATGTCGCCATGGGAGTCCCAGAATCCCGGCGGCGGCCAATTTGGCAACAATATGCGCCAAGGTGGCGGCCAGATGAATGCCCAGGCCATTAACTTGGCCAACAACTTGCTGAACAATCTATTCGGCAATCAGAATCCACCCTCGCTGCTGGATCTGCCACGCGGCGGCATGGGCAATCGCAATCAACGCGGCGGACCGGTATGTATCGATATATATCGAATATAATTATTCACTTTTTTTTTTTATCTGAGTATTCTATTATTATTTTGTATCTAATCTCCTCTCTGTGGTGCACTGAGAGGGCAGAGGAGCTAATCGAAATTTGGTTTAAAACCTGCACTTGTCTGCTGTGAAGTGTAAATAGTATTCGTAGAGCCATTTAGAACTCATTTAATGCGCTATTCAAACGCTATCTGTAAGATAATGACTTAAATCAACTTAAATTTGGAATTATTTGACTTTTGTTTTTTATATGCCAACACAGACAAGTGCAGTAAAACCAAATAAAAACAAACATCTTCTGCCTCTGAGCTTTACCACTAGAGATATACACCCAAAGAAGAACCCTTATTTATTTTATTTTTATTAAGACATAAGCTTTAAATAGTTTGTAGTTCGTAAATAAAACCAAAAAAAAGAAAAACAAAATTGATAATCAAACCAATTTGCATAAAGTGTGAGAACCCTGGAAATTTTGGTTAGCTGGAGAAGGTTTTCAATAGAAAAAAGCATTTATTCCATTTTAAATGCAGATTTTTGTTTTGTGTAGCATACAATTTGTTGAAGACCTGAGTCGATTTGATTGATTGTACCAATTAAATGAAGTACCGCCAACAAATGTTCCATTTAAAGATGAAAAGAGTATGATGATATTTGAAACACGAAATATATATATATATTCACTTATTAGATGTATTTAGGCATTTAAATAACTTTTGTATAAAATACTTTATATATATTTACTACGACCAAAAACCAAACCAAACATCAAAAATCTTTGGATTTTTAAAACAATCACAATTTTTGCTAATTTACAAATTATTTATTTTTATTCTCTTCTACACGAAAACTGAAAAACAAACCAAACTAATTCGATGCTTGTTTGCAAAAACAAACTCAAAACAAACGCAAATCGAATCGCATCGAATACGCATTTCGAATCGCATCCAAATTGTGCCTATACATCACTATATATATATATATACATATATATATATCCGACGTTGTTCGTCGCTGCGTGCATTTATTGTTGTTGTTGCTGCTGCTGCAATTGTTGTTGTTGTTGTTTGCCAACAAAATGAATAAAAATACAACTTTTCTGTTGCTTGTGTTGTCGTGTTTCTTCCAACGACAACGTTTAAAAATGTGCCTCAAAAATTATAATTTATTTATTTTTTTATTATTACTACTACAATGTGTATACACAACTGCATTTTCGTAACGAAATGTGAACATTGTGGCACATGCAACAAACGAAACAACAAACAAACAAACACAAAATGCATAAAACGCAAATATATTATATGAAATATGCAAATACAATAACCAAAATGCAAATATATATATGAACGATGCGATGCCCAATTCTTCCAATGCGACGTCCCACTGCACTGATTGATTGAAACTCTTCTAATCTGCTCTGCTCTGCTCTGAAACTGAATAACTAATCGATCCGATCTGGTACTGGTACTGATTACTGATTGATGGTGTGCAACTGCAATTTGCAAAATTACCAAAAAAAAAAATATATATATATATATATAATAACAAACAAAAAAACAAAATCAAAAATATCAAACATCAAAAACTATATTATATAACATCGCCATTCTTCTTCAACGTTCCTGCTCTGATCGAACTCACAATCGAAATCGAACTTCAAACCGATAAACCGATCAATCCACTTATCGGTTTCTATGCCCGCCCGCCCGTGTTCTGTGTTTCTCAAATCCACAATATGCCATAAACGCCGCCACGCCAACGACTTCAACAACAAAACATCCCCGTCGACTGATTGCGCGAACCGCTCCGCCGATTTGACCAATAAACATCTATCTATCTATCTATATATATATACAATATGTATATATTTATCTTAATGAACAATTAATGTTATATATGTGTGAATTCTATTTTCCCGTTTTGTCAAAATGGAAACTAATTTAATTTCGAAATTTTTTAAACAATCCAAAAATATTGTAAATGGTTTAATGCCATCTATATATGTTATATATGACTTCGCTTTCTTTATCTATATAATGTTTTTATTGTATAACTGTAATCGATCAATTTATAACTGTACCATATCGATAACGATACTGATGACAATCTATCAACTATATGAATATCGTTCAAATTCTACTATTCATATCATTTGCTTCATGAAAAACAAACTGTTTTATATAAACTATATAATTTACTACTTGAATGTATTGTAAACAAAACAAAACAAAAACCAAAAACCAAAAAAAAAAAAAAACTATGTATGTGTTGAACATAAATAGATGGTCAATCGCGGTGGCGGTGCCGGCAATCGTCTCAATAATCGTCGTGGCCAAGGAGGTTTCCAAAATCGTGGCGTTACGGGTGGTCCAAAGCCCCCACAAAAGCAGGGCCCCGGCGGCATTCGTAAACAGAATGCTTTTGATCGTGCCAAGAAACTTTTGGCTAAAAATGCCAACACTAATAAAAAGAAGGAAATTACTCCTGGCGAAAAGAAAATTGAGAGGTAAGAGTACAACTACTATAAAAATCAAATAAACAAAAAAAAAATACAATTCCAATACAACATTTGCCAAAAACGACAGCGAAAAGTTGCTCTATTCGCAATTTTTCCCTCCATATCAATGTATCAATTCTACAAATATTTTTATCAATGCATCAATTAAAAATATGTAACTTTAAGTACTTAATTTCCAATTTTTTCCAATGCATATTGATGAGTTCTTTCTACCAAGAATAATCACAATTAACTATCTCAATTGGATTGCTATATTTATATATATATATATAAACATATATATATGTATAAATTTATGTGTATATTTACCTATTTTGTATAGAACATACATCCTCCTTACTGATTGATGTTAAAATAGCGTTTAGTTTATAGGATGGGTCAACTAAATGTGTTTCGTATAATTTCGTTTTTTAATTATGAATGAATTATTATATTATATATATTATTATTTTGCTTATATTTTTTGCGCATATGCTAACTTATTTTACTATAAATCATGATTCATAAATGTCACTTAGGGGGACTATCTTTAGATGTGTACGTTCATCGATATTCAAAGATTTTCGGCATACCGAACTGTAAGATACCCTGAATATATCAAATTAGAATGCTCTTTGTAACTATTTTAAAGATATATTACAATTTTTATACCCCAAAATGGATTTATTGTTTCTATGAGTATGAATGGAACAGAGAGAAGGGTTCTCTCATTAAATAGATATGTTCTTGATCGGGAGAGACCGTCCAGTGGTCCGCTGTCTTCTTTGTAAAAACGTTGTAATCTGACTTAGCACAAAATCTTCCGAATCGAATCTTCAATTACTACCCCGATTCCGGTTTCCGTTTAAAATTATATTTCTATTTTTAATAGTAGTATATGATCGAAACAGCAGCTCTGTGCAGGGTTCAGGGTATCTGTTAGTTAGATACTCCCGCTTATTTTTATTTAAACTAATGTTTAGAAGGCTTTATGTTTTTGGAATACATGAAAGACATTTTCGCATCCATAAGTTAGTTTTATATAAATGTAATAATGTCCGTCTGTTTCTAAGCCAATTTCTATCCTCTCTTTCCGTCATAAAACTTTGCATAGATTTCGTTTTTGTGCTTTGTGTAAACCACATTTAATGATATAGCTCATTTATACTGTTAAGTTCGAATATAAGAAAACTTTTGGCAGTCGGACGATTTGTACATTATAATCGTAAGGGAAAGTATCATTAACATAATTTTTCCCCTTCAATGAATTGATGTTCATCCTTCATTACTTCATCAATATGCCAGATCTATTAATATTATATATATATATATATATGTCTGTCAATATATATTTATCCACTGTGATCCTTTCAGCGTGACTTCTACTGCTGCCGTCTATTAAAGCCAGCCTCCTTTGAAATATTGTTGACTAATATATAAATTATCTTTTACTCTTTCCACTCGATGATCGTGTGATAATTAGTGTCACCACTCCAAAGGAATCGCCGTACGCTAGCGTGCCGAATGATATGTTCTATTGTCATCTGTGCAAGAAGCACATGTGGGATGCCAACTCGTTTGAGAACCACATCAAGGGACGCACTCACTTGATGATGCGCGAGGGTATTGAGGAGAGCTATCGCCTGAAGGCCAACATGATTCGCCAGGAGGCCAAGATTGCCGAGCAACTGAAGTCGATTGAGTTCGATCGCTTGAAGCGCATGGGCAAGAGCAAGCAGCGCCAGTTGGATTATTGCACCATGTGCGATCTGAACTTCCATGGCCATATCTCAACCCATCGCAAGTCCGAGGGCCATTTGCAGCTGAAGAAGTTCTTGCACCCGAAGTGCGTGGAGTGCAACAAGGAGTTTGCCACACGCATCGATTATGACACTCATTTGCTGTCGGCCGATCATCTGAAGAAGGCCGCTGAAAACAACACGAAGGTGGGAGAGCGCAAGCGTCAGACTCTGCCCATAAGCACCGCTGAGGAAGAGACACGCGATCTTCGTCCACCACAGAAGCGCAAGAAGAAGCCGGTGAAGAAGGAGGGCGAAGAAGGCGCTGAAGTCAAGAACGAAAAGGAAGAGGGTGCCGAGGGCGAAGAAGCTGAAGGCGAGGAGCACAAAGAGGGCGAGGAGGCTGCTGATGAAACCAAGGAGGGCGAAGATCTCAATGAGAGCCAGGAAGAGGAAGAGGTCGCTCTCCCCGTTGATCCCGAGGACTGCATCCTTGACTTTTCCGAAGGCGACGAGATACCCAGTGAGGTGGACACCCGTCTGCCCAAATACAATTGGCAGCGTCCCGTTGGCCCTGGTCTGATCTCAAAGCTGGAGTGCTTCGAGTGCGCTGTCTGCAGCAAGTTCTTCGACACAGAGGTCACCGCCGAGATTCACTCTCGCACCGCCACTCATCATCGCAACTTCCTCAAGTTCATCAATGAGAAGTCCAGCGATACTAAGATCGCACAAAAGCGCGCCGCCGCTGCCCTTGAGGAGAATGAGCGCAAGAAGCGCAAGATTGAGGAGACCGAGACTCCAGCTGCTGAGGGCGCTGGCGAGGAGACAGCCGAAGCTGGCGAGGGAGAGCTCTACGATCCATCAGAGGCCACCGGCGACGATGAAGATTTCGAGATGACTGAGAATGCCGAAGGTGAGGAGGAGGCCGGCGAAGAGGAGCCTGCTGGCGATGAGAACAATGAGGAGATGGATACCCAGGAGGACGAAGAAGCCGAGCCAGAGCCCGAACCCGAGCCAGAGCCAGCTCCAGTGCCAACCCCAGCACCGGTAGCTCAGCCAGCCAAGACACCGGCAAAGGCACCTGCAGCCGCTCCTGCTGCTGCCGCCACCCCAGCTGCTCCAGCTACTCCAACTCCAGCTCCAGCTCCAGCTGCTGCCACACCGGCTGCTGCAGCTACTCCAGCAGCCGATGCTTCGCCATCGCCAGCCAAGAAGGCAACGCCCGCTCGCGCTGCCGCCGGCCCAAAGGCAACGCCGCAGCGCAACCGCGCGCGCGGACGCTACAACCGATACTAGACGAAGCAGCAGGAGACGGCGGCAATATTGGGCATAAGACACAATATATAGATATATTATAATCCATTAATCTAAAACACAGACTTTCCACACGTTCGAGCGAAACCCTTTACTACTGTAAGAGAGATTTGAATGCGAATGCACTTCCTCACATCCAATTACACAGCAAAGAAGACTCGACCTTTTTTCTCTTAGTGACATTTTCATCGCATTTTGCATAAACAATTTGAAATTTGTAATTTGTAATTGTAATTGACACAGACATCAACTGGACTCCAGCACCTTTATGCATGTGTCTTCGATTGCAGAAACCAAAACAAGCACACATTCATTAAACAAACAAACAAAACAAAACAAAAAACACAAAAACAAAAGAAGATTAAAAAAAAAAAAAAAATGAAAAACGCATTAAAATTATGTACTAAATAACTTTTAAAATAAAAACTTACTTGTACACAAACTGATGCAGACCAGTTCTTAGTTATTCAATTAACTTAAGAGTGGGATTACGATTAAAAGTGATTTTTGAATTTACATTTGTATAGATTTAGTATGAGGTAGGCTTTGTAAATAGTCCAAACTGTGTCGTCAGATAGCATTGAGCTGTGGGATTAAGAATGAGATTGAGAATGATTAAGATGTATAATAGGCTTAGGAATTCTGGGAATACCTCAGCCCTAGCTTGTACTGCTGGATTTCATTTATTGTATATAGTTCTCAAGTTACCGTCGTAATACTAGACAATGGGCATCATCTGATTCAGATTGAGAAGTGAAATTCCTATGCTAACTAAGGTACACACATGTATGTGTAATCGGTATATAATATTCGATCTACACATATTTTATATTTATTCCCAATCCCTGAGATATTAACCCACCCAAAATAAAACACTAGATTTCCATATATCTACAGGGATATTTGGTGGATTATTGATATCGTGTCGTTAAAACTATGCATATTTATATGTAATGCTTACAACTATACAAATATAGTTTATATATTAGAGGAGTATGTGAGAAGGGGAGTGGTTGTTCACTTAGCATACGGAAAGAGTATATGTGTTTCAGCCCTGATATGGTATTGGGATTTATTAAGGATAGCTTAAGACTAAATGGGACAGGCAGCTCCTTCAGCTGACTTGCGCTGAGGGGATGTGTCCCAGCATTGAGATACTCCTTAGCCAAACACACATAAATGGAGACACACACGTACACTAATAAGTACTTAGGGTATGGCAGACGAAATGCCCTGCATGACTCAATTGAACTCCAGGGTATTCTGCTCCGTTGTGGTGGTGCGAATGCGACTCTGATCGCTCTGCGAACGCTGCAGTCGTCCGCCGCGCCAGCCGCAACGCCAGCGCTTGATGCAGCCGAGCAGTGACCAATTAATGCTCTTGGTGCGGCTCAGCACATAGATGTACGGATCGAGGGTGAAGTGCAGGGCCATCAGGACATCGGCTATGATAAAGAATGGATGCGATTTGGGCACACGATCTTGCCTGATGGCCAATGGAATGGCAATCTGTAAGGATGAAAAGTTAAAAATATAAAAAAAAATAGATTAGTATATCCCATATCTTACCATCTGTGGCATCCAGCAGATGACAAAGGAGATGCTAAGGAATGCCATAAGCTTTGCGAACTTTATCTCGTCGGGTGAGGTCTCGGCGGCCATGGTGACACTGTTGCTATGATGGAATTGACGTGGTGGTGGCATATTGTGGTTGTGAATGTGGATGCTGCCACCACCGCTGCCGCCGCCGTACGACGACTGAGCCTGATAGAGCGTGGTGCCACTGCTGCTCTCGGCATCGATGCTGCGCACGCTCTTCTCGCGATTAACCAGATTGTATTGCATGTGCCGCTTGGTGGTGCGACTGCGTCCGATGACCCACAGCACACGAGCCACAAACAAATTGCAGGCGACAATAACCACGCAGAGTAGACTGCCTGCGGTTGAGAATAGAGAGGGAGTGAGATACAGAGAGGGAAAGGGAGAGTGAGGTGGAGACTCTTACCAAACACCATAAAGAATATGGAGTAGGCCTTATTCCAGGTGCCCGGCGCATCCCGATAGCGAATACATTTCAATTTCTCCGGATTCGATTCATCGATGTAGGCGCCAAAGCCGACAAAGGGCAAAAACGTAATCACAACGGCCACCAGCAAAATGCTATTGACGCTCTTCTGTATCAGCTCGTAGGTGATGTGCTGCCAACAGAAACAGATCTCAATTGTGATGCGGGGAAGTAAGGATTGTATAAAGAGATTTCCGCTTACCTTGTGATAGATGAACGGACGTGCAAGGGCCATACATCTCTCGGCAGCCATTACGGCTGCTATGCAGCCCGAGCTGACGCCAAAGAAACGCCACACCACATGACCCACACAGTCCAACCGCACAAAGAATGGAACCTCCTCCTCCTCGAAGAAATTGTACTTCAACAGCGCGGCGGTCAACATGCCCAGCAGACCGACCAAATCGTTTGTGGCCAGGCAGCTGAAATGGAGTTAATAACAGGTATGAGAACACGACTGCACAATACTCGTTCAGGGTTAATGGGCAAGCTGAAGCATATCATTTGACTAGTTATAGAGAGGAGTTGTAAAGGTATAAAACATATATTTTTTATCCTCCTTATGCCACACCTTTATGTATAGTTTTAACTGTAGAGACGTTTACTCATGCTTGAACTCATTTATAGGGGATTTTTTTTTTATACCCTGAGCCCATTGAAAATGGGAAATCAGGGTATAATGGTTTTGTGAAAATGTATGTAACAGGCAGAAGGAGGCGTGCCACACCCCATAAAGTATATATATTCTTGATCAGCGCGACAAGACGAGTCGATATAGCCCTGTCCGTCTGTCCGTCCGTCCGTGTGAACGCTGAGATATTTGTAAGTACGCAACGTAGAGACTTGAAATTTTACATGAATACTCGATAATACCATACGCTGCACAAGTTTATAAAATTTTTCCGATAACTCATTCCATTTCGATTTTATGAGCATTTATCGATAATTTTAATGTGTTTTTAAGGCGTGGTTTGTACATCGTTTGAGCTAGATACTTCAAATTTGTTGTGTAGTTGCGTGTAATGAATACGGAGATAACGTAATCTTTAGATTTTGGATGCCACGCCCCATTCGGCCACAATAGCCCTCTATTTGTAAAAAGCGCAAATCAAATACTAGAGACTTGTGCTTTGGCACATACACACATATGAATGTCATAAATAAGTTGTAAAAGTTTGATGCACTTAGTCCATCGCTAAGAAAAGTTATTAAACAATTAAATTCCCATAGTAATGCTCACATTGCAGCCCAAGCGCAGTCTCTGCGTCAACTGCGCAGTTGGCAGAGCGCGCGCTTATGCGTGCGTGCATATGTATGTGTGTATGTGTTGTTTGTATGTATGCATACAAAATCATAGAATGATTTGATATTTGGCTCTTCACAGGGCTCAGGGTATCCCCTAGTCGAGCAGTCTCGACTAGAGCACTCTTACTTGTTTCAATTTGTCACGCCCTCAAATAAAAATAGCTTATTAATAGTATATTTTTAACTAGCATTGCTTTACATGAGTATATACTATGTATAGATATTAAATTTTCAGTCTATAACTTCAATAGAGCTATTAATAAAAAATCTTATCTATATATTTTGGTAAAACAATAGTAATGCCCTATTTACGAAACACTCAATGGACGTATCTAAAGCACACGACCTGGTTTCTAGTCGCACTTCAGCAATCAATGTCTCAAACCAATATACTCTCTTGCACTTTCATGAGCGGGCATTACAAAGGCTGTGGGATTAGCACGCCACAACTGAATGGGTCCATAAATTAGCACAGTTTGAGACTGCCTGAAGTCCCCTTTTCTAGGGGTTTAACTGAGAGACGTGCTCAGCTGTGTTAGCCGGAGTGCGTGTCGCAGCGTAGGCCGGGTCTAGAGGGCCTGTGGAGCCTGTAAGTTATTGGCTTTCGCGCCGGCTCGTAAATAGCGCAATTAAAGTTTTCTGCACAATAAATGTGCTTAATGATGTCACATCAATGGTACCTTATCGATTGCCCAAACAAATTGTGACAAATCGCACTAACTGACCAGACGCAAGTTGATAATACGCTAGTTTTATACAAACACTATATATAGGCGCAATATCCGGTTGATTAACTGATTCATGCCCACTTCATCAGCCCTGATTGCTTAACATCTGTCCAGTAAAATGCATGCGACCAATTTGTGTTTGTGCTATCGCCTGAATCCGATTAAAGCAGGTCTGCATACTTAGATTTACTCTATATAATATACACATATATGTTTTTATAACTGTTTTATTCTGGCTTGCAGCCTGATAAATATGTCAATACAGGGAGCGAGAAAAGTTGAAGGCCGTTTAATGCCCCTATCTATACTGGATATCTGTTATTTGTGTTTCTTTTGAAGTACAAGTGCAAACCCTTCTATGTGATTCTCATGAATTCAAGTCAGACTCGTAGACACACATTTAGTTTATCTGAAGTGTTAGCTAATTGAACTATTCGTGTCTTGAATGTCGTAAAGTATTTATATACTTTGTATATATAGGGAGAGTATATGTGGAGTTACTTGTATATAAGAAAATACATATACAATATATTGTGTAATATGTATATTGCTGACATTAGTAGGGGTTATCGCTGGTCATGTGATCAAATTTAATTTCTATTCTAGCATCGTATAAATATGAGTAAGCTTACAAAGTCTATGAGACATAATTATTAACTAAATGCGTTGATTTTTTTCTGATTCAACTTCAAGTAATGATGTATTTAGAAATGTTGAAAAGAAAAAAATATGTATATACCATATTTGTATGATAATAATTTCAAAGAATTTACATGAACTTTCAAAAATTATATTGATTATTGAATGTTGAAAAAACTTCTTGTAGAGCATTTAATATTCGTTGTGACACTCTCAGGGTAATCCCTTGTTTACTTTCAAATAGAAGAGAACAAGTTCTCTGTTTGTCATTGCAAAACTAGATTTTTGCTTTTATTTTCAGTTTTATTTATTTTTCTTTACAGAACCATTAAAAATTGTCACTCGTCGTGGCGCATAAGAAAATCATTTGTCTTAGTTATAAATAATCGATTTCAACTCTCGACAGTCCACAGAAAATCGAAAATATATAGAAATACCACAGCAGATATGTATAAATAGAGATGGAGATGCCGAAAAGTAATTATTGTGGAACTAAACATTGGCTGGACGAATGCATTAAAGCGGACAAACAAACTAAATATATATCTATATATTGATATAGATCTATATATGCTAGTGTTTATATAGTCACAACTTGTAATTAGAATGCCGATTTATGACTTTTTTTGTGTGTGTGTAAACAAAAGTTTTACATTAGTGAGTTGTGATTGCATTGGAAAATGTTTGAGCAAATTTTTGCTAAGGCAACAAAAGTTTAAAATAAACAGAAATGAGTGAGGAGTGCGGGTGTGAACGACTGCGTGATACGTGTTTGTGTTTCGAGAAAAATCATGGAATGTACACAATATATAAGGTATAAAATATAGATACAGAAGATACATATAAAGATATAGTTAAATAGATATATGCGTATAGATATATATGTGTGCCTATAGAATTTATTGATCTATCTAATAGCTCTATAATAATGGTATATCTAACTATAAAAGCGCAAAGCATATAGTTTCTATATAGTTTCTATATAATCATGTCTATATCCTCTATCTACCTACTTGAATCCCCTATCTATATAGAGATCTACCTATCTCTATAGTGATCTCCCAACTTGAATCGTCTACCTATATTATCTATCTATATAGAGATCTACCTAATTGAATCCCATTAGCATCTCGACTTTCCCTGATTCGTCACACCTAATGGGCAAAGCTATCTAAAGACTTGTATCGATTATATTTCATTAAATATTTCTAGACATTAGTTTTAATAAAAAATAGATTTAATTTTGCAGAAAATATAGTAATATCTCCATTTGCCACGTTCCCTAAATAGAGAATCATATATAAGTACATACATATCCATTCAGTTAACATATTAGTTTCAGATTCAGATATATCCAATATTAAGACTCTAGTTCTAATGGGAAAAATTTATACAGACAGTCAACTAATATGCCCGTTTGCACCTCATAAGCGAGCATAAAATTGAAAAATAAGCAAATCATTGCAGTCGAACAGCGGAAGTGTATCGACTATATGTAAATATTGTGAGTATATATATAGAGATACATGTATACTTATAGACATTATAATTGATGCACGTACATTTTAGGGCCCGCATGAAAGCGCCAACTTTCAAGGGCTGATTTGTATGTAGATATATATTTATATATAGACATGCCTACATACATCAAGTGTCAATGAATGCGCACATTTTCATCAATCAAAATGAAAAGTGTAGATCAAAGCTTATGCCATTTTCGCCCTTGAGCGAGCACACGCGCAAGTCCTTGGCAAGGACATTTTTCGTTGTTTTTACTTTGTGCCCCCATTATAAAGCTCAAATTGCTTAGCCAAGCACTTTAAGGATTTGCCGTGGACAAATTATGTTGAACGAAAACTCTGAAAATTGATGCCAGTTAAGCCCGATGAAAGATGAACTCAAACATCTCAAACCATTTGGGTGCGAAAATTGCAAAAAGAGCTAAAAGTAAATCAAAGCGAAGCGAAGTTATGCGAGTAATAATTGAATTACGAGGGTAGTTCGGGTAATTGATTGAAGAGCTTTTTATAGCATATACATATATAGCATATATAATCATCAGAGTCGTTCATCAAATTTGTTTGCAGAATTTTTATAGTCCAACCATTTTTACGGCCTGACCATAAAATGTGCGAAGTTGCCATTAATGAAATATAATTGAGCTGTTAACTGTACAATATTCAATTACGTTTGCTGATTTTTAAATATTTTTAAAAACACTTTTAGAATTTTTATATATTTGTATTTATGTTTATCAATTTAAATATATATTTCATGTGAGAAATATTTCTATTGTTTTTATTGTTTGCTTTAAAATAATTAGAAAAATAAAATAATCAAATTTACATTTATGTAAATTGGAATATTAAAATGACTAATTAATTTAATTAAATGAACATGATTAATTATAATTTTTATGCATTTTTTTTTTAGTTTTATATCTAAAGCTTTTGTTGATTTTGTTATGCAATCAAATTTTCCTCTGTCTGTAATGCAATATCTCGTAAGACCTATAAATGTCCATCGAAATTTATAAGTTTTGTAAAGGAATATAATACTTTTTTTTAGTATTTAATATTACAGTATTGGGATTCCCACTAAAAATAACAAATCATTGTAAATAAATACGATAAACATTTCTAATATATATTATATATCTCTATCTAACATAACCCATTATTATTACCTATATATAATCATAATTATAATAATGTATAATAATAATTTCTTTGAGTTTACAATGGAGTAACGCCTGATTATGTGTTTAACTATATGTATATATGCCAAAGTCAGCAGAGAAATAGTTCATTAGCTTGAAAGTATTTCCACTTCCAAAAATAGTACAAAATAATGCTTTGCTAAAAATAATATTATATTTGTTTAAATATAGATAAATGTATGTGTGCATAGCTTTTACATGAAATGCTTTACGTCGCACATATTTCAGCCGAACTATCTATTTTTTAGTTTTTGTGATTTTCAAGTCAATTCGATTTGATTGAATTGAATATATTATTAGATTATACAAATTTTAAATAAATTAAAGTAAAATATGATAAGAGATAAAGTATAGCTTAGCGACAGTTTAGCTTTACGATAGAGCTAAACTAATTTTATAAATTTATGTATGTATTTATATATATATATATATCTGTGCATATGTCTATATTTATATATTAAAAATGTATGCTCAAGGTCATGTATTAGTTGATTAATACTTATCAACAAAAAAAAAAAAAAAAGAGACGAAAATTGAAATGAAATGTGTTTGCTGCCTTTTTTTTCGGTGTTCTCTTTTCGTATGCTTTACTAAAATGCAATTTTGAAATGATCTAACACGAATATTAACAACAAAAGATATATTAAGTATACGACATGTTTAAAACCGAATGAAATCAACTTTTATTTATAATATAGAGCTAATGAATTCAAATAATGTTCGCCACATATTTTTGACTTACACTCTATCTATAGTCAAATCCTACCCAACCATATGCTCTAAACATCTTTTCTGCTTTTATTAAAAAAGTTTGAAATATCCTGTTTGCATTTGACGACTTGAAATGCGACACTCGCATATGTTTTCGGACTTAGCTTTTGCTGATTGTTTACCGTTGGGGTAGCGGAGCTTTTTGTGCGCTCGACTTTTAATGCAAATGGCGAACCCGCACAATTCCAATTTGCAGCAAGTTGAACAAACCTCAACTGCCGTGAACTCGGCACGGGGAGTTCAAAAACTACTAGATATGACAACTATTGCTAGACAGTCGCACGCGACTGTGTCTGTGCGTGTGTGTGCGTGTGTATTGGTGTATTGATGTATGCACATATTCGAGTCGACTTACCGCAACATAAAGGTGTATTTGCTGTTCTTGTTATGCTTTTTGCGCGCCAAAATAATCAATGCCAGAAAATTGCCAATCACGCCGAGCCCCATGACAATCAGGCTGAATATCAGACGCCTGCGATTGTTATACAAAGCGGCGGTAGCCGTTAGAGCCGCCGATCGATTCGTGGTCATTTCATTGGCCAACTGCAGCAGCTGCCCCACAGTGGCATTGTCTGCCTCACTGGCCACGGACATGGCGGCTTTTCTTATTTGATGATGGTTTTCCCAAGTTTGTTTGAGATAATCTGCGTATGTGTGTGTGTGTGTGTGTGTGTGTCGCAGGTGCTGCAAGCTGTAAACTAGTTTTGCGATCGGCAGCCACTTATTCACTTAGTTTCTCATTAAACTGTTTAGCAATTGCTGTTTTTCGGCATTAGCCATAAGTATATATGTATATGTGTGTGTGTATATATTTGTCTCTATATAGGCTGTTACGCACGCGCGATATTCTTTTCGTTCAGTTTTGTCGTGCGTTGTGTGCACCGTCTGCAGCGAGCCGTCGATTAAGAATAACGAACCGATAGCTCAGCTAACGACAACGACAACAACGCCGACTGCTCTGCCGCTATCGCTGTCGCGGCTAGTGCCTCTGCTCTGCTCTCTTCGTGGGTGTGAAAGCACCGGCGGCAGCAACAGCAACAGCTCCTTAGCGCAGCCCAAAACAAGCGTCGCGACGCTCAACAGTTGGCACACGACGCACACGATGTCGTCTTCGTGGCTCGGCTCGGCGCGGCTGGGTGGCTCACCCCATTTACATGCGTTGCTCGTGCCGAATGCCGTGCGCCAACGCCGGCGTTAACGTCAACGTCAACGTTGACTGCGACTAAAGCTATAGCAACAGAAGCAGAAGCAGCAGCAGCAGCAGCAGCGTGTGCGGACACAATTACTTTGCTACTTTTCTATGCTCTTCCATATGACAAGCATATGCAGCCAATCATGCGGGTTAGATATATGATTTGGACTATATATATAAGTGATTAATATGATATATAATCATAATACAGTTGCATATATTACGTCATATACTTTTTTACTTAACAAGAACTCTTCTATATCTATTATAAATTTAAGTGTATATCCAATTCGTCATCTCAAAGTTGACAACTTGTCTATATTCTGCAACTTTTTATTATATAATATATATAGTATATATGATTCATATACGTGTAAGTGCATACTAAGTTCGGTTTTAACTATCATCTGATTACTCTATGCATACAAATGGAGCTATATCGAGGTGTTAACATCATCGCAGCTGCTGTCACTCCCATGGGCAAGCTGATATGAATGTGTGAGTGAACTATAAATCCATAGATCTAATCAACTAGACATTTAAACATATAGACTATATATATACATACATATGTAAACCCCATTTCCAGCTACATATATATATTGTTTTCCAGCTAAACATTTGACTGACCATTAATAGCTTTGATATGCTTAGAGTATGTCCTCTAAATATCAGAAGTTTGCAAGTTAATACTAATACATAAGCCAACAGAATCAAACTTTAGTTTACCAAAACTTTAACATGAGCTGAAATTAAATATGAAATTAAAGTATTCTTGTCAGATTTTAATATTCTAATCTTCAAGTATATACAAACATTTCTTTCGTCTATATTTCAGCTCCTTAGGTAAGAAAACTTAAAAATATTCTTTATAGTGTATATAAAGGAATTTTGTTACCTTTAAAATTATTTCACAATCAATATTCATGTATCAATATGACGTAGTATTGATACGTATATATGTATGTTGAGATCAACAATGATCCTAGTCCTGATCAGCACTAGCTTACGTTCTGAAACAATGAAAGATCAAATTTGATTTTCGAATTGCCATGCTCTCAATAGGCGCATATATATACCTTAAATTTATACCTTTTAATTTATATATCTATCTATATCTATATACACCCTTAGCATCATGTACAAGTTTAACACGAATTTCCCAGGAAATACGATAAGAAACTGTGAATGTAATAACTGCACTAAAAAGGGAATTAGAAGGGAACAGCAATTAATCATATTGTAGTCTGAAATATTTCAGAATATCTTGAGGTAAGTGAGGTGATGTGTGGTCAAAGAAAACCGAAATCGTTATTTTAAATGTAAGTAGTATATTTTTATTATTAGTGCATTTGTAATTCGTTTTAATGATTTTCTACAGCTTAACTACAATGGTTTTTGCCTTTGCGAAATTGTTGAACAATTAAAATATTTTGTATTTATTGAAATTTTTCGATGAATCGTGCGCGCGGCTTTTGATTTGCAAATTTTGTTCGACGCATTTAAGAATGCAATTATGAAATAAATAATTATTGCAAACAATCAATGCACACACACGCACACTCACACACACAGTGTTTGCGAAATGCTTGAGTTAAGATCAAAGAGGCGCATACGAAATGCATTCTAAATGCGATATTAGCCGAAACGGAAGTGAGCAACAAGACGCCGCAGCCGCAGCCGACGTTGACGGCGGCGGCGACGCGAGCAGCGCCGGCAACAGCGCTGTCTGCAGCCAGCAGCTTCAATTCGTTGACGATGCGGCGAATGCGCAATGTGTGTATAAGTTAATTGCGAGCTCGCAGCCTACCACACACGCACGCACACATACACACACACAAGGGCTTACACACACTCTCACACACACACGCATGTACCCTGCCAATCAATTGTTGCCCCACAATATGCTTCACATTCGGCGACTTTGTTGATAATAAATTCAAAGACCGTCAGATGCTGGTGCCTATTGAGAGGCTGTCCTGCAGCCTGAAGGACGTCATGCCGTGACTATTTTTAGCTAATTTGTACAAAACACACACACACACACACACACAGACAGATAGTGAGTAGCAAAAAGGCAAACACGAACTATGACTTGAGGCCCAGTAAAAGTTTTTTTGCGTTATATATTCCAGTGAATTCGTCTATCCCTTGATATCCTGTTGGCTATCCGTTAATTGAAAGCTTATAGCGGCGGCCTCATATTTTTCCGTTTGCTTTTTGAGGGCACATAAAAATTTCATTTATATACACTATATATACACGTATATATATATAGTTGTTCCCATTTTTCGCAGAGCAGTTGAGTGACCTGTGACTGTGGCTTGTGCTCGCCAAAATGAAATCCATAAATAATAACGTATTATTTGCTAGACCTTTTCATTCATTTATTAGCTTAGCACCCTAAAGTCACTGATTAATGGTGAAGCAGGGCCTGAGTCTGCCCACGCGATGCCTTTCAGTCTGGCTGCAAGCATCCTCCTGTCAAATTTGACAAGCACTTTGGTGCAAGCTCCCTAATTCCTTTCCTAAAATAATACAAATAGTACTATATATATCTATGTATAGTCGCGTAACACAACACTGATATCATTTTTATATGTTTTCACTCTGTAAATCCCGTGACTCACTGGCAAACCCCACTTGAGTCGCTTGCACAATTATATATTTGGTCAGCAAATAATAGATAGCTCCACATTCTTTCCACTGACTCCGCTCTGACTGCCAATTGTTGTGGAATATTTGAAAAGTGTGTCGAGTTTCATATTTAACTGTAGCTATAGGGTAAGATTTTTGAAGGAAATATATATATATATGAATATCTGCTAAAAAGTGTAAATATCTTTTTAAAGAAATATTTGGTAATTTTAAAAGAATATCGAATTTACCATAAATTAGTTATCCTTCTATTTCTTCTTAGCTCTCTCTCTCTCTATCTCTCTCTCTTTCTCTCTCTCTCTCTATCTCGCTCTATATCACTCTCTTTCTCTCTCTCTCTATCTCGCTCTATATCTCTCTCTTTCTCTCACTCTCTCTCTCTCTCTCTCTCTCTCACTCTCTATCTGTCTCTCTATCTCTCTCTCTCTTTATTCCTATTGTCTATCTCCATTTTCTTTTTTCCTTCAAGATTTGTCTTTCAATCGTAATTCTCTTCCTTTCTTATGTTATCTTTACCTTAGATACAAACATTGTTTGAAATACCTTCATATATTTATATTATATTATATATCTCTGTGCAGTTTAAAATATATTCAGCTCTCTTCTTTATAGAACATCGATAATGGTGAAGCAGCCCAATCATAGCATCTATATATTTAGACATTAGCATATTATTGCTCAACTAAATCTGTTAAATTTAATATATACATACATATGTATATGATTATATAAGTATATATTTTTGTTATGTTATTTCATAGGAAAAGACTAACTAACATCTGACCGTATTCAAACGAAATTTCATTCTACAGAACTATGATTCATTACATTCATCAAAAATCTCGCATGCAATGCTTTACGAATCAAATTAGAAATGAGTTTTTAAGTCCAGAATTCAGCTTCATGGATACAGCAAAAAAAATTGTTGAAATAAATTTAGTTGATATTTAGTAGTCTGATATGTAGTTTGAAAATAAAAAATATATTTAAGATATTTCCTAGAATTGATATTTAGTAAATGTTTTTTTTTTTTAAGAATTCTTTCTTTATTAAAGCCAAAATCTATATGCCCTTTTATACACTTTCCTGTCTGGGCGATATGTCAAGGTCAGTGCAATTTTTATTTTATTTTTATGTATTTTATTTAAATTTATTTTTATTTATTTTTTGTTACCTATCTTATTTGCTTTAAAGTGTTTGAGCTTGCAATCTTAACAGCTGATAAGACGTTCGCACGATCAACAATTTTGGGGTAGTCCCAACTGCATGAGTGTAACAGGAAAACTGATGGGTATATTGATATATATATGCATATGGATATGTATACAAACATCTATACATATACATATAAACATATATCCCACCCGATCGATATTTTCTAGCTAGATGCCGATGCTGTTCCAAGAATTGTGCAGCTCTGCAAGCTCGAGGAAACTCGAAAGTGGGCGCTGCTCGTTCATGCATCAATGTCTTACAGCTGGCTGCAGTTGTTTATGCCGAGTGCATACTGTGACGTGAATTGCATGCGAAGTGCACTCCATGCAAACGGAAGCTGCGCCAACAATCGACCACAGTCGCACAGTGGTTCACATATTTGCAGGCTTCTATTTAGCATAACAAACAAATAAGAATTTTTATTGTACTCAGAGCTTTATAGAAGGCGCGCAGCCAAAAATAAAAAACAAAAAAAATATTAACAAAAGAAGAAGAAAACATTACCAAGTTTTAAATATCAAAACATTGAGACATCATCAGCGGCATTTTAATGGCTCGATAAGTCGCCTCGCTCTCTCTCTCTCTCTCTCTATCTGTCTCTTGGCTCACAATTAACATTTTATCAATAGAGCCTCCCAAAACGTAGCGCTCGTTCCATTCAATCGGGCCGGAATTAAAGGCAATTGGAATTACAAACACGCAGAGCGCCAATTCAACGCGTGCACAGCCAAAAGCGAATAAAACAAAAGCAACAACAAGAAAATAAATTTAAAATAATAGAACCCACAAGATGTTGATATAACTATAGATAAACAAACTGTAGATATACATGAACACATATATATAGGTACATATATACATATAGCAGCCTATATGTATGGGTAACATGCAAATGACTTAAATAAAACCGCAGCTGAAATCGAAAGAATTTTAAAAACGAATGCGACACAAATGCATTTGTAATTTGTTTTCGATGTGTATATATAGTACATATATATATATATCAATTTATTGAGGCGTATGTCTTTGACATACAATATAGGATATAGGCATTTGCTTTTAGTTATGGATCGATATAGGCATTCACACACGTTTTATGCACAGTGGCTTGTGACAGAAGCTTCGTTAAATTTGCAAATTTGATTAATTACATATATATATATATATTGGTATATAAAGTATAATATTCTAAATTATTGCACTATAGCTCGAACTTTAGCTCTTAAATTAACTAACTACTTATTGTGTAAACAAATGTGTCAAAGCATATTTATAGTTTGTATAAATAGACAATAAACAATTTCCCTATGCAAAGGCACAAACAAACACCACACACAAACACACTCACACACACACACAAACACTAATCGATGGCTGTCTGTAGTGGTGTGTGCGTGTGTGTGTGTGTGTGTGTGCGTATATAAGTTGTGCATACCCGCTAGCGTACAATCACAGCACACAAATTACACGATTCTCACTTAATCATAACAGAAACGAACTTAACATTTGGCGTCGATGCATTTTTTGTTGTTGTTGTTGCTTTCTTTTGTCGCCTAGATGCGACTGCAGAAGTTGTAAAGCAGTTGTTTATCTTCGAAATGATAAACATTGTTAATGTGTCGCAGTACGCGACCGTCGACAAGATGTCGTGCATAGTGCACAGCCTCCATGCGATCCTTGGACAGGCCCACCTCGATGAGCCAGCTGACGAATTCGCTGCCATAGAATACCTTGCGGTAGACACGTATGCGCCATCTGTCGGGGAGTAGCAGAAATTGTAAATCAACAAATAATCAGCAAACAAAGCTGCAAACTCACCGTCTATCCTTGGCAATGTCCTTCTTGCAGTTCTCCAAGTGATGATTGCGGAATTGCTCGCAGATTTGCTTCGTCTCCGGCCGCAAATTCGACCAGTGAGGTAGACTGACGACATTGGCGCCATACCTAAATTAGAATAACATCAATCAAAAACTAATTTTCTGCAAAATGCAATTGCATACTAACCATAGTTTACGCCAGAACTTGATCAGCGGCATTAGCAGCTCGCCCGTATCGCTTATAAATACAGCCAGCACAATTAAGCCCTGACCAAAGTTGAGGAACGCATCGAGGAAACTCAACTCCAGATAGATGCCCGACATGCCCTCCATGACCAGCGTCCAAATGGACACGGCCAGACCGACAAACATGGAGCACAGCAATATGATCAATAGAATGGTATGCTTAAGTGTTTGATGCTCATCGGAATCGCTCGTGTGCTCCAATGGCTCCAGACCACTGCGTGTCTGCTCCTCATAGCGTTCCAAGATATTCTGACAGCTCTGGCGCGAGGTGCTTGGACCACAGTTGTAGGCGCTGCTGCACATGTGGCTGCAATAAAGAAAATCAGTTAATAATCAACTCGAATGCAATAATCAACTATATGCATACGCTTCTGCTGCCGGAGCACTGTCAATCTTATCCAAATCCTTCATTACATTGCGCTGTCTGCTGCGATTTAGCAGATCCTCTATGTCCATGACCACAGTGGAGGCTGTTGTGGGCGTGGTCGCCGTTGAGGTAGAACAACAGTTGCCATTGCCAGAGCCGCAGCCGCCATTAGACCGTGTCTCGGGCACAACAGTTGTGGTGATCATTTCATCATCGTCGGACGAGGAGGAATACGAGGTTGTGCGCTGGCTCTGCCTCAAGGGCGAACGATCGGCATTGGCCAACAAATTGGCTGTTGATACAGTTGAATGCAAATCGGATGCTGTAGAAGAGGAAGAAGAATAAAATTAACCCTCTGTTAATAATGGCAATAGCAAAAGCATACCCGAATCCGGATTGGATAACTCACGCGAATAAGTCAGGTACTTCTCGTAGCGCTTCTTATAGCGTTGATGAAGCACGAGGCAGCCCACAGTAACTGTAAAATTAGCTTCAATTAGATTTATGCCAACAAATATAACTTGTTTATGGCAAGTTTTAGCTTCAGATTGAAAACTTTATATGCATCACTGTAAGCTTGTTTGGCAAGCTGTCATAACGCGTCAAATATAATTAATTTCTCATCAGTTTTCAATTGAGAAAGAGTCGATGGAGCCGCTACACACCTATAAAGCACATGACGAGCAGAAAGACCGCAATAGCCGCCTGTGCATTGCCATATTGAAAGCTGGGATTCTGTTTCTCGCTAGGCATGGACTTGGAGTCGAAGGCAATGAGCAGACCAGAGATGAGAGCTGGCACACCCCAGGCAAAGATGAGCTGTGAGGAAATTGAGAAGTCAATAAGAGAAAGTAGACTTAAGCTATATTCAAACAGCTCACCATATAGGGCCACAGCTTGAGCACGAAGCACAGGCTGCGACACTGCAAAAAGAGCAGCGTTATTGCCAATATGGCTGTCCACAGGCGCGAGCTGTAAGTGCCTATATTGAAGAGGAAGAATTGCAGGTACAAAGGCCAGCGCTCCACGTGATCCAGCTTCGACCAGAGTATGACGCCAATACAGCACATCAGCTGATAAAAGAGAAAAACAGTTGGTGAACATGCAAAAGAGTTTGAAAGTTCTGCAAAGCGCGCACCTGCGAGAGCACTAGGCAAGCTGTTATGCGCTGCGGCATGCGCTTAAACCGCTTCGTCACGATCAGCAGCGCCAGCATCCAGCAGCAGGCGGCAGCGCCAGCCACGCTTATGTCAAAGGAGAAGGCATCCAACTCATGCAAGTAGTCCAGAGGTTTCAAATTTGTCAAGGATATCATCTTGGCGGATATAAACATGAGCGGCGCTGAGATGAACGTGCACAAGACCATGCTGCGAGCGATCTATAAAGAATAAATATATTAGAATATATTATATGATATAGGGTATTCAATTTGATGTGCTAACCAGCTCCACTTCCACATTGTATTGGGTAGCAATCACAAAGGCGCCAGGTGCCGCAGGAAAGGTGCCGTAGAGAAAGCCAAAGGTGCTCAGCTCTGTGGTATCATTGAAGTTCTCGCCGGCCTGAATAATGTTCACAGTTTGGCGACAGACTAAAGGCAACACCAGACTGCAAAGGAAGTGAAGCAAGCGATTAGCAGAGATTTTTCTTATTTTTCCACTTTATAAAGAGCTTACATCTTGACCAGAATTAGCACGCTGGGCAGTAGCAGACCCATGCCCATTGTCTTTCGCTCCGTTGCGCTGCCGCCGCCCACAATCTTGAGGCCGAGCAAGAACAAAGCCGTCGCTGAGAAGCTCTGGCCGAACACCCGCAAAACACTAGCCACCATTTCGGGCAATCCTTTGGGAAAGAGGAAGCCAGCCGCCACGCCCAGCAGTGTCATGAGCAGCAAAGGATTGAAGAACAACGACTTGATGGTGTTCCACACGAGTATCGTGTGCTCGCCCAGACAACGACGCTGCTTGCTCAGCTGCTCAGCGGGACAGGTCTCCGGGCAGAGGGGCGGATTACGAGTGACCTCCTCCTTGCTCTTCATAATCTTGCTAATCTCCAAGAGAACCAGGCCAATGGGATTGAGTATGGCCAGCGAAATGGGCGCCATGAGATATAAATACGAAGCGTACTCGGGATGCACATCCTTATAGAGGGCCATGACTAAAAACAAGCAAAGATTAGATAGGAATTTGAAACTTGAAAGAGGGAGAGAGGTATGGCTTACCTATGGGATAGCCAATGGCAAAGTCGTTGCTCTGCGTGCAAAAGATGGCCATTAGACCGGCACGCGCAAAGTTCAAAGGTCGCGCCACGAGCAAACAAATAACCAACACGGCAAAGAAGACAACGGCCTTCGATATGAGCATGGCCAGCAAGAAGGTCCAGTTCACAGCTCTCCAATTGAGTTCGACGAGCGACAGAAAGATGAGCGAGGGCAAGGCAAAGGTGCCGACAAATGTGGCCAATCCTTTGGTTTCCGCATTGCTGATGATCTTAAAGCGTCCAGCTATATAACTGTGGAGAGCAAATGAGAGAGATGGGAGATTATAAGTATATAAGTATTTACATTAAAAATGAAAAATATTAGAGATTATATATGGTTGAGAAGGAGATAAGCAAAACAGCTTTAGTCAGTCGTACCTGACTATATGATACCCTAGTTGTATCATTCCAAAAATCTTCTATATATTTCTATCTATTTTTTACTGAGTTCTACTATTATTTATATATTATAATACATTATATAGCATAAAAATCATATTGTTTTTCTCCAGTCAGCTTGTTTCTAGTCTTTAAATCAATTACTTCAACAACCAATTAAAAATATCGATATTTATCGATCATAAAATAATATCAACTCTACATTGCAACCATTAGACAGGCATATATATTTCAAATTTCAAGTATCTTTTGTGGTTTATGAGATCTCAGTCCTTATATGGAGGGGAATATCTATGCGGAGATGGATGAGCTCGACCTAACGCAACTTTCATCAACAATATATTATTATAATATCAACACTCGTAGGGTTTGTGTATTTTTACATGCATTGACACAAAAACATCATACCCATTAGCTACATTCATTTAGTTTAGGGTATGCAGAAAAGGCAAGATAATATATGGATTTAAAGTGGAGAAAGATATTAAAATTCAGATTGAGCCACACCTCTTTAATAATGTTAAATGTGCGTGCAGTTTAATATATATATACAATATAAATATATATATTTATACGCGGAACTTTCAAATATTTACATGCATAAACAAGCTTACCTGCAACAAAGTCAACCAAATTAATAATATTAATAAAAAATAATAAAAAGCCTAAAGACCAGTTTTGCATTTCAAAATCTTGTGAATGTTGCAGTCGATTTGTTCCGCCCAAAAAAAATCCCAGACATAGTATATATCACAGATAACTGGAGTACTTCCCCACACACACGAAAAAAAACCTGCGCTGACCTCAACAACAATAAAAAAAATTGTATGCTTGGTGCGTGATTGCGATTTACAACAGTTCCAAATCTTTCCCTTGCGTTGTTCGCATGATTTCTAACCAAAGTACACCTGGCTCACCTGTGTTGTAAGACAGAGTTCTGTCTGTGCTGCAATCAGCAGAGAAATGTGTAAGTGAAACAGGATTTACCGCAGTTAATCAATTTATTTTAATTAGGAACGGACAGCTGTATAAATAAAGATATTTTACTTAATGCATTCCCGATTTTTGTTTATTTAAATACATATTTTAAAGGCATCTTTAAGGCCCATAAATTATTTTAATATTTTACAACAAACACAGATGTTGAGAAGCAACAAGTGTTCCAGAAATTGTTTAGGTGAAGGTCGTTTAAAGAACAATTAGTATGTGCATACAGTAGAGCCTGCCTAATACGCACACTTTAAAATTTAACTTTATACGAAAATATATAGTCAATTTTAGGTTTTCTACTGTCAAACGAATTGAATATTTGTTTGAGGGAAGTGCATATAAGGAACCGAACATTTTTTATAGTCCCGACACATATAGTATATGTATATTTTTTAAGCTTTTAGATGCGAAAATATGGAAGTATATAGTCAAATATTAGATACAATTTACTTTAGATGCTCTCTTATATAAAATGATCTTTAAGTTCCGAAAATATACGATTAGAACATAAGTATTAGTATTAAATCTCAGCATAGGATATTCAATTAAAACTTTGCAAAATGAAAATTGTCATTGCCTTATATATTCGAAGTACTCAATAGATAAACTGTATAATAGATTTATGAAACTGAACCGCTATGATTAGTGTTTGAACCTTAGGGGACTCTCATGCCAACATAAAGTAATTAGTTTAGTAGAATTTCTTAACTATCAACTCTATCATTCTAAGACTCGACTGTTGCTGTTGAAATAATATATATCATTTTTGAGTCTGCTGCTAACAAACGTTTGATCAAAAACAGCATACCCTCTCATAGCCAATTAACAAAGGGTATCCATGTTTGTAACTATATCTTATACATCCAGCTATAATAACAATCATTTGAAATTAAATTAGCTGCTGTTCCAATTTCTAGATATGCTCTATTATCAAGTTTTCAGGTTTTTGGAAGAATTTTTTTGTTACAGTTGTGCATTGTTTGACATTTGTGTTTGTTGTTGTTGTTTGTCATCGTGTTTGTTGTATAAACAAGTGGGAAATTTTGAGTTCGATAAGCTCGAAATTTGAATGAAAAGTTGAGTATCAAAACTTCATATAGCTAACGTTCAACCTATATCTATATATATCTAATTTCTATTCGATATCCATAGTAATATTATTCAGTTTACAATGTATGAAATTGAATTCAATTTCTGAAGTAGAGAGCATGTGATCTGTGGCTCTCGCAGCAAGTCACGTGCCTAGTTCTAGATAAAAACCAAAGCTGACTAATGGGGAAACTATCTCAGCCAGAAATGGGGCATTTCGAATTCTTGCTCTATATTAAGGTAAACGTAGAACAGCTGTTCGTTCAGATGATAACTTTTTATTACGAAATATTTCATCTGTTGGGTCACATTTAAAGCACGTCAGGTATTTCCATGCCATTCTATTATTATGCATTAATCCCAGTTATTATTAGATGAGATTGAAATGCATTTGAACAATTAGCAAATATTGCATAATTATTGTTATTTAAACTAAAGCAATTAAAACTTAAATCTAATTTTCTGTTACGTTTCGAGCTTACAATATTATAAAAGGCAATTTCTTATTACTGTTATTATTGTTGTTGTTGTTGTTGTTGTTGTTGCTGAAACAGTTGCAGCTACGACGTAAAGAACTGTTGTTTATAAGACACTCGCGTGCATCATCTATCTATCAGCATTTAAAACTGCTTAGAATGCATCTAAGTTAGCGCACTTACATGAAACATTGTAGGCATTATCATAAGCACAGTGGGCTAAATACGAAATAAAGGCGATTGATACACAATTGTATTTCGTAATAGTATCTTCAATTTATCAGCAATTATTATTGATTTTCTATTGTTCATATCATTTGTGTATTACTAATATATTATTCATTATTCCTTACTTATTGCTCATTACTCATTTCTCATTTCATTAAGCATTACTCCACTCATTGTTCATTAGTCAGTATTCCAATATTTGATATTTTATTATTGCTTTTATTACTATTATTACTAAGTGATAGTACATTATTTTTCTTTTTTTATTATTGTTCATTATTTATAACTTTATTAAATCTCATTATTCATTAGTCATTATTCAGTTTTTAATAATCTTATTCTTATTATTCTTATTATTATTATTCTTATTCTCTTCATACTTATTATTCTATATATACATTATATATACATATATTTAGAATATTTACTTGATTTGCATTCGTCCCTTCCTTGTTGATAGCAAGAGCTTCGATTCCATTAAAAATAATCAGCTAAATTCAATAAGAAAGCAAGTCCAAGTCCAACACAAAGACAAAGACATAAACATACTCTCTATTATCAGTCTGGCAAATACGTTTATCACTTTCAAAGTATTTCTTATCTGTGAAGCCCAGCAATTAATTAGAATCAATATTATATATATATATAAATCATTACATCATTTCTGGCATCACAAGTGAACAGCTGGCCACAGATAATACATTTGAATACATATGCTGAAAGAGAAAACAGTGTTGAAAAGTTCAACAAACATATATTGAAACTAAGTTTCGAATGCTTATCAGCTGAAATCACTAAATTTTGGACGGTCTACGAAAAATTACATGTACAATGGTGGCCAAAAATATTTTGACAACGCAGTGCAAAAACTTTAACGGCTGATTTCTGCTTATCGAGAGAAGTTACGATACCCATTTAATTTTTAAAAGAAAGAATATATCAATAGCTTTTAGAGAGCAAAAGGTTGCAATGATACCGTTGCACATTTATTTTATATAATTATTTGCATGGCAGATTGCCATTCTTTGGGTGGACAAAAGTATTTTGACATTTCTTTTTCTAATCATTTTCGGTAATTTGCTTGAGTTACAAAACACGTGCTTTAATTTTTTAGGTGAATATTCGTGTCTTGTTTAATATTAATCACGGTTTGATCATAGTTTTTGTTAAATAATAGGTAAAACATGTGAAATAAGTTAACTTATTAGAAATTAAATGTTTATGATACACCATTACACTTTATGCATATATTTTTGTAGAATACCTTACCAACTTACAAAATGAACCTCGGCAAACAATTTACTATCAAATAATCAAATAAAACAAAACGAATTCTGTCAAAAATAAGGCCAGATCGGGAAGACCACGTAAAACAAAACCTGTACTAGATCACATAATATTAAGAAAATATTTAAAAAAAAGTGCTGATTAAGCAAAAGCAGTGCCGATTGAGCTTAAGATCATCAGGAAATTTCAATAAGTATAAAAAAATTTCGAAAGAAGGCTAAGGGAGACCAAATTTGTAACTTTATAGATTGTGTAATACCATTGATATCACCAACAAATTAACTAAACAGGCAACAACTTGCCAAATGTTACTTAACTTAGCCGAAATCATTATGGGAGCAAGTATTATTAACAAATTAAATCTAATTTGAGTCTCAAGAATCGAAAAAAAAAGTTGTATTGTTGGTTGCCAAAGGATACTCGCTGATAAATAAGGCCTGTGTGCGAACGGGTACCACATGGCGGATAATCGGTAATGTTCTGGAGTTGCATATGCTTCAATTTCAATATCAATTGATGGAACGATGACCAAGAACAAATTTTTACGTGTCCTGAATAGCCACGCCTTCAGTTCCGGTGACCAGCTCATTGGACAACCATTTATACTGCAGCAGGACCACGCTCCAAGCCACAAGGACCATATGACAACAGAAGTTTCGAGGGATGTAGAAGTGAATATATTAGATTAGGCCACTTGAAAGGCCCGATCTGAATATAATTGAGCAGGCGTAGGTTCATATAAAAAGAAAACAAAGCTAAACCTTATCAAGAACGTGCAAGGAGATGATTTCTGAAGCTGTAAGGCTTTAGCAGGATGTTTCATTAAAAACAGTCAAAAATTTAGTCAGGGCCATTCGTGGACGCTTCCTAAAGGTCTTTAATGTCAAAGGAGGGTTTATTTTTTATTAATATTTTTTAAGTATCAAAAATATAAACGTTTTCTCTCACTTTGTTCAATAAATATAAATTGTCAAAATACTTTTGTCCACCCAAAGAAAGGCAATCTGCCATGCAAATAATTATATAAAATAAATGTGCAACGGTATCATTGCAACCTTTTGCTCTCTAAAAGCTATTGATATATTCTTTCTTTTAAAAATTAAATGGGTATCGTAACTTCTCTCGATAAGCAGAAATCAGCCGTTAAAGTTTTTGCACTGCGTTGTCAAAATATTTTTGGCCACCATTGTATTATTGCAACTGATTTCCTTATCAAGTTCTTTTACGTGTTCAGTGTTGTAAAGTACTTGGCAAGTTTTTAACAATTAAGGAAGCAAATACAGATTTATTTTGGATACATTTACTATCGTTGAATTTAGAGATTTTCCCATTAAAAATATTAAAAAATTATCTAAATTAATGTTATATGTGATATTTTAGCTTTTTTACAGTGTTAGAAAACACGTATTTAAGCCAACAACTTTTTAAGAACTTTTCTACATTCGAAGTTCCACTGTACATGCACATGTTTGTCTACATATTATTTAAGCAAATATATGCATGTATACGGCATACGGGGTATACGAGCTATACGTAATTGCATTGTCAGTCGATTTTCGATTGCATAATTGTTAGACGATTGCATCAATCGATTTTGATCGATTTTGTTTACAGCGAATATTCCAAGGTCATTTGTAATTGTCTACATACATATACACACGCATATATGTATATCTATATACACATATATATACATATTGTTTGTTTGATCGCACTCTCTAAACGTTTTACTTTCGCTTATTGTAATTTACTAATTGAACGCAAATATTTTGAAATTGCCTTTGGCGTAGCACGAAACGAAACTCAAACTAGTATTAAGGTGTTTCTATTGTTGTTGCTGTTGTTATTGTAGTTTTTAACTGTTGTTTATTTGCATACGCCTATATTTTAGATTGTATTTGAATAGTTGACAGCAATTGGAAACGCTTCACGCTGCTGTGCGTCCAAAAATTGCCAACGATTTATGGCCCAATTTTTTTTTAACGGCGATTAAAAATGGAGTGTGACATTTAATTGTTTGTAAATAATTATGCATTGAATGAATGTAAAGTTGTATATAAACATACACTGTAAACAATAATCAATACCAATTGCTGATTCACTTCTGCTTGGCATTGTTAACTATGCAAGGGAGGAAATATTCCCATGCCTTAAGCCAACGACCTGCGTGACTAAGGGGAAATTATTTAGAAAAAGTTTGAAAAACCCACAGAAAATATGAATTTAATAATAATAAAGAATGTCAGAAGTATTTATATATGTACTATATTTAATATATTATATTTATATATTCATATTTCATTAAATATAGCATAAGCAAATCTTTTTCATATGGCCAAGCTTCTCTTAAAATACAAGACTGCAAAAGAAGAGCAAGGTCAAGCTTTTTAGCACATACTCAAAGAAGAGAGCAATGCAAAAGAGAGAAAGTAAAAGCAGTTCAGCACATAACTAACAGTAAATGTCTAGAAGAGCAGCACAAACTAATTGACAGTGGGCGCAAAACAACATTTAGACAGCAAATACAAAATACAATGTTTGTTCAAGTATTTATATAAACAAAATATTTGAATGCACTTAGCTAAACTTTCTATTAATTCTTATTTAAGCCTCAACAACAAAATATAAATAATACAATTACATACTATTTTATCTAGCTTCATTTATTTTACCATTAAAAACCCTAGCTTAAACCACTGTTAATGTCTCTCTTGTTGATGTTGATTCAAGGAAATTAAAAATTGGCATTTGTATATGAATCGGAACCGGTCATTGAACGAGCGCGTGACAAACCAGATCACAATTTTGAACTGCACAAACTAACACGTACAACAAAGAAACAACAACAACAACAACGACGACAGCTAACTGTTAATCATGTGGGAAACAAAGCGCCCACGCAAGCGTCAGTCAAGGGTCAAGGTTGCGCAGTTCTTTGCCAAATGTCAGCCATGTATTGACCCGACTTACCCGCAGATAATAATGCCAAAACATTGCACTAAAGCCGGATAGAAGTTGTCCATGGAGACGCCATCCTCAACGCGTGGCGTAGCAGTGCTGCCGATGCCGCTGCCGACGTCGCTGCTTGTCAAGGCAGCCTCTGTGGCCTCCGCAGCGCTCTCCCTTAATGCTTTATAATACATGGAACTATCCATAATGATGCTGGCAAATTCACGTTCATTCACTGTCCTACAACAGCTTGCAACATGGTTGGGTAGGCGTGGCAGCTCACTTGAACCAACTGACGACGCAGCGGCTGTGACGTCAATGGAGCCCGCACGCTATGCGACGCCTGCGGCCTGTGGCTGTGCAAATATTGAATTTTCACAAAATTTAATTAACAACAATACTAACACAAACACAAACACACATATATACATATATATACATCTATAGCATATGAGACAATTATTTTATAACGCAATTCACTGCGTTCTCTTATATATGATATATTTAGCACAATTTGCAGCTTTCATTTTTACGCGGTTAAAAAATAAATTAAACGTTTCTCTCGTGCTGCACTTCTTGCATTCTCAATGCATTTTTCACTTCGCCCGCTCCGCTGCAGAAACTTCGCTTACGGAAAATAATGCTGGAAGCTGCAGCAATCCGCTTTTATAGTAAAATTGTCTCGCAATATGTTCGCTCAAACGACACACGTCGCTGAGCGAACCAATGAACTCTTCTCGCTCATTCGGTTCATTTCAGTTTGAGTTGTGTTGCGTGTTTAACTCGTTTAGTTTTGCATTTGTTTGATTACATTTATTCGTATGACTAAAGACATCTTATTAGTATCACATAGAGTATAGAATATAGTAATTAATGTTATTTATGTGTTTAATTAGAAACTAGTACATTCCACTTTTCAATTGAACAAAAATGCACATCTCTATCATTTTGCTGCTGCCTCTACTTAGCGATGACAACGAATGCTAATCGATATTTGAAAATTCTACATAACAAGTGGTTTCATTTTGTGCTATTAACAGTTGGTTTAATTAATTAAAATTACTTAATTTAATTCATCATTTAATTCTAAAAATTCCTTAAATGATAATTTTATTTCATTTCTTTTTCCCTCTTGTACATTGATGCCGCCCAGGGCTGGCGCAAGCTGCCGATAGTTTGTTGCACTCGATGCATAATATATCGATAGTATTGTACTCAGCTGTTTATATTACTTGACGAAGAAGAAGACAAATTAGTCATCAAACAAAATTCGACGCAAAATTGTTAAAAAATTCATTAAACTTTTTTAGAAGCTTACGCAAAGCACAAAATGAATCGACTTTTTGGACGTGGTAAACCCAAGGAGCCCGGCCCAAGTCTAAATGACTGTATTAGTGGGGTGAGTAACTGTGTAACAGTAAACAAGAATGAACACAATCCTAATCAGATTTTCCATTGTAGGTGGATGCTCGAGCAGCGAATATTGAGGAGAAGATAGCGAAACTGGAGACGGAGCTGCGCAAATATCGCGAGCAAATGAGCAAAATGCGTGAATCCCCAGCAAAGAACTCAGTCAAGCAAAGAGCGCTGCGTGTGCTCAAGCAAAAGAAGGCGTAAGACTGAGTAGGCTATAAGGCGGGGTCATAAGCTAATTCCCTTTTATCTCTGTTTACTTTAGCTATGAGCAACAAGCCGAATCTCTGCGCAACCAATCCTTCAATATGGAGCAGGCCAACTATGCCGCCCAATCGCTCAAGGATACGCAAGCCACAGTGGCCGCCATGAAGGATGGCGTGAAGCAAATGAAGACGGAGTATAAGAAAATCAATATCGATCAAATCGAGGACATGCACGACGACATGGCGGACATGCTGGAGCAGGCGGATGAGGTGCAGGAGGCCATGGGACGCACCTATGGCATGCCCGAGGTGGACGACGATGATCTGCAGGCAGAGCTGGATGCATTGGGCGATGAAATGGCCCTGGATGATGATTCCAGCTACTTGGATGACGTGGTGAAGGCGCCCGAAGCGCCAGACAGAGAGCCAGGCGCCGATAGCATTAAACCGGGCAAGGTAAAGGCAAATCCCAACAGTTTTGAATAATATAAATACTAATGCACATATGTTTTCCCTTGCAGAGCACCATTGAAACGGATGAATTTGGTCTGCCTAAGATTCCAACCTCCTTGAAGACAACATAAATAGCTGTTTTCCTATTTCATATGTTCATATTAAAATTTAGTGGGAAAAACAAGAAAAACAGCCACGTTTCCATTTTCAGTTATAAATAACAAAAAAAAAAAATCGTTTAAGTTTATTTACTCAATGCTTTATATATATTTTGTACGCATTTCCGTTATGTTTTGAAAGTAAGCCTAATAAAAAGGATTTGTACACCAGCACTCTCTTTTACTATGCTCTCTTAAGCCTGCAGTGCATTTGTCATAGGCGCAAGCTCTCTTAATTGCAAAAAAGTCAAACAGCTCACACTTTGCCGACTGTGTGCCTCTCTCTCTCTCTCTCACACATACGCTCAGCGAGCGTGCTCACACATACCAGCACAGCGCGTGCATGAAGGTAACTGAGCTTTGAAGTTCAGAGCATGAACTTGAGCGGCCGCGCGCGTGTCTCTGCCGCTGTGAATGTTTTCGTATAGAAGTGTGCAAGTGTGTGTGTGTGTGTGTGTTGGTGCGTCTCATTGCACTGCTGTGTGCAAAAATAACGCGTTCGCTTGCGTTTAGTCTTCATCTGACTGCTGTAACGGACGGTCGCAAAAATTCGAACTGAACAACACAGTCGATCACAGCAGCAGCAGCAGCAGCTACAAATCTTGAAAAAATCAAAGCAACCGCAAAACCAAAATCAAATAAAAAAAAAGAGTTGTAATTGTAATTGCCACGCCCCCGCGGACAAACGAATCCTCGTGATGAAGTGCATCAAAATGCGTTACAAGTGAAACAACAAATCTGTGTCCAACGCATATTGTGCGTGAACCCGCGCGCGTGTGCGTGTGTGCGTGTGCGTGCGTGAGTGTGTGTCAAAGCTGATTCTGATACGGAATCGGCATTAGTATCTGCTGCATTCACTGCCAAAATGCCGTGCAAATTGAGAATTGGCAAAAGTCTTGTGTAATTGCATTTTGACCCACCCACCACCCAACCACCCAACAACAACAACAACAACAACAGCAGCCGCGATCCCTCATAGTGCCCAAAAGTGTTTTCGCCTTTGTTGTTGTTGCTGTTCACGTAGATTTTAAATACACAAAAATATACGCAATATTTACAATCGTTTCAATGCAAATATTTGCCTAGCAGCCATTTCTAGCTGCGAAGTAAAGTGCAACTGTTTTTTATCAAACTGCAAACCGCCAACTGCAAACAGCCAACTGAAGCAACGGTGAACATAATGGATATACGCCAAATTGGATTACTACTCCTGCAAACGGTGAGTGAACGAAGGCATTGCGCATACGCAGCGTGCGACGATCTAGAATATGCTCGAGTAAGCGAAAACAGAGTTGCATTGGCGATAAATTGCCAGCGAGTTAGAGTCGAGTAAGAGAGTGTGTGAGAGAGAGATGGGGAGAGGCAGCGCAGATTTGGGGGTGGCTTTTGCGAACAAGTGCAAAAATGCAGGAAGCAAATCGCAATAGACAAACGTAAAAACAAAAGCTTTCTATGCTCACATTTCGTCATCGCATCTGTGTGCATGTGTGCGTGTGCATGAAAGTTCAGGAAAAAAATATCAGCAAATGCTAATTCACATATGTATGTGTGCATGTTTGTGTGTGTGTGTTTCTATGTAGTTACATATGCACATTAAAGTGCAACGGTGAATAGAATGAGTCAACGAATGTAAAGAAAATGTAGAAGGAGAAATACGCTGGGATATTATTATCAAATTTCCTTTCCATATGTTGGACTGTTGTTTGTAAGGAAATTTAGTTGTGGGATATTTAGTATAAGGGAAATTTAAACTTAACTTTAAGTCATTTTATGTTTGGGTAATTTCATAAAAAAAACGAAAGTAATTTTCTGAATATACAGTTTTAGCATTGATGATTCATTGATTTTTTGTCGAATATGGTAAATGTTGCAATACTATGCCAATTACCATGCATGTGGACTACATACTTCTTCTTCTTCTTCTTCTTCCTATTCTTTATTTTAATGTTTCTTTGCGACTGCTCGAATTACAGCTTTGGTCTCGGAGTCACAGCCAGAGCAATGTCCCACTTTTCGGCTTCGAATATTACAATTTACCAATAATTAAAATACGAGACAAAAGAAAAAAATAAACTGCTAACAACAGCGCAAATTTTTTAGTAGTTTTTGATTATTTATTTTTTTTATTATTTATGCTTATCTCGATTAACTTTGGTTGCTGGCCAAAAATATTCGCTATGCAAATGTTGGGTGCGACCTTCGACACAGAAAGTGACGAGCCAATTAATTAAGTTATCGATTTGATTATCGATCAAGCGGCTGCAGCACAGATCAAACAATCTCGCATATTTATAGTCGCGCTGAATATAAATCATGTGTTTTTTATCTGTTCATGAGTTATTTTTAGGCTATTTATAAACATTTTTATTTATTTTATTAACAATTATTTTCATTTTTCCCTTATTATATCGATAATTACAAAATATCCCAACAATGTCCCATATCTAGTGCTTACACCCACCTCTATTCAATGTTCACCCCACTCGCGTGCAGCCCAATCACATGTCAAAGAATTCACCACGAAAAAGGAATTGGCAAAATGAAACACTGACCAACCTCACAATCGATGCGAACATTTTATTTGCCCGCCTTCCGCAAGCAGAGAAAAGTAAAAAAAGTAAAATCCATCAAAAATTGAAATGAGACTTGGCAAAGGGCACTGTGAGAGCTTTTTGTGCCGTTTGTTTTGATTGCGGCGATTGCCATTGGCCGATAAGGCTCGACTGCTGCTCCTGTTTCAACTCCAACTCTGCTGCTCTCCCGCTCTCCCGCTCTCCGGCTCTGTCCTCTCTTCAATCAATTAGCGCCTTAGCCTTTGGCGGCTGTTGATTTTGGTTTTGGTTTCGTTGCTCTTCTAATGCTCTAGCATAAGAGAGAGTGAGAGAGCGAGCGCGATCTAAGCGTTTTGCAAAGGCAATGAACGCGAGCGCGCATTTTGCTCTGCCTGTGTGTGAGTGTGAGAGTGTGTGTGTGTGTTCGTGTGTGTTCGCAAACACACGCTGTTGTACAGCTTTTGGCGTTTTCTTCCGATAACGGGCACACACACACGCACGCCGCTGCGCCTGTGTGTGTGCCTCGCGTCAGTTCGCGTCAGTTTTTCCTCCCCGGTGTCGCGTGACCCTGGCCTGCTATTGAAGCTAGACACATTCGGAGGCCAATATAAAGCGCAACCATTCAAAATATATACTAAGCATGTTGCCGCCGATGTCGGCAACAAATGCACATGTGCACACACACACACACACATGTGTCTGGCTGTGTGCCTGTGTGTGTGTGTGCTTGTTAGTGCATAGTGCAAAACCTTTTGCAGTTGTAATTGTGCGAGCATTCGATACTTTTCTTATTATTGCTTGTTGTATTTGTTGTTGTTGTTGTTGTTATGTCTATGTATGCGAGAGCAGGGCGACGATGAATTCATTGCAGCAATTGGAAAGCTGGAAGCAAGTGCAAGTGCAAGTGCGTTTGCATAGGTACTAAAATCTAAATACAGGGAAATCTTACTAAAGCGAATCGCGAAATTATGAAATTTGTATGCTATATAAAGCCTGATAGACTTGATTGAAGGACGAAAAGAAAACACCAGAAAACAGAGGAACTTTTCACTAAATAAATTCTATGCTTGGCATTTTAAATAAACAAATTTGTATTTGCAAAACAAATTGAAATAAAAAATGTATAATAGAAACTAGAATAGTGGGAATTTTTAAGAGATGCATCAGTAGATTATTGAAAGATAACTTTTAAAGCAGAATTAAAATAAAAACACATATAAATGGAGATTTGGAGAAAAATATAAAAAATAATGGGAATTTTTGAAAGAAGATAAAAAGTAAAATGAAACATCGAGAACAATATAAAGAAGGGAACTAAAATATTGGGAATTTTTAGGAAAACATTAGGAAAATTTGCAAGATAATAACAAATGAGAGAAAAAATAACAACGGGTACTAAAATATAGGGAAAATATAAATTAAATTTCATGAATATTTTCAAATGTGTAATAGAAACTAGAATAGTGGGAATTTTAAAGAAACGCGTCAGAAGATTATTGAAACGAAGTTAACTTTTAAGCAAACAAAAATATACAACTTAATGAAAAGGAAATTAATATAATGGGAATTATAAACAATATTAAAGTATAAAATGAAAGACAAAACAAAATGAAATTTCGAGAAGGCAATCAACTGGGAACTAAAATAATGGGAATTTTGAGAAAAACATTGGGAAATATTTAAAATATAAGGAAATTTGACAAATGAGAACAAAAATTAAAATGGGTACTAAAATAAAGGGAAATTTAAAGGAAATTTGACAAATGAGAACAAAAATTAAAATGAATACTAAAATAAAGGGAAATTTTAAAAATGTTTTCAAATGAAAATTAAGGAAACTTTCAAGGAAAATGTCAATTTCAAGTAATAACAATAAAGACAATTTATAAAAATAAATATCACATGGCAACAACAATAGGGGGAACTTTACGCTAGGCGAGCTTTCACTGTATATTTAAGTGAAATATTGAAATTGTATTGAAATATGCATAGTTATGTACGCATGTGCACATTTAATGAATTTTAATGAATATTGGTTATTAGCTATAATTCCCCTTTTGTTTTAGGATGCAAACCCGTTTCAAAAAGAAGAACAAAATTTGGGTATTGCTTGAGATGATATTAGATGTGATATGTGTATGTATGTAGACGAATGTGTGTGAGCTGAGCTGAAACATGTATTTCAGTGTTGGTTCGATTCTCAAGCGTAGAGGTAGGTAGGCCACTCCACATAGGTAATTCCCCAGCCAAGCAGCCGCAGCTGTTGGCCAGGCCAAAATTGATAAGCGCGCAACGCTGCGTATGCTTGATAAAGGGCAACCTTACGATTTATTACGCATACGCAGTGTGTGCGGCAGCGGGTTAGAAGCCAACGGCCTTCAGAGGCAGATGTACATACATACATATACGAAAACTAGTTCTAAAACTAATATGAAATATAATGTGTGAGTGTGTGTGTGTGTGTGTGTGTGTGTGTGTGTGTGTGTGTGCGTGCGTGTGTGTGTGTGTGTGTGTGTGTGTATAGCCAAGTCAGACGCAGACGCATCAAGCTAAAGTCGTTGCGAGTCACGTTTTTGGTTTTGTTGTAGGTCTGCGACCGTTAATTTTTCCATTTACAGCGTTCTCTTTCATTGTTTGCTGCTCAAAAAAGTTCACGTCCAACAACAACAACAACAACAACATAAATATGGGGAATAAAAAGAAGCGTACGAAAAGCACATACTGCCAACTCAACGCAAAACCGCGAATCGCTTTTCAATTTTGATATCGTTTCGTTTTTTTTATGAAGCTGCTGCCCCCACTCTACAACAACAACAACAACAACAACAACACGCTCAACATTCGGCACATTGAGGTTCAAGGTAGCAGCGAAACGGCGCTCGACAAGGCCAAGTGCAAACCGTGGCGTGTCTCTCGGCTCTCGGCTCTTGATTATGCATGCTTTAGACACACACACACATCAAAATATAAGCACATACATGACTGAATATATATACACACATACATATATACACATAAATAAATATGTATTTTACAAGTTGTACAGCACGTGCTTTAGTACTATTAATAGCTGTCTAGGAAAATTCCCAATATTTTATCGAAAATTAATTACCCTTTTCTCTTAAAAGGCCCTTAAAAGGCAACAAGTTGTACAGCACGTGCTTTAGTACATTTCATAGCTGCCTAGGAAAATTCCCAATATATTATCGAAAATGAAAACCTTTTCCCACTAGTTCACTAGCTCTTCAATTAAAATGCAAAAATTCCCATTTAAATTAATTGCCTAAAATTCAAATGTCTTAAATTGCCTAAATATGTGCATAAATTCCCTTTAGTCATAAGCGCCACATAAAAAGGCCAATAAAATTGCCCATAATATATAAATTTCCTTTCAACAGTAGCGGCTTTGTCAAGGCAGCAGCAACTAAAGACATAAATCAAATTAAATTAAATTGCCCAAAATAAATAAATGCCCAATAAGTTCCCTTGAAGAGTAAAAGTACCGCAGTTACAATTGCTAAGCATAAGCGGGTGAAGGCGTAAAATATCCCGTAAAATAACCCAATACAAGTTCTTTAAGGCGCAATAAAATTGTTTCTTTTTTTTTTTGCTTTTTCTCCATTTTTGTGTCTATTTGTTATGACACTTAGCAGCGAATTTGGCAAGGCGAATAATTTGTAGATCAGGTTAAACTGTAAGTGAAGGTCAGCAGATCAAATGAACTGCATAAACTTAACTAACTGCTGCAAATTTAGTCGAAAATAAATTAATTCGGCACATCGACAAAAGCTTTAACAGTAGTTCTTGAGTAGCCGTCGCCGTCGCAGTCGGCGGCTTAAGAGTCCACAAAATCAAATTCACATTCACATTCACATTCACATTCAAATTCAGTTTCGGTTTCAGCAAATGCCAGCAAGTCACACACCAACACACGCACACACTCGCTCGGTGAGCAGCCGAAAAAATCATGACCTTCCGCAATGCCAGCAGCAACAGTTGCCGTTCGCCCTCTGTCGCGCTACCTCGCTCGCTCGCTCGCTCACACCGTGGCTGTGCCTTCGTGAGCGACGCTTTTGGTGAGCGCCGTGGCTAGCTTTTTTTTTTGGCAATGCGTGAGCGCGCGTACACACACACACACACACATACATACACACGCAGCAAAGAGTGCGCTGCTCGAAAATAAGGCCAAGGTTACTCACCTTGATTAAGACCGTATGAACGAGTCGAACTAAAGCATAAAGAAACGTAGAGTAGAAGTCGCTGGGCAGGCCAAACAGAAGTCGGCAGCAGCAGCAGCAGCAACGGAGGCAGCGGCAGCGGCAGCAGGGTTTTTCGCTCTACTCTTATTTTATTAATGCATGTTGTTGCCGCTGCTTAATGACCTTGCCCAAAAAGCTTCGAGCATAATAATTAACAACAACTCAAAGTGGAGGCTAACTAAGCCGTAGAATCAAGCAGCGAAAACGAAACCGAAATTGATGGCTGCTTTGTTGTTCTTGTTGGGTTTCGCTCTGTCTCTGTCTCTGTCTCTGTCCCACCACCGCCGGAAGCGTGGCACTGCATTGACAGAGTTCAACGCCAGGATCAGTGTCATTGCTTTAGCGCTGCGACGGCGACGGCGACGGCGGCGTCTGCGTCAGCGTGCATTGACGCCGGCCAACTGTGTGTGCGAGTGCGTTCACTCGAACTTCATGCCCAAATTTCTGTCCTCTCGCTCTAGCTGCCTCTGTCTCGCTCGTGCCGAGTGGAATGCGCCAGCAGTTATTTTTATTCTGTAATAATCTAGAAATAAAATATGAATTTAATGTGCCACGCTCTTATATAAATAAATAAATTAATTTCAATTGAATGTGAAATAAAATTTAAAAAATTCATTTACTTTCACATGTAGAATTTGCCGTATTAGAACTGTAAAATGCCGCCTGCCGTTTGTGAAGCACTGCAGTGTTTCTCAAACTGTTACACGCGCCGCACTTAATGCCGCCCCAAGGCTTTTATAGTTTGAGCTGCATTGATCAAATCGCGCGCCTATCTCAATAGCCCCCAAATGCGGCAGCGCCTATAGCGCACTATTATCGCACTCACGCACACTGATACACCGACAACAACAACAACAACAACAACAACAACGACAACAACAAAACAAATTTAGCCTTAGTTGAGGTCTTGCCATGCACCTCGAAATCGCAAATGCAATAACAATAAAAACTAACATCAAATGCACATGCAAAAATGCAACAGCAATAGCCAGTCAGAGCAGCACAGCAAGAGCAAAACAACTCCCGCGCTTTTGTTTTAGTGTTTGTATTTGTGTTTGTGTGATATCAGAGAGGGAGAGAGAGAGAGAGAGTGAAAGACAGAGAGAGCGTGGAGAGCTGCAGCGCGTGCTGTTTCTCTTTCGGTGCTAATACACACGCACACAAAGCTAAATTTAGTTCAATGAAATTGCGCTGTTGCAGCTCTTTGGCACTTTTGCTCTTATGACAAAATCGCAGCACTCTTTTGGCTGGCGCGTGCTCTCTCACTTGCTCTCACTCTCTGTGTTGCTTTGTTTTTGTTTTGCTGGCTGGCAGCTAGTGCAATGACTACGCTGCGAACGACTCGGACTCGCTAATGATGTTGCCGTTGCTGCTCTGCGAATGATGATGATGATGGTTATCGAAGGTCTTTCACCCGAACTCGGTCATTGGCGTACATTTGTGTGCTGCTGCTGCTGCTGCTGCGGCTGCGGCTGGTGGTGCTGCCTTTGCCTGCTGCTGCTGGTGGTGCTGGTGCTGCTGCTGCGCTGTCTCAGCTGACGCTGCTGCTCGCAAATCCAGAGCTTTTCAAAGTGTACATGTCGCAATTTCTTAAGAAAGTTCAATTACCCCAAACAATCAGATTTACTGTCTGTTTTTTGATGCATACACTCGACGTCTGCGCCGACCGCGACGCAGACGCTGGCTGTGACTGTGACTGCGACGCTGTTCGTTCATTTGCTTCATTCGCTGCTCTGTTACTACATTTTGTTATTGTTGCTGCGGCTGCTGCTGCTGCGGCTGCTGCTGCTGTTGCAGTTTTCTAATGTTGCCTGGCATGTTGGGCATGGGCATGGTTGGAGGCTTGAGGCTCAGCCAGTTTTATGGCCCTGTCCAGAGTGCGGGGCATCTTCAAATGTTTGCTGCACGCGACTCCCTGCTGCTGCTGCTGCTGCTGTTGTTGTTGTTGTTGCTGCTGCTGATGTTTATTTGCGGCGCGCTGCATTCAATGTGAAATTTCGTTTGTTTTATGTCCTGCAGCACAGACATTTGCATTCGCTTTTAGTTTTACATTTATCTTTTGGGCCTTTTTGGGCTAATCGAAAAGGCAATCGAAAAGGCGGCGAATTCATAATCTGTGAGCTGAGCGCGCACACTTTCGCTTTGTGCGAAAGAGAAGGGCGAAGCAGGAGGAGGAGGAGGAGGAAGAGGAGGAGGAGGAAGAGCAGCGAATGCTTGCGCTGTGAACTTTGAGCCGAGGGAATTTCGATGAAATTTACTTGGAGAGGTTTATTAAATATATAAAATGAGTCAAAGAAGCAGAACAAAATTTATATTTTCTGTTCTATTTATTTATTTGTATAATTAAATTTATATCTTTATTTATATATAGTTTTATTTCTATTAATTTTATTATATATTTATTTAGATTTTTTATTATTATTTTATTACTATTATTTATTTATTTATATTTTTTATTATTATTATATTATATTATTATATATTATTTATTATAAATTTATTTAGTATATGTATATTTTTATTTACAGTTTTATATACATATATGTAACAATTAAAATATTTTTAAAACTATATTTTTATTTTTTATTTATATATATTATTTTATTTAATTTTTTTATTTTCATTAGTTTTAGTTATTTTTATTAATATTTTAATAATTTTTTTGCTTATCAATCTTTTATTATATTTTTATTTTTCAAATATTATTTTATTTATTTAAACATTTTTTGCTTTTTAGCTGTTTTTTTCATATATTATTATTATTATTATTATTATTATTATTATTATTATTATTATTATTATTATTATTATTACTATATTTTTAAATAATATTTTATGTTTGATTCCAATCCCTTTATTTTATTTATTTTTCCCTTTATTTCCATTGTAATTATAAATATTTTTTATTTTATTCGATTTCAAATCAAATTTATTTTATTTTTTAAATTTATTTATTAATTTTTTTTTGCATATTCCTTCTATTTTATATTTTTCTTTATTTTATTTTATTAGATTTAAAATCAAATTTATTTTTATTTTCTATTTATTAATTTGTTTGCATATTCCTTTATTTCATATATTTTCCTTTATTTTCTATACCTTCCCTTGCTTTTCTTTGCCTCTTCTCCCAACTTTATCATTGTCGCTGTAATTTTCTTCTTAATTCTCTTTTTACATCATTTTCAAGTTTAGCCGAAAAAATTGCAATCGCTTGCCCCCTCCTCCTGCAGCTCCTCCCACTCCTTCGTACTCTTCCGCCCCTCTGTCCTTCTCTCTCCCTCTCTCTCACACTCTTACGCCCTCTCCCAGCTGCTGCTGCTGCTGCTGCTCTTGTTGCAGTTGCTGCCATCGACAGTTGCAACTTTCAAACAAGTTTAGTACTTTCAGCCTCAGCCTCAGCTTCAGCCTCAGCCTCTGCCTCTGCCTCTGTCGCAGCCTCAGCTGCAGCTTCGTCTCCAGCTTCGAGCTTTGGCTGCATCGTCAGCCTGGCCACTGGCCAAGTGCATTGTATTTGTATCCGGGGCGGCCGTCGCGCTGCCTGCTGCCCGCTACCCGCTGCCCGCTACTCACTGCCCGCTGCTCGCTGCCCGCTGCTCGCTGCTCGCTGCCCGCTGCAAAGTTTTGTCAGTCCAGGAATTTGAGTGCAATTGCAAGTCTCTTGTCTCTCGTCTTTCGTCTCCCGTCTCTCGTCTGTTGCACTTTTGATTTATGTATCTTCTTTTAGTATTCATATTTATTACTATTTTCGGGCGCAGCAACTTTCATTATATTATTTTCATATTTTGGATTATTCATTTTTATTGCCGTCAATAAGAAAACTTGCTTCGGCTGCACTAAAAAAAGTGAAAACTGCGCATGCAAATCGCTGAATATGAAATGCATAAATTGCACTCAAAAATTGAGTCATTCGCATTGAGTTGCCGCTGCACATTTTTGTTTTGTTTGTTTCGCTTTTTGTTTTATTTTTCGCTCTGCTTTTTGTTTTTGTTGCTTTTTCGGGGTGCATTAAACGGCAAATTGTTTCGTGGGATCAACACACACACGCACAAACACACTCTTATACGCACGCACACAGACGCAGAAAGTGCGTTGATCTCGTGACGCAGCAGCGGCGTCAGCGCTGGCAGCGAGCAGAGGCGCTTTTATTTAGGTTTACAAAAGTGAATGAATTGCTGACTCGGCGCTGCGCTCGCTGCTCGCTGCTCACTGCTTGCGTAGGCGTAGGCGTAGCGTAAGCGTCGCATCGGCTGGCCCTGTGCTCCACGTTGCGTGCCGCATGGAAATAGCTCAATATGAGTAACAATTAATAAATAATTAATTAGTCAGCCAGCCGCTTGAGTCATTGCCAAAAGGCAGGCAGTTCAATCTGCGCAAGGCTGTGGCACTCACTCACTCACTCACTCACTTCACTTCACTTCACATCACTTCATTTCGCTTCACACTCATTTCACTTCACTCAACGCGAAAGCAAAAGCAAAACAAAAATTTGCCAGCCGTTGCCGTTGGATTTTTGTTGCTCTTCGCTGCGCCGCCGCCTCACAATGCATTTGTATGCGTCTCCATGGTGTGTGAGTGTGTGTATGTGTGTGTGCGTGTGTGTGCATGTTTGTGCGCGCTTGCATGTGTGCGTTTGTCTGTGTACGTGTGAACTCTGCTTTTGACCGACGGAGGCAATGTTGTTCGTTGACCTTTCCCAAGTGCTGCTGCTGCGGCTGCCGTTGCCGCTGCCGTTGCTGCTGCTGCTGCTGCTGGTGTTGTTGTTGCCATGAAAGGAGCGCGGAGTGCGAATGCGCGTCGTAAGTTGTGGGCGCACAGCGAGCTGCCGCTGCTGCTGCTGCTGGTGCAGCTTACGCAGCGTCAATTGTTGTTGGCTTTTGTTTCATATTTCGGCAAAAGTTTCCTTGGTCATTAAACTCTTTTTTAATGCAACGACCTTCCATGCGATCGACGGCACGAATTTCAATTGCTGTACTTGTTGTTGCTGTTGTTGTTGCTGCTGCTGCTGCTCTTGTTGATATTGTTTTTGTTTTGTTTTGAAGAAGTTTATCGCGTTATTGAAATTAAATTCGCCGTGGGCTAGGTTATTATGTTAGTGCCTTGAATGTGAGCAGTGAACCTGAGTGACAACTCGCATACAGTTGTGCGTGCGTGTGTGTGTGTGCAGACAGGTTGAAGGTTCACATATTGAACTCTTTGAGACATGGTCAAACTAAAGCATTCATACTCCAATTTCAGTTAAATACATTCTATTTTTGCCATTGCCAATTTGCCGCATGCATAATAACTTTTGGTTTTTAAATCATTTCACATTGAAAAGTAAAATTTTGCAACAAAAGCAAAATCTTACGGTATTTGCACTTTTTATTTAACAATGCAGCAGCAGCAGCTGCAGCGGCAGCGACGGCAACGGCAACGGCAGCCCGTTGAATGAAGTCAGCGCTTAACGTAAGAGAGCGGCACGTAAGAGAGTGCGCCTTAAGCGAATGCGCTTACGCATACATACGCCAGCAGCAACGTATGCTCAAAAAAAGCTCAACACACTGACAACTAGAGAGCGGGAGAGTGTGAGAGTGAGAGCGACTGCAGTAGCGAGTGCAGCCATTTCCAAGTGATCTCAGAGCAGATGCATGTGTGTGTGCGAGTGAGTGTGCTTTACTGTAAATATTTTTTGCACTGCATTTTGCCGGCGCGCTTTTCAAAGTTTTCGTCTAATGCAATGGTGTCTGTGTGTGTGTATGTGTGAGTGTATATACATGTGCGCATGTGTGTGAGCGCGACTAACTGGTTTCTGTTGTTGTTGTTGTTGTCGTCGCATTCGACTTTTCAATGAGTCAATCCTTGAAATGTTGACTTCCTGATACGCATATGACTATTGAACAAGTTTGCTTTGTTAGATTTTTTGAAGGTTGCGTATTTTATAAACACACACATGCACATATGTATATAGATGTGTGTCTACGTGTGTGTGCAGTGGCTGACAGACATAGAAACATATATTTTGTAGTTAGATATATGCCTTTTGCTTTTGCCTTTTGCTTTTGCTTTTGCCTTTTGCTTTTTTTCTTCTTTCTGTTTTTGCCTAAGGTTAGTAGCGCTTGACTATTCTGTTTTTATAGCATTATGTATTTTATTTTGAATTTACAGTTTAGCTACAACAATAACAGCAGCAACAACAACAACAACAGCTCGTGCGACACTTAAGATTTTGTCTATGTTCTTTTTTCTTCTCTCTATTATAGTTATGCATATTTATGTGTGTATGTATGTGTGTATGTATGTATGTATATTTGTCTGTCTGTTTGTATGTGTGTGTGTGTGCACTTGATGGATGTATCTTTGCACGCATGCATGTATCTACATGTACATATGTATATACAAACATATGTATGCTTGTGTGAATGTATGTATGTATGTATATGTATGTGTGTATATATGCGCCTTTGCTTACATACATGTGTATGATAGGATCTATGTATCTGTATCTGAATGTAGTATAAATATATATATCTTACATATACACATACATACATACATACATACATACATACATATGTATATGATTCTATCTATGCCTGTACGTACGCATCTACGTACATGCATATCTGTCCGTTTGTCCGTCCATCCATCCGTCCGTCTCTCTGTCTTGCATTGTATCACAATTCTTATGACAACAAAGAAGAAGAAGAAGAAGAAGAAGCAACAGCAGCAGAAATAAATTTTCCATTTAACATCTGAATTTATGGTTATTTCATGAAATTAATTTTATTAAAATGCAAGTTGCGCTCAGCTCTTTGTTACTATTTTTCGTTTTCATATTCATCTTCGTCTTCTTTCGCATCTTTTATAACTTTTCAGTTGTCATTTTTCAAATTAAACAAAACAAAAACCTATTCTTAGTCTAACTCGTAATCTCAGTCAACACGAATTCCTCGCCGAAGGTTAATTATAACACATATTTAGTTTTAGCCAAGTCTAAGAGGAATCTGATTTAGTATAAGAAAACAGATCCAAAACTGAATAAAGCTTTTATTAAAGCTTATACAAATGACGATATAAGGAACCATGCAATATACTAGATATTATATATGATTATATATGAATAGACATATTAGACATGCGTACATTTCCATGCATTTGAGTCTTAGGTTTAATAAACAAGATTTCAAAATTTTAATACATTTAATATAACAAGTTTTAGAATTATATATATATATTTTTATGAGGCAATATAAAATAATAATTTATATTATGCGTTTAAATTATATTTTATTCATTTTTGAAATTTTTTTTTACACTAAATATAATTTAAATACTTTTTTTTTTATATTTAACATTATTATATTTTAATGTTAAATATAAAAAAAATATTTAAATTATATTTAGTGTCAAACAAAAATTTCAAAAATGAATAAAAAATAATTTAAACGCATAATATAAATTTTTTTTTTTTTATATATATTTAAAATTAAAAAAATATATTCATGCATTTAAAAATGAATATTAATATTAAATTATTTTTGATTTATTGTTGGAATATTTTTTTATACTCTTAACATGTTTAAAATATATTTTTGTTTAATTATTTATTATTAATATTAATTTTTAATTATTAATATTTCAAATTAAAAAAAAATATGTTTGAATGCTTCTATAAATGAATATTAATATAAATTAATTTTTAACCAATATAAAAACATACTTAGCTATCTAAAATGCATTAAACACTTAATATATTATATAATATTTTAAAAAAGTGTGTAAAATAGTTTTATATATGCAGTTATATATATATATTTTTTATAATTTTTAAGCATATTTTTTCAAAACTTAAAAATTTTTGCTTATTTATTTATACAAAGGTTCTCTAAACGTTATTTATATGTTTTAAAAATCTTAAAAAACTTAAACTAAGTTTTAGTTATTTACTTAAATTTTCATAAATTTTTGTGCATATATAAAATTTCATAAATTTAAATTTTCCTAAATTTTTGTGCATATTTTTAAAAATATTTTATTAATCTATTATTGTACTTTTTCATATATTATATAATAGTAATGATTATCTTAAAGGGTTCAGGGTTATTTTCTGGGACACATTTATTTATTTCTATGCTCTAGTTTTATTGATTTTTTAACCTTCAGCGTGTATTTTTTTTTCATCTGTGAAATCTGTAAGATTTCTTAGCCACTTTTGATACCCTAGACCTAGACATGGCCAAGAGCAAGCAGCAAACGGCTAAAGCAATTAGCTCTGTGTGGCGTCGACATTATCCAATGCATTGGTCACAGATCTATTAATTATTGGCGTTTGTTTGTTTTTTGTTTCTCTCAATAACAATTCGATTACAAATTAACCGTTAAATGCCAGTTAAACGATTTAAGAGCGGCGCCTTTGCAGCTGCTCTCTTATAGGCTTAGCTTGAGTATGTCTGTGTGTGTGTGTGTGTGTGTGTGTAAGTGTGTGTCTGTGCGTGTAACAACAAGCATTCGCTGTGCCCTTGTAACAGCAACAACAAAAACAACACCCTGCTAAGGCATTATTAGTGGGCATTAGCGACTCAAGGGTCCGTTGTCTAGACCAAGGCGGGCGGCAAGGGGGGCCGGGGCTGGGCGCGACCTTAAACTTGAATCGAACAGAACAGAAGGTTACAACAGCAACAAAGCCAACAAAAACAAAGGCAACTTGCCATGCAAGTTGTTGTTGTTGTTGCTGCGGTTAGACGAAAAGCGAATAACGAAAAGCTAGAGAAAAATCATTTCGAGGAAGGTTACGAATTTTAGACCATTTGCTAAAATTGTTTGTATATAAGTAAATTATACATAAATATGTATATAATATATATATAAATATGTTTATAGCTGTAAGATTTAAGTGTTAAATAGTTGGCAACGAATAAAAGCTTGGGCTTAATTAAATGAAAATAAAAGGGACGTAGTTTATGTAGATTAATAAAATAAAATATTTATTTTATATTTATATATTTATTACTATGTAAAAATGTTTATCTTACGTACATATACATATATAAGTTGATTATAACTGTTATGCATAAAGTAGTAAAGCCATAAGAAATCATTTTTACAGGGTATCTTTAAATACGTCAATACTAATTTTGATCTATTTGGTATGCAATTCTAACACTCTAACATGCGTCTAGTATCTAGAATCTTAAATAATTTGTCTACAGAAAACACGACAACATTGTCGTCGCAAGCAAATACCCTGTATATACTCGAATCTAGTTGTTGTGCAGTACTATAGCTTGAAAACCAGATTAAATCCTATATAAAAAGCTCATATATCAATTTTTATAAAATATCGTTTATCGAATATGGTTTATCGATACTTTATCATTATACATAGATATCGTTTTTCATATATTTATAGAAGCAAACTCTGCTTGTATAAAGTTGAGTAGAGTAGCTGCAGCAAAGAGCAGCTAAAAGCTCTATTCTAAATTCCCAGAGTATCTTCTACAATGTATATACCCTTTAAAGACTCAACTCTATTTTATATACGAGGGCAATCCGAATCTGTGTCTTTTGGCTATTAAAATATTTTGCATATTAAGATTAGCGAACTGTGGACAACAACTATTCGAATGACCTTGAAGCATCTGCAACACGAATCTGTCGACACCTGAGCGAGTAGAAAACTTGAATTCGAAATTCTAACAGCTAAACAAATATGTATATCCGAAATAGACTTTTATCAAGACGGAGTCGGAAGTAGACTGCTGCTGCTGCTGCTGCAAAAGCTCAGCTACAACAACAACAGCTACAATATTAAGCTAGCAAAAAAGTGCGATCTTGAGCGGAACATAAATAATATTTTGTTCAATGAAAAACAATTCTTGCTGCTGCTGCTGTTGTTTTTGTTGTTATTGTTGCAAAGGCACGAGTCGTCTATGTTCTTCACGCACACAATTAGACACACACACACACATACATTCACGCACGCACACACTCACGCGCATGGAGCTGCATACAAATTATAAAACGAAAGCTTTTATTTTATACAATTTTATACGTAGCCATGACAGTGTGAGAAGGTCACGATGCACACACAAACTAGCATACAAGCAAGCACAACATCACGAACACACACACACACGCACATATACTCATGCAAACATGCCTAGTATATGCGTACAACTACAATGGCAGCCAACTAACAGTCACAGCAAAAAGTAAGAGCAGGCAAAACATATTTACGCAGTAAACGAGCAACAACAATGTAGACAAAGCCAAAAACGCCGGCGCTCTAGCACCAGACAGCACGCGCTCTCTCGCTCTCTCTCTCTCTCTCTCTCTCTGTCTGTCTGTCTGTCTGCCTGTCGTCTGTGTTCCTCCCCCACGCAGCGCCTGATTCGCTCAACTCTTTGCACCTTGTTGTCGCACAGCCCCCGAAGAGCGCAAGTCAAACGCATTTTTTTGTGTTTCAACTATTTGCTTAGCTTTTCGCCTTTATTGTTGTTGCTGCTGGTGCTGACTAGACAATAAAACTAAAAGCTCATTCTCGAGTTGCGAAGCGAGTGCAGCCGAAAGCTTTTGCCGAGCATGTACATAAATACATTTAATAACTAAATAGTTATGACTGTGTGTGTGCGTGTAGGTGTGTAGCATATGCTGGCATATCGATAGCTAAGCAAGTGGAAGGGGAAATTGTAGAAATATTGCTGCAGCAACGGAGATGTTGATAGCAAAGCAAGTAAATATCCCTTAAGAGAATATCCCTGAGACATAATAAAAGCCAAAACAAGTGTGTTAGGTTCATTGTAATTATTCCCTAAAGACATTTAAGTGAATATCCCTTGGGTGGTGAGTGAGCGTGGCTTATCAGCGATTGGTACTTTCTGCAAATGTCCCTTAAGCACGTGTAGTGAACTTAACTCACTGAGTGTGAGTTCGTTTGATCGCAGCAAGTGGGAAATTTTGCATAAAAAACCTGAATATGCCTCTCTCTAAAAACTACACCTATGAGCATATTTCTATAGCAAGAGTCACGACTTTTAAGCCTCGTTTTGCATAACTTTAAGCACTAAACATAGAATATATTAATATATTTTTAGTCTTAAGTATAATTACCATTAAAACATAAATCTTGAACGTTCTTCTTCTTCTTCTTCTATTGCAGAGGCCAGCGTACCGCAAGCACAGATAGAGCAAGAACTGAACAGAGAGAGTGAGAGAGAGAGAGAGAGAGAGGGGGGTGAGGCGCCCTTTGGCCCCCATTTGGCCTCGCTTAAATGCCACAGTGCACGTGCAAACACCATAAATGCGTGCCCAAAGCAAGAAACTGGGAACAAATGCAAATTTGGTCAATGTCAGCCATGTTGCTAATGACAATAAAACTTTATACTTGTACATCTATAGCATACGTTGTAAAATAAAACAACAACAACAACAACAACAACAGCTCTCACACAAGTGCTGGCAACCTCCACATCTTCTAAACCAACAACAACAACAAGTGCAACACATAAATAACAATCAAATTTTTGGACAACTTTACACTGCCTTCTAGTTAAGCTAAAGAAAACTTAGACATACATATATACATATATCTATATATGATATATGTTATATATATACATATACATCTATATATATATATATAAATATATATATTAGTGACAATTTATTGTTAAAGAAACGTGCAACAATATTTACAACACGTTCTGGATAAGCCGCAGCTACACATATATATATATATATATCTTTACATATATATATATATCTAACAGAGGTGAGTTATGGAATTTATTTATTATAGTATAAATACATATATATATATATATAATCTAATCACATGTGTCATATTTGTTTATAGTATATATTTCTAAATAATAAACAATAGATAATCATCTCATGTAAATCTAGACAAAGCGAAAAGCTTTCTTTAAGATGCTTTCAAACAAATAATACAATATAACTTGGTTTTGAACCAAGGTCTAACAGTTATACAGCACATAATATAAATTGTAACCGAGCGTAACCGACCACGTAATACTCTTTTGCTGCTCAAACTCGGTTAAATTGAATTGAATGAATTATTGTATTAATGCAATTTTGAAATTTAGATTTGGTATGATTTCGGAGAGAACTTTGCATTGGTATAACTTAGTGTTTAAAGTTAAGGACTTTTTGATTTGCCAGGCTAAAAAATTTGAATGTTATATTCAACAGATTGAAATAGGTATGGTATATACCTTCAACTAGTTAAGAAAATGTTCTGGGCAATAAGATATTGTAAAAGCTTACAAGCTCTATTAACTTCTTAAAGGAGAAATGTAAAAAGTCAAATATATCTTGTAATAAACGAACTGATAATGAGGAGATCCTAAAAGTTATATATATTTTGGACTAGCATGCTCAATCTAGCGCTGTTCTCGTCCAATCTAGAACTAGATTCTTTAGCATTTCTATATATAACAAATGAACAACTTTTGATACAATATAAATAAAAATTGATTTTAAACTTTAGTTTTTCGAACTTATATTGCATACTGGAAGAGCTACAGCTAAAATATTTCGTAAAGAATTTAGCCTTAGATAAACAGAGATATAAACTATATAATTTCTTGAATAACTCAAGCAAAACTACAGGGTATAACCCAGTCGGCATAACTGGAACAACTCTAGTTTCAATATTTGCTTGTGCCGAATCTCTTTCTGCTTATATCAGATGAATATTAGATGAATATTAGATGCATCTGATATTAAAATAACTTAAACAAGTATAGAAGAAGAAATAACTTAAACAATATAGAAGAAGAGCTCTGTAGCCTGTGCTACAATATATATGCCCAAGTTAGTTTTCACTTTTACATTATATCTAAATTCTAAATAAAAAATTAAATAAAAACTACATTTAAATGATGTCTCACTTCCTCAAGCCAAATTTGTTGCTGGAACTGAACTAGTTCCAACGAATAATGCATATTGAAATTATATGATATAATTCCGATAGACACAGTTCTATATGCAGAGCTCTGTCTGGTATTCGCTTTTACATTCGCTTCTCTTGGAGAAAACTAGTGAAAGAGTCAAAGAAGCAGAGAAAATCGCGCCGCGCCCAATTCTCAGAATACTTTCAAAGCGAGCGAGTACCAGGAAGTGCTGCGAGCACATTGCAAATACAAATGCAACAATGTAATAAGCTTTAGCTAATCAAAATGCGAGCAATTGTTGCTGTTGCCATTGCCATTGCCATTGCTGTTGTTGTTGCTGTTGCTGTTGTCTAATCAAATATTGTATATACGCAACGTTGCTCTGTTATTAAGAGAACAACAACAACAACAAAAAGAAGCCAAGAGGCCATATTTTGCATAAACGTCGACATCTTCTAATCAATGTGCATTACGCAGCAGCAGCAGAAGAAGAAGATTGGCGCCACTCGACAGCAGCAGCAGCAGCAGCAGCAACAGTTGCTAGCAGCAACATTTTCTAATGCTCGTTGTTGTTGTTGTTGTTGTTCCTTCTTTTGCCTTGGCTTTTCTTTCAAGTTTTCTTCTGCTGAACTTGTGCGCAGAAAAGTGAATAGCCGCCAGCTGCTGCTGCCAGTTGTTGTTGTTGCTGCTGCTGCTGCTGCTGCTGCTGCTGTTAGTATTGAATAATGGAAAACGAGTTTTCCGCGCCGCTTGCGCATCACCAAGCAACAACAACAACAGCAGCAGCAACTGCAATTGCAAACTGGCATGCAATGGAAAAACCAACGCAGGCGCAGCCAGCAGCAGCAGCAGCAGCAGCAGCAGCAACAGCAACAACAGCAACAGCAGCAGCATCAGTGCCAGGCAGCGCAATGTTGTAATGTCAATTATTGTTGTTGTTGCCGTTGTTGTTGCTGTTCAATGTACTCTCTCTCTCTACAGTTGTTGCTGTTGTTGTTGCTGTTGTTGCTGTTGCTGTTGTTGCTGTTGCTGCTGTTGCTATTGCGCTTTACTGCAAACGTTTCGTAGTTCAATGTTAACGAACTTTTTGCGCTATGAACGCAACTTGCAATTGTTGTTATTGTTGTTGCTGTTGTTGCTGCTGCTGTTGCTGCTGCTGCTGTTGTTGTTGCTGTTGTTGTTGCTAGACTTTCACTTGCATTGGTTTTGGCAGCTTAGAGAGAGCGAAATGCAGCAGCGGCAGCGGCAACTCTTGCAGCTAAACGTGTTGTTGCTATTGCCAATGTTGTTGTTGTTGTTGTTGTTGCTGTTTGCTTTGCATGCGGTTCAACAACATGTTATGTAAAAAGCATTTTTTGCAAAGTTGCTTTTGCTGTTTTGGTTTGTTGTTTTTTTGTTGCAACTTTTTGTTTTTCCTTTGCTGTTGCTGTTGCAGTTGCAGTTGCAGCTGTTGCACATGGCAAAACCTTTAACTATAATTTTGCAGTCCCTTTTGTTGCTGCTGTTGCAGTTGTTGCTTAATCGTAATTCGCAATTTGAAATGTTATTGAACTTTAAACGAAATTAACTTTGATAGTTGCTTATGTTTCTCATTTTCTTTTTCTTTTTATTTTGTTTTGTTTTGTTTTGTGTGTTTTTTTTACCGGAAGTTAGGCAAAATATAATCAAAACAATGCAATGCATCGAGACGACTTTCCATCAACATTTCACCAGCTCATCCCCAGCTTTGTGTTTCCAGCTAAGCCAAAGACATTCGCCGCAAACCTGGCCAACAGCTAGGCGACAGCTCAATTGCAACTCGAGCTGAATAATCATTATTTAATAGAGATAAATAGCTTGATTTGCAACAAATATTTTCAGTTTCTAAGGAAATGGGAGAGAAATGAGAGAGTATTGATAGAGCATATGTAAATATCCCTTAATGTGCGCTAGCAATTGCCTTCGTTTAGCGAGTGCTTGTAAATATCCCTTTATCAAATATCCCTTAGCGATCAATAGCCAGCTTATGTTATTTAGTTAGTTGTTAGCGCCTGGAAATATCTCTTAGTCATTAGCATATGCCTCCAAATGTCCCTTAAGTGAATAAGGCATATCATGAGAGAGAATGACCCTTAAGTGAATATCACTTAGTGAATATCTCTTAGTGAATATCCCTCAAGTGAATATTCCTTATTAACTGAAAATATCCCTTTAGCGTTTATTCCTTGGCAATTGGGAATCCAGCAGCCAGAAATATCCCTTAATGATTGCTAAGCAAATGCCTGTAAATGTCCCTTAAATGAATATCCCTTATTGAGCGTGTGCGCGAACACTTCGGCATAGTTTTTACTCAATCAAAGCCCAATGTATGAGATAATAAGTGCTTCACTATAAATATCCCTTAAGCACTCTGAGTAAATGTCCCTTAGTGAATGAGAGAGCGTATGAAGCTTTAAGCGAATCTACGCTTAACGATACTGAAGCAAGGGAAAGAGATTCAGCTCAGACTGTTTGTAAATATCCCTTATATTAATTTGTTATTATTCATATTAAAATTCCTTCAAGATACATAAAAAATTCCCATATATTAATTAATTTTAAACAATTTCTTTTCATTTCAGACTTTACGCGGCAAATCAAATACAAAAAAACTTTTACAAAACTTTAAGCCAAAATAAAAATAATATATATAATAATAATATTATATATTATACAAAGTAACATACGATATACACACGTAGTACATAAACGAATTTTAGAGTGGACTTAATTTTATTTTTTATTTGTTTGGTTCAACGACAAAAAACGTCCAAAACAAAAGACTAAAAATAAAAAATAAAAAAAAAATATATATAAAAAAAAAACGGAAACCAAACCAAAACCGTCTAAAAAAGTGCCTAAAACTAAATTTGTGAAAACTGAAATTTTAAATTAAAAAAAAAAAAAAAACAAAAACAAAAACAAAAGTGTGATAAGTCAAAAGTTTACAATAAATTTTAAAAGCTCACATAAGCTTAAATAAGTTAAAGAGAGAGAGAGAGAGGGAACATTCGAGGGACATTTGGTCAAGGCTGGAAGAGCAGGGACATTTGAAAGGAAATTTTCTCAAGTGAAGGGGTGCAGAGGAAACGGCTACACGCTGGCAGTTAACAGTATTTGCAGTGCAGGCTTTGCCCTATCAGCGATGCCCTTTATCGATGACGCGCTGCTCTGGTGTCCGGATAACGATGGTCGTTTAGTTGGCGGCCTAGACTTGGCTAACTGCATGACAGTGCGTGACACCCCGCCCAGATACCCTGTAAAATGGGAAGACATTATAATTGATCAACTCTTCTTGCAGGACGATTCCTCGGTCAATGCGGAGAACATAAATGCAACAATTGGCTCGAGCAACAGCAGCAACAACTCCTTACAACAGCAACAGCTACAGCTACAATTGCATCAGCAGCAACAGCAACAGCAGCAGCAGCAACAACAGTTGCAGCAACAGTTGCAGCAGCAGCAGCAGCAGCAGCAGCAGCAGCAGCAACAGTCGTCGGAGCTGTGCGGCACAGCGGCTCGCAATGTGAACGTCGTGGTGGAGCCGTTATGCGGCAGCGACTCCTCCGATGAGCTTTTCCGCACGCTCTCCGAGAGCAACTTCGAGATCGAGAGCCTGCTGTCCGATTTGGCGACCGTTGAGGTCAAAGTCGAAAATGTACATCCGCAGACAAGTTGAACTAAAGCACACACACACACAAACACACACACACACACATACATACATACACTCATCACTCTCTCTCGCTCTCCCACACACACACACACACACATAAATTTCCTTGCGCAGGACTTTTTTTTTTTGCTTTGAAGCTTTGCACGAAGCTCGCGTCGCATTTACCGTTTATAATTTGTATTCTCTTTTGCTCTTTTCTTCCCTACCACAAATATGTGTTTTTTCTCTTTTTTTCTCTTCTCTTCCCACCAACAACAACAATAACAACGACAACGTCTACTCTCTCCTTGCTTGTTGTCTCTCTCCCCTTTCCTCCTCTCTGCCTATCTCTTTCCTAGGAGGAGAACAACAACAACGTCATCAGCGACAACGACTTCGCGAGCGTCGCTGCCGCCGTCGTTGCGGGCGACGATCTGCTAGCCAAGGACAATGTGCAGCTGAGCGTTCAGGGATTGGTGGACACTGTCGGCGCCAGTTTGGCGGACAGCGGCGCAGGCGGAGGCGGTGGGCATGGCCAGGCGCTGCTTGGCTTTGGCGCCAGCTCAGCGACGGCAACGACGACGGCTGCGGCGGCAGCCAAGCGCAATGGTTAGCTAAATGTTATACAAATACATGCATATATTTTCATATATATCTGTATATATATATCTCCTAGGTTTCCTGCTACCCTGCGATCTGCTCAACAACAACAACAACAACAGCAACGGCAATGGCAACGGCGATTGCACGCCGGAAGAGTCGCGTTTTGTCACTGTGACGAGCGCCTCGGCGAATCCGCTGCTCGTGGAGAAGCTCATGTCGAAGTGCTTAAATATAGACAAGCGATTGGATAAGCTAGATGGTAAGTAGACTTTTATATCTATATTTTGTAATTATAATTCAAAAGCGCGCGTCATTTAACATGAACTCAGCTGCACTTGGCTGTCGATCACGTTAAGTTAGCTGCGCGCGCAGTTTGACACACTTGAAGTTGGCTGTGTAACCAAGGCTGGTTTTGCAGTCACTGTGCTGTGAGTCACTAATGATTGTGGTAGGTGTCTTGACTATGGGGCGGTAGTTGTGTGAGCTAAATTAAGCTGAAAAGTGTTGCAGCTGGTGTGAAACCTAACTTAAAGTGTGAATATTGCAAGAGATTGAATGTTCACAATGGGTTGCAAACTTGACTAAACGTGTGGATTTTGTACGGAATTGTGTTAATAATGGGTTAGAAACTTGACTAAAAGTGTGGATTTTGTAAGGAAGTGTATCTTAACAATGGGTGCAAACTTGGCTAAAAGTGTGGATTTTGTAAGGAATTGTATGTTAATAAAGGGTTGCAAGCTTAGCTAAAAAATGTGGATTATGTAAGGAGTTGTATTTTAACAATGGGTGCAAACTTGACTAAAAGTCTAGATTGTGTAAGGGAATTGTATCTTAACAATGGGTTAGAAACTTGACAAAAGTGTAAATATCGTAAGAAATTGGAAGTTATTCTATGTTAACGATGGGTTGCAAACTTGACTAAAAATGTGGATTTTGTAAGGAATTGTATGTTAACAATGGGTTGCAAACTTGGCTACAAGTGTAAATATCGTAAGAATTTCGAAGTTACAAAACTTAATTATATGGTAGATATCGTAATACGTTTGACGTCAGCAGCTGGTGCAGAACTTGACTAAATAGTAGAGTTTTTGTAGTAAGGGAATTTACGATAAAGTTCAAACTGGGATTTTTTGTTAGTTTTTTTTATTAAATTCAAATTTAATTCATTTTAACTGAAACAAAGGCTGTGGAATGTCAGCTGTGCAGTGGCAAATTCTGATTTATACTCTAATTACTCTTCATTAGCGAATGTCTGTCGCTCAGCTATTTGTTGCCGCAGACACCGTTAACAGCCGCCTGCCACGCCCACCCACAGCGCCTACTTCCTTTTTCTGAAAAAGGACCCGCAGCCAGACAGAGAGCGGCGCGGGCAGCGGGCGGCGGCTTTGTATTTGTTATTTATATTCGTTTTTCGACGTTTTTTATGTTTCCTTTACACGCTCAAGACACAAAGAGAGAGGGAGAGAGAGGGAGTGAGAGGGTGCGAAAGAGTGTGTGCTAGAGCGAGCTAGCACTAGACGTCGCCGCCCTGCAGGCAGGTCAATAAAATTTTGCGTGTGGAAATCGTGCGCTTCAAGGTCAAAAGGATATTGCCATGGCCGACGCTGTGTAGGAAACGACGCACGCACAGAGCGAGAGAGAGAGAGAGAAAGAGAGAGAGAGAGAGGGAGAGTGAGATAGAGCTCCAGAGTGAGGGGCGAGAGAGGCAGACAAAATGGCGGCTGGCAGCAATGGGCAATGGGCCGAGACGCAGCCGAGGCAGACAAAAGACGCGAAGCCCACGTCTGGCCCAAGTGGGCGTGGCTGCGGGTGGGTGTCCGCCCGTCGGGGTGTTTGGCTGCTTTCCTGGCAACCTTGAACTTGAAATTTTCGTGCGAGTTCGAGCCGTAAAAAAGAAAACCGAAAAGCGAGACATCAAAATGGGCGCAATGCTAGGCGCACTCTCTCTCCCACTCTCTCTCTCTCTCTCTCTCTCTCTCTCTCTGATTGTTTGGCTTAGGTAGACTAGACGCCTCTTTGCTGCCGCTCGGCTGGGTCGTGTCCTGACGCCGCGTCCTGGGTTCAAGCGCCGCTCAAGCATTGAACTTTAATTTTACCATTTCAAGGATACGCCTTGACGAGTGGGCGTCCCTTGCCCCTTGCCCCTCCTCCCCTCTCTCTCTCTCTCTCTGGTTTTCTTTATGATTTGCTTTGCTGTCCAATCACAGTCACAGCCTCTGTCGCAGTCGCAGTCGCAGTCGCGTCAAGCCGTTGACATTGTGAACGGTTAACGACGGCGGCTGCAAAGATTGTTCACTTTTGTGCTCGGGTAGCTCCAAGGTTCTATTGCGGCCAGCCTGGCAGAACTGCCTACACCCTGCCCCCTCTGCCCCTCTCTCTCTCCTTCTCTCTGTCCCTCTCTCTGTTCCTCTCTATCGTCAGCTTTTGCTTTGACTGCGACTTGGCCACGTTATTAATGTCAAGGGGGTCCACACGACGCAGCGAGCTGCGTTTTAGCCACATTTGCACAAAGTGCGTTAGTTTCTGCGTTCGCGACTTTTTGGGCCCCTCACTTCAGGGCTGCAATGCAATGCAATGCAATGCGTTGAAGTGAGCTGATCTGATGGTGATGAATTGCAATGCTTAGAAGTCGGCATTATATGAATTGGATACGATTATAAAGAAAGAGAAAGAGAGAGAGAGAGTGTGGAGAAGAGAGTTGTAGAGAGGATGGAAGTTAGGGAAACAGATGTAGATAAACTGAAAAGGAAGACAAGCATAGGAAAATATAGACAGAGAGAGGGAGAGAGAGAGAGAGAGAGAGAGAGACAGATAGACAGAAAAAGCTAGAGTTTGGTGAGAAGGATCGAGAGATGGAGATAGCGAGTGAGACAGATATTCGGTGAGAGACAGAGCTGATAGAAAAGTCGAAATCGAAGAGATAGAAATGTATAAGGAAAATTAACGCCAGATAGATTGATGAATGTATAAATAAATAAAATACGAAAAAGACAAAGTTGAAAAGATGGAAAAAGACAGAAAGAGAGATTCAGTGAGTTGTACATAAAAAAAGCATTTAAAATGGGATACAATGAGAGTGAAATAAAAGGATATAGGGAGAGAGAGAGATAGCGTGACAGAAATATATACAATAATATGCTGATAATATACAATAATATATGAGAGAGGAGGCAATATAGGAAGTGAGAGTGGGAGAGGTATTCTAGAGTATAAAGAGAGGGCGGAGAGAGAGAGTGAGAGAGAGAGAGAGAGTGAGAGAGAGAGAGAGAGAGAGAGACAGAGAGCGAGAGAGACAGAGAGCGAGAGAGACAGAGAGCGAGAGACAGAAAGAGAGAAAGAGGGCTTTGGCTTTGGCCTTCTGTCCGCATAACCATAAATATACCGTTCAATGCAAATAATATCCGTACGACACTATGAATACGTGCGGCCTAGACAGACTATATACTATGCATACATACATACTTAGATATAGATATATACATATGTATGTAGATTCTCCTCAGATAGAGATATATATGTATGTACATCCTTTTGGGTTCTCAGCTCTTCAAATCCATATCTGAAGATCTCCTACATCCCCAGTCTACCATACTTATTCATCCAGGATTCCTCGCTGTTCTTTCTCTATACAAAGTATCCTCTATCCCCCGCATATATATGTACATTTATATTATTATTTTCCCATATATTTCTACAACTTCCCTTCGATTCGCTTTGTTTTCGTGCTTCGCTTCGCCCAGCCCTCGTTCGCTGTGCGAGCTGTGCTTTGGCTTTGGCTTTTGATTTTGATTTTGATTAGTTAACTGACATTTTCTATTCTAGTTGCCAATGCATAAGTGCTTTTAGCCATGGCTCATGGCTAAAGCGACAGCAGCAGCAACACTGTTGTTGTTGTTCTTGTTGTTGCACGCATTTCTGTGGCTGTGGCAAAAATTTGAATTTCAAATCGTGTCGCGCGCGATTTTCAGTTTTTTTGTTTTTCTAAAATGTGCGTTGTTATGGCCAAATCAGGATTTCTGCGTGTGCAGCGGGCCAGCGGCGAATCGCCTAACGACAATTAACATTACAACTAAAGCAACAACTGCAACAGCAGCAGCAGCGACAACAACAACAACAACAACAACAAACGATGTCAGGGGCGTTCATTTGTCCATTGCCAGCCAGCGAACCGGGCCGAGTCGAGCGAACGTCACTGTCACCACCGTCACCGACGTCTAAGCCCCAAGCAGCGACCCCCCCCCCCCCTCCTACACCTGCCCCTGCCCCTGCCCCTGCCTCTGCCCCTCCCACCTGCGCCTACCCCAACAGAGACGGAGCTGCCTCAAGTGCAAAATGTTGCCACTGCTAAATGCACTTTGCAATTTTGTTGATTGGTCGATTGGCAATTGTTGTTCACATATAAATACATATATATACTATACTGTACAGGTATATATATACACACACATATATATATATATATATATATCTATCTATGCTTGTTGCTTTTGTGCTTAGTTTTTGTAGTTTATTTTTGTTTGCATTTTCATGCATTTGTTTTGGCGACTTTGTCTAAAATTGTTCGATTCTTGTTGTTGTTATTGTTGCTGTTGTTTGGCTGTTGTTGTTGTTTGGCTGTTGTTTTGTTGCACGCAAGACGCAGCTGACCGCTGGGTTCAAGTATTAACGGATATCGTTTGAACTACCCTGGATGCAGTGTGTGCGTGCAAGGTAGTTCATTCTCATGGTTAACGGGGCAACTTTTTGCTCGCTGTCAGAGCTTTGACTCTGTCGTCGAATAGAATCGATTCGGAATATATTAGAAGCATACGGGTGGGATAATAAACAAATATAGTTTCATATGGGCATAGAATTTGGATTATATTATATGGCATATTTAATGTGAGGTTATGTTTTGAGGAAATCTAACGAGTTGTTGCATTAGGAGGCTATATATGATGAAGGATATGCAAATACACCATTCTATATACTATACTATATCCTTCTTATACTATATATGTAGATATACCATTTAATTCAACTATCCTATATCCTCCTTATACATCATACTATATACATAGTATATAGTATTTTCAATATTCTAATTGATAAATATTTTATCTACTCATCATCTGTCATAATCATAAATTAGTCTTGAAATTAGTTATAAAATAAGTGAATTGCTTCTTTTACAATACTCTAGAATCCATGTAGAATCCATGTATTCTATAAGACTTCAAGAATATCCTTCAAGACAGTTCTGTGGTCCCCTAATTATCTACGTATTCAATTTTAAATGATTCTTCCATGAATTTACATTTGTAGATATAAGTTTATTGAAAGTATCCTATGTCTGTATAAGCTATTCTATGCTGATTTAATTCTTTTCCTCTCTTACTTGACATTCTATTGTTTCTTGTTACTTTCTTTATTTATATTATTATTTTTATACATATCTTTATTTCATACCTTACTGTAATACTTCATTCTATATATTCCACAATCCATACTCCACTCTAATACTGCGTTGCTTTATGTTAATTTACTGCGTGCTTGTTACTCTCTTCATGCTACTACTCTATATCCAACTCTACTCTATACTCTCTAGCCTCTACTATATACTCTTTCTGGTATTCCTTCTCTTCCCAACATATACTCTCTATATTTCTTCATTTCCACACTCATTCCTCTCTTTCCACACAACTACAGAGTATCTAGTAGTCATTCTTCTTGAACTGCAATTGCATTTTGGTTCTTAATACGTAACCCCGTGCAGGAGCCTCACCTTTAGATTTATTTTGTGTCTCTGTTAGAAGGGGCCGAGTGTTGGGTCTTTAGTCATTCGTCTCTTTTGTGTCTTACATGATGTCATTTCGGGCGCCATTTTGTTTTCGCAATTGATTAATGGCGACTTCATCAATAAAGAGATATATCTGTAATGACTTTTTGGCACAAAGATGAAGAGGGCGTGGCAGAGCTTAACAAGAATAACCCAAATCCGCCAAGCTAGGCTTGGGGCAAGGCCAAGAAAAAACTTTAATTAAAGAGTGAGAAAAAGATTTTGTAAATAAATATATTTGTTGAAGTAGAATTGTTCAAGGAATAGAAAATACAATGAATATAATATATAATGTATACAATAATTTGTGTATCTATTTGCTATTTTAAAGCAAGCTCAATCTAGTTAATACATTCGTAAATAGATCATATGCTAATTCATTTTTTTGTCTCATAATGAAATATACAGACCCTAGGACATATAGATCTTTACAGAATCAAATATATATGGCGATTATTTACCGATGTACGGAACTAATTTCTATTCTGTATGCATTATATGTATAACACTTAATATAGATCTTTTTACCTATGTATACAAACATATTGTATATCATCTACCCATTCATCCCTCTTCATTATTTCTAAATACCCTTTGATGCGCTCTCACTTTCTCACCTCGGCACACGTTAAAAATGAAATTTCAATTGCATATTCAAACACAGCAACAACTGCTCCATAGGCCCACTGTCCTAATTGCACTGTAACCCATTAACACACCAAACAAAAACAACAAAAACAACTGCAAACGATCGGCAACTATTTGTCGGTCGGCGATCGTCGTTGAGTCTCCCGTTGTGCTGCAAGTTTTCACCTTCACCCCAAACAGCTAACAACAACAACAACAATAGCTTGCAATAGCAATAGCAAAAACAAAAACAACAAAACAGACACAAAACAGAAAACGAAAAGTAATAATAGAGCACATCCATAGGGTGGTGAACAGGCAGCAGCAGCAGCAGCAGCTCTGGTGGGGTGGTGAATTGGCGGAAGAGATGTGGAAATGGCGGCATGGGACGGGGATACGAAATGCATTTTCTCTATAGACATACATACATACATACGCGATTACAGCCAATGAAAATGAAATGCGGCGACAGCCACAATGCTTTTCCATATGCAATGGCAGCTACAATAACACTAACAGCAACAACAATAACAACAACAAGAACAGAAAGGCAAAACACATTTCGCTGTGCCCATTAGAAAACCAACAAAATGAAAAAAAAGCGACAACAGGAACAACAACAGCAACAAACCGACAAGAATTGAGCAAATGAACTGAATACAGTTCCCCCTGAATGTTAGCAAAGGGAGGGGAGGGAGAGGTAGAGGGAGCGAGCGAGAGAGACAGGAGCATGCACTTGTGTATGTGTGTGCGTGTGCTCGGTTCCAGTTCCAGTTTCGCAGTTTCACAGCTTGTGCGACGTTCGTTCGCTGTGTTGATTGCATTAGAGCGTGTGCCGCCGACTTCGCATCTCGTTATAAAGCAGAAATGAAAACAAAAGCAAGCGCCAAATGACAACGATGATGATAATGATGATCGCCATGATGATGATGATCATGCCTGTCGCTGTTGTTGCTGCTGCTGATGATGATACAACCTTACAATATTCTCGCAGTCGAAGTCGCAGTCGCAGCCGCAGTCACTGAGTCTCAGGTCTCAGATCTCTGTCTGCTTCTTCGCCCCCAACTTCGTCGCTGTGCTTAGCTTTGGTCGGCTTTGAATGTTTAGCGCTGAACTTGTCTTGCCTGCGCACAAATACACAAACTCACAAACACAAACGCAAACACAAACAGAAACGCAAGCAGCAGCGCACACGAATACTCATCCAAAGCCACAGCCACAGCTACAGTCACATGCACATGCACATGCATATACGCTGAGAGCAAAAACATTTCGCTCACACTCGCCGCGGCGAGCCCAACCAAGCGGAGAGTAACACACTAATACAACGACAGCTTTATTTTTGCTTTGCTGTAGCGTGTGGTATGCAGCCTTGAATTAGTTCGCTGCACTCGCGTGACGCTGTATTTTATGTATGCTGTGTATGTGTGTGTGTGTACTTGTATCAGCAGCAAACGCAAGGCAAACACATAAGCGCACACACACACTAATTCAAAGAGAAGTGCTCGCGAGAGTCTGCGAAAGCTCTCCTTTGCCCCGCGACAACGAAAAAACTTAGATGCGCATCGTCAACAACGCTGCCGTCGTCGTCGTTGTCGTCGGCTACGTCTACGTCTCTGCCAGCGTCGCAGTCGTTTTGCTTTCATTGGCGCGAGGCGCTTCATTATACAAAATCAACTGCTCTTGGTTCTTGTTATTTTATTCTTTCCACTTCTTCTTTTACTTTTCTTTTCTTTTTTTTTGTTCTTGTTGCTTGTTTGCATATCCCATTCAGCAAACATTTTGAGCGCAGTACGCTGAACGCTAGTTCCAGTTTCACTTACAGCTCCAGTTCCAGTTCTAGTTCATGTGCTTTGCTGCTACTTGTGACCCATTGGCAAACATTTACTAATGCATTTGCGCATGTTTGTGCGTGTTGGTGTGTTCCTAATTAGCACCTTCTATCAATCAGTCGTCAGGCCACCCACCTATATATTTCCACCCACTCACATTGCTGCATCTTTTTTTTTTGTTTTTTTTTTTGCCATAATCTGTCTAGCTTTTATAGATCTTCAGATCGTGCCGACACGACACACACACACACACCTACTAGTTCGTTTAGTATGTATGTAAACGGATATGCATGATAGACAAAAATAACAAGAAGAAGCAGCAGCAAATTACGTTCGAGCAAATGAGGAAAATGTGCGGAAAAGCAACGCAAGTTGCAAAATGTATCTGTGTCATCTACGGCGCGACGTGTGCGAACTAATTGGTTGTGTGCAAGCTGAACAGATATATATGTATGTATATATCTATATATAGGTTTCTTTTAGAGTTCTACTCCTATAATATGGGCTATAGATCAGTATATTTATAGATCTCTAAACAACACTCTTCTAGTTAGGCATCTAGTCTACGTGTATCCGGGTTATCCAGTATATGGACCTTGTGTCAGTGTTGCCTAGGCCAAATGGAATAGTTATCTGTTTTTCATGTATAATATAATTGCTATTATTAATTAATTAACATAAATACTATTATATAATAGTTATTCTCTAATTCTCTATATATGAAGAGCAGCTATACAATCTCAGTTATGATAGTTCTAATATTTAGGGTTTTTCGTTATGCCCATGTGTTTGTATAAGGAAATCTGAAATCTGAAAATAAGTTTAGAATTGTTTTCTACTTCTTTCATTAGTTCTGAAATATAATCCTAAAATACTTTCCAGATTTGCTCGAGTTCTTCTTAGTTCTCAAACCATCAATATTTTATCTTTCACTTCAACTTAATTCAATTAGAATTGTTTTAAGGCTAACTTCATAAGCTTTGATGTCATTTACATAACAAGTTGTAGACAAATTATGTTATAGTAGAAACAGATATACATATATGTATATATGTATATTTATATGTCTGTCTGTATATATAGTTAAAAATAATGCGTAGCAAGATCTATGCTAGATCATTTTTTAAATGTTGCAAGATTGAATGGATATATCAAAGGTGTTGCATACATACATACATACACATATATGTATGTGTGTGTCTAGGTATGCCTATTTGTGTGTGTGTGTGTGTGTGTGTGTTGTGCGTTGGTCGCTTTGGTCGGTATTCAGATCGACACCCAGGCGCACACAGCGACAACATCAACAACATAGACAACATAGACATAGTCTGTCCTTCAAAAAGAATAAACAGAGAAAGAGAGGGAGAGAGAGAGAGAGAGAGACAAGACGACTGACGAGACGTGAGGCACGCAAAATTGAAAGCGAAACACTGCATGCGTAAGAGACACAACAACAATAACAACACTGAGAATAACAACAGCAACAACAACAGCAACAACAACAGCAACAACAACAACAACTGCAACAACAACAACAACTGCAACTGCAAATAAAAATATATATTAGGCGGATGTCTGTTGAGCACGACAACGTGTGCATCTATAATCGAATGTCTATATGTATATATGCATAAATCTATATATATATATATATATATATGTATATATCTACAGCAGATATATGTCTATATAGATACATCTACTTTAATATTTATGGCCGAACAGGCAAATAATTGCCTGCAAGCGCTAAATTATGAATTGCAATTGGGAAGCACTTGGTCTAGGCCGCTATATAGAACGGTTCTACGATATATGTATATATGTCTGCCATATATAATAGCTATAACAAACATATATCCGCCATATATATAGAAGATATAGATACACAAGTATCTATATCTTCTATATACTTTCCATAGTCCAGTAAAACTCTTAAAGACTTGCACCTCTCTTTGTCTCTGTCTCTCTCTTGCCGTCTCCCTCCCCCTCTCTGTGTGGCACATACACTCGAAGAAAACATATGTGCATATTTTAGAATGTAATTGCAGTTCAGCTGGCCTAGACCTAGAAAAGGAAATTTGTTGCTTTTGTTGCTGTTGCTATTTTATTATTTGTATTTTTATTCGTTTCGTTGTGATTCGTGAATTTCATTCGGTTTGATTCGTGTTGATTGTTGTTGTTGTTGTTGTTGTTGTTGTTCGAGTGCAGTTTGTCGTCGTATCTATCTATGCAGCGCCTCATTATTTGTTCGCCTTCCTCGCAAATTAAAAATATGCCTAAGCAAATAAAATGCATTCTGCTCGAGTGTGTGTGTGTGTGTGTGTGAGTGTGTGTGTGTGTGTAGGCTTTAGTTGCCGTTACAGGGTGTTGCCGTAGGTAAGTGTTATTATTCATTGAGCTGTTGTTGGCGATCGTATTTGGATGATAATGGAATAATGATAATTGAAAACTGATACGCATTGAGTGAGAGGGAATGTGAATGGTTTATGAGATGTGGGTGGGAGGGAGAGAGAGCGAGAGAGATATAGAAAAAGACAAATGAGAGAGAGAGAGAGAGAGAGAGAGGAGATAGAGAGAATCATAGTAAGCAAGAATAGAGAAATTGAGAGACAGAGAGAGATAGAGAGAGAGAGAGAGAGAGAGGAAGCAAATGGGAAGTAAAAGAGAGGAAAATCAGGAGGCTGAGTTTAAAGTTGATCGAGAAATGAGGCAGCAAAAAAGCAAGACATAAGATTAAACAGGATCGGGAATTAGAACATAAGTAGTAGAGGGAGAGACAGAGAAAAGATAGGATAGAATGAAAGAAACACAAAGAGAATGCAACAAACAGAGACAAAAAGACGAAAAGGAAATCCTAAAAAAAGAGAGAAGGAGAGAGAGAGAAGCATTGAGAAAGAAAAACAGGAACAGAGCGAGAAAGAGAGAGAGGGCGAGAGAAAGTCAATGAACAAATGTGAGAAAAAGGAAGAAAATGAGAGAGAGAAAGATAGACAATGATAGACAGAGAGATAGAAAAAGAGAACGACCATGAACAAATGTGTGAGAGAGAAAGAAAATGACAGAAAGAGAAAGAACCTTATAGAGAGAGGGAGGGAGAGACCGAGTGAGAGAGAGAGAGAGAAAGAGAGAGAGAAGGAAAAAGCAACAGAGAGAAAGATAGTGAGAAAGAACAAATTAGAGAAACGTAAGATCAGAGTGAGAGAGAAAGAGAGAGAGAGAGAGAGAGAGAATACACAAACAGATATAGAGAGAGAATCAGCAAAAGAAAGGGAGACATATTAATCAGAATAAGAGAGGTAGATATGGAATCAGAGATACATTCCAGCTCGTGGATTAGAATATTAGAATGGAATATCAATCCCATGGGCTTTGGGTAAGAGAGAAGTAACGAAAAAAAATTCAAAATCATGTCAAGAAACGCCAATAATGTAATCTGAAACAGATTCCATTTAATGCCAATAACTAAACCTCTCCAAACTAGGCTAAGCTTATGCAAGCTCTCAAGATCTAAATGAATATTTAGATACAAATAAATAAATAAGATATAACACCCAACTCAAGTGTTCCCATGATGCAACAGACTCAGCCAAGCATTCAGCCAAAAACACCCGTTGCCAATCGCAACACAATCGTTGCATGCGGCCGTCGATTTACCTGTGACGGTGTGCGGCGATTACCTGTGGGCAGCCAGCATGGGAGAACATTGAACAAGTGCTGCAAATTAAATTGAAAAATGTTTATATGTTGTCTGTTTGTTTGTTGTTTGTTGCAGTTGCAGTTGCAGTTGTTGCAGTTGTTGCAGCTACCGATAGGCAGCGAGCATTTGCGCCCCTTCCACAGTTTTTGGCGCCTGTTTTGGGCCAAGTCAAGTTGCAACAAGAAGAGGCAAGACTAAATGCAACGTGCGATGCGCGCGAATTCTATAAAATACAATAAATAAACAAAGAGAGAGACAGAGAGAGAGAGGGAGACAAAAAGAGAGAGAAAATTGTAGCGAAAAACATTTGAAAACGTTTTCAGCTCAAGAGCTGAGAATATTTTAGATGCAAGCGCTTAACTGGGTTCAAGGGAGGGGAATAGACAGAGAGAGAGAGAGAGAGAGAGAAGGTTAGGAGAGGGACGGGGTAGGGGAGGAACTGCAGCCCGAAGCTAACGACGATTCCGATTTCAATTCCGATTCCGATTCACATCGCTGACTGTTCGTTCGAGTGGCTCGACGCGATTCGCGGCCGAGCACAAGTGGCGAGGGGGGCAGTCGGCTCGCGTCGGCTGGGGTAGGAGAGGGAGAGGGGGGGGGGGTGAGCTGGGTTGGCACGCATGTTGTCCATGTCCCCATTCGAGTCAAGTGACGTGTTATCTGTCGCCTTCTCACAGAACTTTGACTTCTATTGGTTGAATGTCGTTTGCAGTTTTGCAGTTTGTGTAAATTTGATGTCGTTGTTGTTGCAGTTGCTGCTGCTGCTGCTGCTGCTGTTTGCTATTTGCTAGTTGCTGTTGTTGCAGTTGTAGATCGATCTCACTTAGGGTAGGTAGCATGTATTGCCGTTGCCCCGCTGCCAGCTGCAGGCAAACGACGTTTGACTCGTTTCAATGCCAATGTGTTTCTGTCACTCGACGAGCGAGTGTGTGAGTGTATGTGTGTGTAATCTCTCTCTGTCTGTGTCTGTGTGTGTGTGTATTATGCGATTGGCACTATTAGCAGGCAGGCAGCATGCCATGGAAAATGAAAACTGCCAATAGTTGGCGAAAAAAACACTTTCCCTCTCGTTGCTTTCCATTTGCAGCAGCCAGCAACAACTTCATCATCGTCAGCAACAGTTGCTGCTGCAGCTAGTTGCAGCAGCAATGCAGTAATTATTGCACGATCAATTTGCCGGCTGCCGGCCATCCATGTCGGTGCAAAAACTTTCTTTGAGCGTATGCACACAATGTATACTTATTCATAATTACAGCGAGGCGAGGGTTGCCCGAAGACTTTTGTGGGAGTTGTGGCGGCGAGGTTATGGCTGATTATGGCAGATTATGGAAGATTATTTAAGTAAAATTAATACTTTAATGACAGGGAGTTGAAGGATAGGGAGATTAAAGATAAACAAATATGTTTGTTAATTAGACGCAGAGCGAGGGTAGCTTGAAGAGTTAAGTGTAAATAGTTGAGATAGGGATAGGGAGATTAAAGATAAAGAAATATGTTTGTTAATTAGACGCAGAGCGAGGGTAGCTTAAGAGTTAAAGAGTTAAGGTAGTTGGGAGTCAGAAGTTGCTAGAAAAGTCTTTTGGAAATGGATGTGAGTGAGTTAAATCATATTTTATATTGATTTCAGGAAAGCATTTTGCCTTAAAAATATTCACGAAGTAGGAAATTTGAGTTCAGCGACTCTGATAGACTAGAATTTCCCTTGGCTGTTTCCATATTTCTAAAAGATTTGCTTAGAATATGTTTAAAATCAATTCAAGATAACTATATCTATTGTTACAGAGCAATCTGCATATAGAGCTATAAAAGTTATAGAAGTATTATATAATAGTATAATACAATATCTAGAAGATTTGTATATAAACATTTGGATAAATATATATCAAGGCAAACTTCTAACCAGGATATATACATTATTTTTATATATATGTAGTGTAATATATGTATATAGTATATATATCAAATATATATGGTATTATATTATATACCATTTATATAAATTCGTTCATCTGTATCTATATTAGTAACAGTTACTAAACCTAAAAAAAAAAACGTAACTTGGATGAGCTGTCGCCGTCAGCTAAGCTATTTCTGCAGTCGCTGGTTGCTGTCAGCGCCAACGTCAACGTCAGCGTCAGCGTCGACGTTAACGTCAACGTCAGCGCTAGCGTTAGCGTCAGTGGCCGCCGTCTGCCGACGCCTCTAATGCCTGTCGTCTCTGTCTTCTCTGTCCCAATGTCTGCGGTTGACGGTCGTACAGTTAGACGGACGTTTGCTTTGCTTGCATTTACAACTTACACACACACACACACATGCACACGGACACACACACGGACACACTCATGCACACACAGCGACAGACATGCACAATAATGGCATTGAAAATCTTTTTCAATAAAACACATAAACAAACAACAAAAACTAAAACCAAAACAAGTAAGAGCAGGCGTTTAGAGTGCGTATAACTAGCAGATACCCTGTAATGAGAGATTAGTAATGACAGAGCTGTCTTAGGAGATTTTCTGTTGAGAGAAAGTGGGGATATTTGGGAAAAGTTTGAAAATAGATACAGAAATAGATAATATATATGGATAATACATAGTTAATATATATACATACATATAAATAATAGATGGTAATATATATAGATAATGATATCTATCATACAAATATTAATGAAAATTGTCATATCATATGTATATCAAAGTTGGCTTTAGGTTTTCATAACTCTAACCTGATATATATGATGATACCTCTTCATAGATAACTAAATTTTCGAAAACTATGAACACTTATGTATATGTAATCTTATATATTTATGTATATATAATATCTTTATATAAAACTTATCACTACATCTAACTTTTTATGGCTCTGGCTGTGAGAGTCTGTAAATTCAAAGGGATTTATGTGTATGATGAATGTTTGCAGGGTATGCAAATCAAACAATAATGAAATGTATATGCTTAAAGCTGTAAAGATTTAGATATATAACTATATATATATATTATATATATACTATATATATATATATATACCTTAAAATTTGAACTTTATGCTTTGTGTCTTCTTCATAGGTACTAATCAGTTCATTATAATGTGTGAGAATTATGTTGATTAAGTTGTTCCATATGTGGTTGTTGTTGTTGTTGTTGTTGCTGCTGTTGTCGCAGCTGCATCTTTTGTTGTCACACACTCGCACACTCTATCATAGCTATGCATTTTGGAAAATTTCCAACAAAAAACATCAGAGCTCTTTCAAATTGATATTCATTGTGTTGAACTTGAAAATTGTTGTTGTTGGCGTTTGTTATTGTGCAGTTTAATCAACTTTTAGTTCGGAGACTTCGAGAAACATTTCAATGCACATTTCGATATGGATATTTAGATGCATTGTTGTTAGAGAGGGGATGCCTACCCAGCCAACCAGCCAGCCAGCCATCACGTATTGTTGCGAAAAAATATAACCTGTAAATATTGAGTATGAAAATGCTGAAAAGCATTTGCAATTAATTGCACCTCACCGAGCGAGCAGTGTTTGCCGAATGCTATGCTAGGCAGTTGCTAATCAAGGATACAAATAAATGCGAACGTGAGATTAAGTTTCAATTTACTTAAAGTATTAACAGTTGAGGAACAGTTTTGTTTACTTAGGATTATAATTTAGAAGTATATTTAGCTGATTGGGAAGACGGTGCGTATGAGCAATGTGTGTACTTTGATAGAGATGAATGTGTTTCAGAGACAGATATATATATGGGACTGATATTGAAGTAATACATAATAGATGTGGGATATAATAGGTAATAAGATATGATGTATAATATATATGTATATTAATGATATGCTTTATGTTTGTGCTCAAAAATATCTGAATCAAGGTCAAATTAGGCCTGTACGCAATGCGAACGCAATATATATTACTTATATATACTATATATGTATAATAGAAAAGAATAATAGAAATTCAATTATAGTAAGGAATATGCAATAGAATAAGATCTGCGTCATAGGAAGTTGAATAGAAAGAGAAGGTTTACTTGGACTAGCATGCGTATGCGTAATATCGAAACGCTAAGCTCTTAGGTTATAGCCTGATATATATTATTACTTATACATATAATTGACTAATTACTAATTAGTTTAAGTAATTAGTTAGTATAAGTCAAAAACTGCAGTATACTCGTATGCATAGCTATATATAAAAACATATGTCTATCTCTAACATACGTTGCGTATACGCAATGCTTTCATTTGGATATATATTGAATTAGAATAGCATAATCATTAATAATATAATAAAATATAATATAAGACTATATATAATAATATATAAAATAAATATATGCCCAAGTCCAAGTTCATAACTATTGCTTAGGCTTATTCATAATAAAGAAATGAAAACACATTGCGTATACGCAATATTTGAACTTCTGTAAGACTACGAGCAAATCCTTTCAGTTCAAATCACAGCTAAAGCGAAAGTTGTCCACACACACACACACACTCACACACACACACACTCACGCACTCACACACATCTTGATAGCTATCGGAAATTGTGGAAAATGTTCAAACAATAATCAGACACCCGGCGAGCCGAGGCTTAGCTCTGGCTGCTGATTGGAGAATACAATCGAACGAACACTCCAACGCGGCTCGATCGTTAATTAAAATAAATACTTTCCGGCTCGGCCAGAAAAGCTGGGCTGGGAAACTCAAGAGGCGATCGAATCGAGCAGCGGGCGATTGGCGAATAGCGAAACTGGCCACATGTGGCACACACAGTCGCACGGCTACGGCTTGGCCAGATGTGAGGCACGTTTTCTTTTCTGTTTCTGTTTTTTTGCGAGGCGATTTCCTTTGGCTGTTTACGTTTTCGCCGCTTGGCGAAGAAGTCAGTCAGTCAGTCAGTCAGTGTTACCAGAGTCGATGACGATGACAGAGAGAGAGAGAGGTAGATAGAGACAGAGAGAGAGACAAATACAACTGGTTTCTGCAGAGCGCAGAGAGAGAGAGAGAGAGACAGAGAAGCCGCTCAGCCGAGCGCATTAGAAATTAGCCATATATAGAAGAAACAAGCCAATTGGCAACTGTTGAAGAAAAAAGTGAGAAAAAAGGCGACGCGAAGTGAATTCACTTTCATTATGAATGACCGACGATGCATACAAATGCAAACCGGGCTCTGAAGTCATCCAACCTGGCTAACTCGGTTAGCAAAATCATGATGATTTTTTTTTCTTCTCATTTTCTTTTTGTTTTTCTACCTGCAATTTTACTCTGGTTGCAAGTTGTAAACTTGCAGGTGGCACGTGACCGTTGATACGGCCATTAAGTCTCGCTCAATTCAATGCAACATCACAATTGGAGTCACACGACTTTGTATTCGTCTAACACTGAAGCTGACGTCTATAATTAATCTATTTAACTGTTTAGACAGTCATTGAAATGCAAGGAGGGTCTGTAGAGGTGGGATAGATTAGATCTGGATAGTTACAAATCATATTTCAGATTTTTATATTAATGGATTTGAGATCTTTGTATGAATTAAAGAAGATCTAGTTTGTGAAGAGAGGAAGAAAAACGAAAATCGCCAAAATGTAATCGAAGACAGAAGATCAAGCAAAAGAAAGCCAGGCGATCCCAAATCGAACGATCGAGTATTAAAGATGGGTAGATTGCAGATAGGATTTTCGCAAAATCGGAAGATCTGAGATCTGGAAATCGGAACATCAGTAGATCGGAAGATCAATAGATCGAAAGATCAGTAGATCGAAAGATCAGTAGATCGGAAGATCTGTTGTGCTGGAGATCGAAAGATCAGTAGATATGGAGTTCGGAAGATTGGAAGATTGGAAGATCAGTAGATCTGGAGTTGGGAAGATGAGTAGATATGGAGATTGAAAGATCAGTCGATCTAAAGATCGGAAGATCGGAAGATTGGAGCAGTAGACAAATATTAGATCTAATATTGAAAAATCTAAGAATTTTAATATGGGAGATGGGAAGATTGTAGATCAGAATATCATAAGATCGGTTATCTGAGCATCGAAAGATGGAAACACTACAAATCAAAAGACTGCAGATCAGAAGATCATATGATAGAAGAGTGAAAGCTTAAAAAGAAAATGTTAAAGATATATAGATAAAGAGCATATAAAATTGAAGATCAGGCCAGCAAAACAATGATATATTGTATTATAATATCACAATTAGGATTCTTAAGGAATAGGAAAAACTAAAATAATGAAATATCGGATACCTTTCGGTCGAGCATTTAGCTCTTTAAAATTGAAGTTCAGGGAGTTTTTAAGCTTATGCACATGTATATGACAGATGAGCTCAAGCAAATACTATCTATATTGCAGTGTATGGTATCCTTCAGTAAAGTCCCCGCTGGCAATGCAATTCTCCATATATATTAGATTCTATTACCAATTCGCCAACAATCTCAGCAAAGTGCTGGACCATAAAACCAAACGGCGCATCGTAAAGGCGAGCTGCAAATTTAGGGCGCTGCTCTTTCCAGTGTTGGCCAAGGAAAACCTGATTAGAGTTTTCCACAAGTTTCCACACAGAGCTATTAACTCGGTTAGGAGTGAGTCGTCCGTCTCTCTGTCGCTATCTCAGTCTCAGAGTCTCTATCTCTATCTCTATATCCGTCTCTGTCTCAGTCTCTGTGTTGTTGCACTTCTCGCTTTCATTTTCTTTAAAAATAATTTGCTTTTTCGTACTTTTTTTTCTCCATTTTTATGCGAGAAAATCGAAAGTTTTTCCACACGCCATAATGCAAAAAGAAAGTGCAAGTGCAACAGAAAGGAAAACCAAAAAAAAAAGAAAGAAAAAAAAACTAAGCAAAGCATTGCAGACGAGGCACAAACAATGCCAAAGCGGCTAAAACGGGCCAACGGGGCGTATGAGCAACTCGTCGTTGTTGTTGTTGTTGTTGTTGCTGGCTGTTTGTGGCTAAAAAGTAGGATGCCATTGTCTGTTGTTATTGTTGTGTGTTGTTGTCAGTTTCGTTGTCAAGTGCAAGCCAGAAAAAACAACTCTGCTGCTGCTGCTGCTGTTTACTCGATTCAGCTATTTCCTTTTGAACGGCATTTAATGCGCGTCTGGCGTTGGCTTTCGATTTCGATTGAAGCTTTAATTAAAACACATAAAAGCAAAAGGAAAACTGTTTGGTCAGACAAAGCTTGATTACAGCCGAGGATTGTCTAGAACGAGTCACGCAGCCACGCCCCCTGCAGCGTGTTCCTTGACCTCAACTGTCTACTGCTCAGACTCTCCCTCTCTCTTTCCCTCTCCCTCTCCCTCTCTCGTCTCAGTTACAATTTCTTGTTGACTTTGCTTCGCTTATTCTTTAGCTTCTCTCTTCTTACACCATGTCGCTCGCTTGTAATAGCCATGTAAAAGGCCGCGTTTACACACATTTACAGCGCAGTCAAAAACGTTACTCATACGCACTGTGGGTCAAGCAAAAAAAATAAATAAATATAAAAAAAACACAACTGTTTTTTGCTTTCTGTCCCCAATGTTAATTATTAACAATGATAATTATGTCTTTCGCTGACGGTCAAGTGCGTTGTTTTATTTATGCAACTGAACTTCTGCTTCTTCTTCTTCTTCTTCTTCTTCTGCTTCTTCATATTTGTTGTTGCCGTTGAAGAAATGGGGAAACAGTTGAGCTGAAGGTTGTTGCTGTTAGGCAATAAAAGCGCTGAGCTGGTTGCTTTTTGAATGAAAAGGTGAATGCCAATACAAATGCAATTACAATGAACAAAAAAAAAACAAATTGAAATAAAAACTAAAACAAAAATGAAAACAATAAAAACAAATGCTTGAGCAAAAAGCTGCGCTGGAAATTTCCTGAAGAATTGCAACGATCTGCAAAGAAAGCGCTTGGATTTTGAACTCTTAACTGAATCATTTGGCCAAGTCAATTGCTTAAGTGTATGGGATTAGGTTTATTAACTAAACAACCTGACTTAATCAATTGTATTATGTTTTTTTTGGAAAGCTCTACGTATCTGGTGTAAAGCTTCTGACTGAAGTTCATCGATTAAGTTCAATACGTAAGTTGTTGTCTGAGGCGCTTGCATAAAGCTGCTGACTAAAGTGCTTTGATGAAGATCTAGTCTGAAGCTTCTGCTTAAAGTGCTTGGATAAAGCTGTTGGCTAAGTCTCTCGGTTAAATACTCTGTCTTAAAGTCTTTGTTTAAGCACATTAGCTAAAGTAATTAGATATAGCTGTTGGCTATACAATTTAGTTCAAGCATTTGACAAAAACATTTAGTACAAGCATTTATTTAGGCTCTTGGTTAAAGAATTTAGCATGAGCTCTTGACTAATCTTCTACCCACTTGCTCTTAATGAAAGTGTTTACCTTAAGCATTTGGACAAAGTTCATGGCTTAAATCCTTATTAAAAGCTTTTGTTTTTAATATTTTTCGCTTAAAGCTTTACAAAAAGCTTTTATTCTTGGGTAAAGCTCATGATATCTGGATTAAAGCTCTTGACTAGACTTAGATTTTGGTAAAAACTCAGTATTTCATTTCATTTCTTAATCTCTGGGAAATTGCCTTAGTTTAAGGTTAGTTATAATATAGTTTAGTTATAATATCTCAGCGAAAGCTCTTGGCTTTAATCTCTAGACTTAAATGTTCTTTGGTATGCAACTAGGATTTGGAAACAAATATGAATCAGTTCTTATATGTATCAATATCAAACTTGTATATGATATCGCTGATCCATTCAGACCATATTGTTAGATAATGTTATCTAACTTCAGTACTTAGGTGCAAGCTATTGGCAAATCTTTAAAGTTGTGCAAATGAACTTCATGGACAGATATAATTTTATGTAATTGTTATTGATAGATGAGTGTAGAATTATTATTATATATAATGTATTATATTTATGAACAATTTGTGGAATTAATTTTAAAGTTTTTAATGATTGAAAATTTTCAAAATATTTCAAAATTCTTTCTTTTCATTTTTAACCTTTTGAATATTATTAATAAAAATTATAATATTTATATTATATAATATATATTACACATATTATTTCAATTATAATTCCTTAATTGAATTAAAAATCTGTGCACTGCTATCTCTGAAAATTTTCAAAAACAATTCCAAATCACTTCATTGTAATTCGGTCTTCATTTTGTTATCTCTTGAGATTTCCAAATTATTCCAGAAATTTGCAGTTTTCCTTCGCTGCTTCGACTCGCCCGCCCTTTGACCCGCAATTCAATTTGCTGAAATGATTCTATATTTAGCATATGGAACTATCTATATAGTTGATCTCTTTGAGTAGAAATCAAAATCGAAATCAATATCAGAATCAAATGTTTGTTCGTCGCTTAACCTACAACTGACCCCGCCCACCGCTCCGGGGGAGGTGGCTGGATGGGGGCAGACAAAGAGCTAACATCGTTGACCAGATTACCGAGCAGCCAAACAAAGAGATCTGCGGACACGCCCCCAACCCGCCCCTATACATATTTTTGTTTGTATATAAGACGAAACCGTAACAATTACAAGTCTGATGATTTTTTGCCTGAGAAAGAGAAGCGCATAAAAATAAGTTTGACAAACGTCGACGGCGACGCCGACGTCGATGTCGTCGCTGTCGTTGTCGCTGTCGTTGCCATCGTAATCGTCGACTGAGACTCGCTCTGAGAATGAGAGTGAGAGGGAGAGGCAGAGAGAAGGGAGCTTCGACAGTCTGCAGGCTAGCCTGGGCCAGGGGCGGTGCGGGGGGCGGCTGGGGTTTGGGCGCTTGGCGCGTGTATTAGATGATATGAGGTCATTCACTGCTGTTTACTCCGAAAATGTTGTCTCGCCGATGACGCGGCGATTCGCATCATTCTCGAAGGAGCTCGGGAGTGGGCGCTGGAGCTGGAGCTGGAACGGGAGCTGTGGTGATGGAGCTGGGCGGGTGGCACGTAAAGCGATACATTTCCGACACTTTCTAACCATTTGACTTAACGTCTGAGCTGAGACATTGCCAGAAGCCGCAGCAGCAGCAACAGCGGGAGGAGCAGGAGCAGGAGCCGGAGGAGCCGCAGCAGTTGTCGTCGTCGTCGCCGTCGTCTGTTCAATGACTTTTGCTAAAACATGAAACATGAATCGACTACACAGAAGCCTAAGCTCCAGCACTCAAGCCCAAACCTCAGTTCCAGTTCCAGTTCCAGCTCAGTTCACAGTCAGTGCCAGCCGCGATGCCCACCTAATGCGCTTCCTCTTCAAAAATTCTTTTACAGCTCTATGTGTCTGTCCCTATTCCTCTCTCTCTCCCTCCCTCTCTCTGTCTCTCTGTCTGTGTGTATTTTGTGTTGTTGCCAAAGGAGCCGTCTGCGCTCCCCACCCCCTTCTCTGCTCGGCTACCAGTTGTCGGTACATTGGACTCATTTCGCACGCACACTAGCTTAACGAAAAGTATGTCTGTGTCGCCAGCGACGTCGTCGTCGTCGTCGCCTCATTAAAGTTCTCCCCATGGCTTCCATTCCACCCGCCCCTCCCTCATGCCAACTCTTCGCACAGGCAAACGCCAAACGCCAAACTCTTCCTTCTGTTTCATCTTCTACAGCTCTTGTTCTGCTTCCTTCATTTGCAATATTCAGACACACACATGTTGAGCTGTGAGAGAGTAACTCACACACACGCACTCAGCCACTCGCACACAGACACTCACACAAGTGCAATTGGCAAGTAAATGGAAAGGCCCCCAACAACTAAACAAACGGAAAGTGAAAATTTGCTCTACTGGCATCGTCAAACGTTGACGGCTACAGCGACGGCGACGGCAGCGGCGACGACGATAACTGAGAGCGCACACTTTTGCTCTTGTATGCTCATTCGCTGTCTATCTCTCTCTCACACACACTTGCATTGAGTCATAGTCGTGTCGATTGCACGACGACGATATTGCAGCAGCGACAGCGACGTCGACGTCGGCATCGCTAGCTCCTGCTCACTTGTCGCACTCTCGCACTCACACACACACACGCATTGGCACATTTTGCACTCACTGCTGCTGTTGTTGCTGCTTCTGCTGCTCCCCCATGATCGCACAGCCCTTTTGACTCGGCCTGACCCATTTGGGTGTCCAGATAGCTGCAATTGCTCGCCACTTGCTCCACTGAAGTGAACGCAGTGGGTCTGGGTCGCAGCGGCTATTAGCAGAGAGGCAGACACAACTACAGGCAGGCAAGCGTATGTGTGTGTGTGATTATGTGTGTGTGTATTTTATGTATGCATAATTGATCTAGGCGGCAGATCAGGCAAACAAGGAAATGTTGCAGCTTGAGTTAAGTTTGTGATAAAACTAAATAGGAAAATGTATTTTAAAGATCTTTAATAAACAGCTTTCACTACAGGGTATCTAGTTATTCTAGTATACAGCAATTTATGTATGTTTGCATGTTGCATGCAAAATAAATGAAATCTTATATATTCTGGACCACTGTGCCGGTTGGCTATGTTTGCCACTCAATGTCCCTAGAGGAGCGAATGCAATGCAAATGCGCATGTGGCACAGAAAACCACCCAACGCAAACACAGCCTTAGCTGCAGCAGCGATACACATACATAAATACATATCTACATACAGCACTTAAGCAGATGTAAGCACACAGGCATGCACACGTACATATTTACAGTTTACATACACGAACAGCAACAGCAAAAGAGAGCGCCAAACATTTTTCTCTCGAAACGCAAAACTGTTACGTTTGCTGCTTTACCATTTTGGCGCGCTCCCGACCGCGACTGCGACTGCGACGGCGACAGCGACGCCGACATCGTTTTCGCAATAGCGCAGCGGGTCCCAATAACATTTCGTGGCTCGCGCTCTTCCAGTTGGCGCGAGCCGAGCAAGCGAGCCCCATTCAGTCGCCGTCGCTGTCGCAGTCGCTTGCTCATTTTTATTTCCATTGTTGTTGTTGTTTCTTTTCTCGCCTTTTTTTTGCCTTCCCACCTGTCTCTCTCGCTCTTGCTCTGGCTCTCTCACTTGGCTTGGCTCTGTGTTTGTGAGTGGGGCGCGCGCGCGCGTTTGCCAGAAACGTCGACGTCGACATCGGCATCGGCATCGGCTTCGACGCTTATTGCCAACGACATCGCACGCTGCAGTCGCGTCGCAGTCGCCGCCTGCAACGTTTGTTTGCGCCTAATAAACACTCGGCAGTGCTTTTTGTGCTGACTTTAGATTTTAGTTTTGCTGATACCGTAAGAGATAAATGACGTGCCGCGGCTGACAGCAAAGCAAAAAGCAAAAAGCAAAGTAAAGCGAGACACAGCAGCAGCAGCAGCAAAGCACAATACGTTGTTGTTGTTGCCGGACTTTTACGTTTACGTTGTACGCAGTACGTTATACATTGTATTGTACGTGTTTCCGTATGCGCGTTACGCGTTGCGTGTGACAAAATGTGTCCAACTGCAGCCGCCGCCAACTGCAGCAGAATTAGTGCAAAATTACCTCAAATCTAATAAGCTCACACCTGAATAAATGATTAGCATGTGCAACGTGTAGAGAGGCAGAGAACCTGTGAGTGTGTTTTGTTTGTTCGTCTATAGAAACTACTAAAATGATAATGGTGCAACATTTGGTGGCCGCCACGGCGCATAATTTTGCAACGGCGGCGCTCACAACAGCCTCATCATCATCGTCGTCGTCATCATCATCGTCGTCGTCATTATCATCGTCGTCGTCCAGCTCGAGCTCCAGTTCGAGCTCCTCTTCGCTGCTGTCGCTATCATCCGCCTGCTCCGCCTCCTCGGCATCCGCCTCGCCGGCCGCCTCGCCAACAGCTGCGGCCTGTGCCACGCCCACGCCCACACCTGTCGCCTCGCCGACGCCCGAAACAGCGAGCCTCGCGAAGGACGCGGAAGAACTAACTAAAACAGCTATAGAAGGTGCCATAGAGATAATCAAGTCAGAGCAACACAGTCCAATACCTGCGCCCAGCCGAAGTCCAGCTGCAACGCCAACAGCAGCAGCAGCAGCAGCAGCAGAAGTTGCAACAGCAGCAGCAGCAGTTGCAGTTGTAAGCGAAGTCAAGAAGGAGCAGGCAGCAGCTGAGGCTGCTGAGGAGGAGGATTCTGAGCACATTGCAGCAGATTGCCGCGAGTTCAAAGTGCTCTACAATCATCTGCGACAGCAGCAACAGCAGCAGCAACAGCAGCAGCAGCAATCGGAGCAACCTCCTCACGCCGAGCCAGATAAAACGCGCAGCACCTTGGACGATGTCTCGAAGATACTTTGGGAGCGCAAGCAGCAGCTGCAGCGCGGCAGCGTCATCACCAGCAGCAATGAGTTGCAACAGCAGCAGCACGAGCAGCAGCAGCAACATGAGCAACAGCAGCAGCAGCAAATGAGCGACATTGAGGACGAGGAAACGCTGGAGGAGGACGCCGATGCGGACATCGAGGCGGATGCCGATGACGAGGAGCTGCTGGAGCTGCAATACCAAAATGGCTATGACTCACCTTTGGATCTCTCGCTGAGCAGCGCTGCCACGGCCACAACGAATGCGGCCAGTGTTACGGCGGCAGCTGCTGCCTCGGCGACTCCTGTGGCTGGCAGCAGGAGGCGCGGCCACGCCTACTCGGGCAGTGAGTCCGACGAGGAGGCGTCAACAACAACGACGCATTGCGAGCGAACGAGGATGCGACTGAAGCCGGCGGAACGATCGGCGGCCTACAAGAAGAGCTTGATGAAGCGCTACTGTAAGTGGAAAGTGACTGACTAGGAGATACCCTATAAATAAAATGAATATGTATCAATATAGAAAGTAAAAAGAGAAGAAAACTTGAGCAGCTATTGGCTGGATATGCGGTAGAAGAAGAGCGGTGAAATGAGACGTAGCAACAGGAAATGCCTGACTTGCAGTTATCCTGTAAATTGTGTATTTGAAAGAATGTTGGCTTCGATTGACTTAATGGGATACAGAATGGAAGTACTCAAAGCAGGAATACTTATAATTTACTAATATATTTCTACAGAACATATGAGTGACTGACAAATACCCTATATTGTATATATTTGGTATATAAGAATATATGGTATTTAGCATTGCAAATGAGTTGGAAGTAAAAATGCAAAGGTAGCATTTGGAAGTGGCTGTTGGCCAGAGAGTGAGGAACTGATATACCCTATATTGAATTCTAATACATTTATTTATAAAAAAAATAGTACGAAATTCAGTTTATTTTTATATTCAGTTGATTTTTATTATCATATACATCAAAGACTTAGCAAAACGGGAAAACACGGAGATCACTTACTTATGATAGTCTCAAAAATACCCTATAATACAATATATTTCTTGTATAAATTGGATTTATATGAAATATACTAAGGTATATATTAGATAAATTTCAGTTATTTATCTGCACATGCAAATCTTTGAATAAAGAATACCCTGTAATATATTCCAGAATGTTGTAGAGACCAAATTTGAATTATCATATTATAATTTTTATTATTTATAAGATCGTAACCTGTGTCTGCAGGCAATTAACGCAAATTATCAAAGTATCTGACTCTATAATACCCTATAAAGAATGATAGAATGATTAAAGGATGTTTTTACATCATTACAGCTTAACTGGCTAATATTGAGTCCTAATCTACTGCTGGAAGCATAGCTTAATTATATCGAATTACCAGTATATCTTTTATCTACTTATCTCTCTCTCTCTCTCTCTAATATGCACACATATCAAAGCTCAAAAGCCAAGTTTGCGTCTCTTTCTTGAATATTCTCAGCCATATAAATTTGATTGATGAGCAGATACAAATTATGTCTATATATGTCTGTGTGTGTGTGTGTGTGAGTGAATTATAACTGTTGTCGTCTGCACTGTTGGGTCTCGCTGACGTGCCCCTTGCCTATTCTTGGATATCTGTTAAGCTCCACTGTTTCGGTTTTAGTTTTGTTTTGTATCCACTCGAAATCCATTTGTGGCTTGCTTTAAATCTTTCAACTTTTAGTTGTGAAATGTCAATTTGGCAACAACAACAATGGCTGGCCAAAATTTATAAAGCAGAAGAAAAAAAAACACAAAATAAAATGCGCTCCCCCAACAGACAGACAGCCAAACAAAAAACAAAGACGTCCAAACGCAAAATAAACATTATTTAAAATAGCGCAATTTCCGCCGACGACGACGACGTCAAAAACGCTGCCGACGTCGCTGCCAGCGCTGTCTGAGCAGAGAGCGGCAGGCCGCAACGGCGGCAGCTTCGTAACAGTTTCCTAACCCACCTCAACAATTTTATTGATTACTTTAGGCGGCAAACGCACAGCAACAGCAACAGCAACAGCAAACGGCAGCAGCAGCAGCAGCAGCAACAATAAGAGCAGCAGCAACTACTACTATAACAGAGCCATGCGAGAGCGAGAGAGCAAGCTAATGTGTGCGAGCAGCTTTCTAGTGAGCGGCAATGCCGCTCAACTATCAAACGCTCTCAGCATTGCTTTGCTTTGCTTTGCCATTCGCGCTGCATTCACTCCGACTGCCTGCATGTGTGTGTGTGTGAGTGTATCGTAAATTGTAATATTGTGTAAGTGTGTGCGTGTGTGTGTGAAATAGTTACTCAGTTCGCACTGCTGCGGCGAATTGCCAAGGCGCCAACTGCCAACTGGGGGACTATTTGTATGCTTGTGTGTCTGTGTGTGCGTTGGCACTTGTTACATGTGTATGTGTGTTAGTAGACTGCGACTGGCTAAGGTAACCCTTCGCACAAGCAGCCAACAACTTGTTTCCTCTATTTGACACGAGCGTCTCTTTTGACTTTTGCAAGCGGTTGTTGCCTTTGCCTTTGCCTTTGCTCCGATTCGGCCAGCAGAGGGAATCGCAATCTTCAACTCACACAAACAAACACACACACACTTACATTGTATATGCACAAAACAAATACAATATATACATATGTATATGTGTATGTATATATGGCATTTACTTGTTCTTTAAAAGGGCGTCAGGTACTTGAAATTTTTGTATTAGCGGAAATGCGCGTCGCTCGCAGCTCCACAAAGTGGGCGTCACGTTGCTAAAATGACTAATGTGAGAGAGAGCCGGGTAGAGGGCGTGGAGTGGAGTGGAGTGCACTGGCTAGAGGGTTGAGCATTCTTTAGCAGGGATTCGGTTTATTAAGTACACGGCCATGACAGATTTATGCAGTTGCCAGCTGCTTGGAAAGTTTGCTGCAGCTGAAGACGGAAAATGTACTTAGGTATGGGACAAGCTAAAGAACTAGAGATGGCACGTGATAGAAATTTAAAAGTTGACTTATCGATATGTAGAAATGATTGATAATAAACAAATAATGAAAGTAATTTGATATATTTGTAATATAATATACATATTTAAGTAATATTAAATCTATACAAATATATTATTTTAATTTATATATTTTTGCTACTCATTCACTATCGAACCTATCGAAAGTAACTTAATTATCGTTGGCCCTTTAAGCAACTATCGCTTGCTTTATTTTTGCCTTAATCAACTGCCATAAAGTGTGCCCTTTGGATAATGCCCTGCTTTTAATGGCATAAAACATTTGTGTTGCACAAATTTCCTGTTTACGTTTCAAAGTACGTTAAATTCAACCGCAAAGCCCGCAGAATTTCATAAAATGCTGGTTCCCTCGCATCAAATCGAAATCAAATGCCAAAGCGTTGAATTTTACTGCAGTTGAAGCTCAACTTCTCCCACTCCCTCTCACTTCTCTCTCTCTCTCCCTCTCTCATCCTCTCTTCATCTCCTCTTCACTCTGCTCTTTCTGAATACAACAAACAAATCATCGTTATCTTTAGCAAAGATCTTCAATCGTGAAAAACGCTGGGAAACTTGATTTCAGCAAATTCTTTTCAAATTTTACGAAAAGATATACAACATATTTTTGCTTTTCTTTTTGTTTTAACAAAACTCTTTTGACAAACTTTATTTGGGTATTTGAAAAACACGCACACACACACATACAAACACACATCCTCTTACAACATGCAATCATTTTTTATTTTTTATTTCTCTTTTTTTAACCTTTTTCTACAAGACTTTATTTCGTTTGTTTTGCTTTTGATTTTGTCTTACCTTCAACCTTTTGGGGTTTCAACCGCAGCCACTGCTCCCGTTCCCAATTCACCGCCCACACACACACACACACACTCGCACACTCACATAGAATATGCGAGGCAACTTTCAATTGCGACATGAGGCGAAGAGCGCAATGAGCGCTTACAAGCGCTTGTTACGCGCTCTCTTGCTCTGCCGCTCTCCCTCTCTGCCTTAGGTCTCCCTTTACACGAGTAAGCAGCGCAGCGCAGCGCAGCTTCAGCTTCTGTAAGCGCGCGCGAGTGTGCGTGTGTGTGTGTGTGTGTGTGTATGGGAAATAGTGGCAAAGAGCGACGTCGACGTCGTCGTCGCCCAACCCACCCCCTCGTCGTAAACGAGCTGCACAACGAGGTCTCTGTTGCTTTGAGGCCTAACGCAAAACATTTTGAGGTAGGTTGGGAATAGATTGGCAACAACTGAGCGCATACACAAATAGAGAAAGAGAGAGTGAGACGGAGAGAGACAGAAAGACAGAGAGTGTAACAGAGAGAGAGAGAGAGTAGGAGAGTGGGAGAGTGGGACAGTGGCGCACGGAAAAACTTAAATTTCTCGTTTCAGCGCAAGAAATTAGCAAATCATTTTCTTTAGCTTAACCCAAATACGTTTGAGTTTTTAGAATTATGTAAGCGCCATGTCTCGATTTCTGTCTACCTCTGTGTGCGTGTGTATATGTGTGTGTGTGTGAGTGTGTTGTAAGCGCATTCAATTGGCAGACGCAGTTCTCTAGCGCGTTCAGTCGGGGGTCTCCTTATCTGTCCATTGATTGCAGTGCGATAATTGATAATAAGCCTGAAAGAGAGAGTTAACAAGAGTGTGTGCGTGTGTGTGAGAACTGAGATTATGTCACATACGAAGCGCCTAACGCAATATAATTACAAAATCTGATTGGAACGGGCTAATCAGAATGAAAGTTCTGCTTGAACAGCTGAGAAGCAGTGCAGTTGGATTGTTAGAATTGAGTTTAGTTTGACAACTATATATATTTCTATATCTATATGACACCATATACATAAAACGGCTCAATTAACACTTGTTTTAAATAGAAGAACTCTGCAGAGAAAGTGCTAATTGGGAAGAGGTGTGAATGAAATTGGCAGCGCAGCAAATGACTGAAATTTTATGAAATTATGTAATATCCGTAAAAAGCTCAGAATGGGGAATTCATTTAGTAATTAAATTATTATATAGAGACGTTTGTGCCATAAAAATGCTGTTAACATTCAGTGATTCATTTCTCTTGATAATATAATATAGAACAAGTACTATATAGACTATAAAAACCATTTCTGTATAGCTAACTCTAATATTATATGCATGAACATACATACATCTGTATATAACTTAGCTACTCCTGACTATCATGCTGACTTTACATATAGATATCTGTATGTATGTCTGTACATCACCTGATGTTGTATTAAAATTCCATAATTAATATCGCAACATTTAAATTAGCTAAGATCTGAAATTCTTAATTCATAAATTCATTTATTGCCTGCCGTATCTTGCATATTCAGAGGAATTTATTCAAATTTCAACAAAAGACTTGAAAATTATTACAAAATTTTATTTACTCAGCTAACAAATTGCGTAGCAAAGAAATGTGTCAAATCTTTATGCATATATATGTATGTATATATTATAATGTATGCAAATTTTTGAAGAATAATCAAAATTCCAGTATATTATATATAATAACAAAAAAGAATACTATATATAAAATTTTAATACTATATACTAAAAAGTGCCCAAAAACACAGTTCACAAAAAATTACAATAAACAAAAGCACAGAGACATACAGACACACATACATACACTGACTTACATACATACAAACACACACATTATGTATACAGCTGTACATATGCATTTCCTTTTGTGCGAAACGAGAAATTTCTGTATCAAGAGACAGCAAAAACAACAACAAACGGAACAGAAACAACAACAACAACAATAACAAATCAACAACAGCAATAAAACACAACTCGTATCAATTCTTGATGCGGAAATATTGAGGAATAATTTTTGTAGTCGCTGCGCTTATTTTTTCCATTTATACAAAACTGTATATAGGCAAACAGATGAAGAAGAAGAAGAGAACGAAGTAACAGCAACAAAAAGTAAACAGCGAGCACTAATACAAATGCACCTAATGAGAAATGCTGCTTTAAGTCCACAAAAATATAAACATACTTACATACATCTGTCGTTACAAACATACAAACAGCGAGACATACAAACATACATACATACATGTAGCTTTAACAAGCTATAAGAACCGCACACACACATACACACGTCTCGCACTTGTCTGCATGTGTGTGCGTTATCCGCGAGACCTTGAACTTGAGACTGAATTTCCAAAAAGCGCACAAGCACACAACACTCACTCACACTCGCACAAACACTCTCACACACACATACACAAAGGCAAACAAATGCGCCCAGCGTCGACAGCGACGACGACAGCGACTCACAAATACAAGAACAAAAGACAATAACAGCAACAACAAGAGCAACTCTCGACAGCGGCTTTTATTCTTTGCACCCATACACACACAATGTGAAAGACACACACATAACGGCAAAGGCAGCGGCAGAGGCAGTGGCTGAGGCAGAGGCAGCGGCAGCGGCATGAAAGCCAAAATAAGCCAGCCAAAACAGCAGCAGCAGCAGCAACAACAATGCACACGCAGAACAGGAATTTAGCGAGAGAGTGAGTGTGCGAGAGGGAGGCAGAGAGAGTGCGAGTGCGAGTGCGAGTACGAGTCAGCACTGGGAACACAAAGTGGGAATGAACTGGGAACTGAGTTCGCTGACGGAAGCAGTCCATGATGGGAATGCGGGCGAATGGGCGAATTGGGGAAGAGAGAGTAAAACAGGGAGCAGTCACAACAAGAGCAACAACAACTTCCACATTAGTATGTATTAATGTGCAGCTGTGTGTGAGTGTGTGTGTGTGTGTGTGTGTGTGTATGTACAATAGCCAAACAAACACATAAATTATAATATTTAAATATAGAACTTTTGAGTTGTTGTCGTCGTTGTCGCTGTCGCTGTTGCTGTTGTTGCTGTTGCTTTCTTTTGTGTCTGTGTGTTGCTGTTGTTCGCATATAACTTTTGGTTAATCGGTCGACAGTTATTGTTGTTGTTGTTGTTGTTAGAGTCAAATTGCTTTCGCTGTGATATACATATAACGCAAACTCACAAAATTTGAGGTTTATTGTTTGTTTTTTTTTCCTTCTTTGATACCAACACCCACCAGACCAAGTTAACTATAAAATAGGCCAATACCATAATGACACAGCAATAACAACAAACAAACAACAACAACAACTACAACACCTGTTCAATTGTTGTTGGCTGCTTCCTCGGAAATAGCTCGAAAACTGTAAACAAAACACTTTGCACACACACACACACACACACGCATGCAAAAAGAGTTAGTCAGCCATGCTCGACTATGATATACCCTGTCTGACACTTTACTGAACCTAAGCACATTAAAAGGCAACTAATCATAGCAACAACAACAACAACAACGACAACAACCATCTACATTGACCTACTATTCGCCAAATGCTCCATTGTGAATTGTGAATTGTGCATTGTAAATTGTGAATTGTGATGTAACTGTCCCAAAACGCGGCGCACATATCAACGAAGCAGTTCAAGTCCAAATTTGAGCAGGGAAATACATAAAGCCAATAGACGAGAAAAAAAAGTACTTAATGTATGTGTGTGTGAGTGTGTGTGTCTGCACATGACTCTACCGTTAATTGTACACTTGTGTGTGTGTGTGAGACACATACATACATACATACATGTTAGCCAATTTTGTTTTCTCACAATATATTAAATTGTTTGGCATTATTTTGTTTTTATTTTCATTTTTTATTTTATTTTTAATAGACCGCATTTTTAGAGGTCAGCATTGCAATGCGCAATGTGTGTGCATGTGTGTGTGTGTGTGTGTGTGTGTGTGTGGTATGCTCTTTGTGCCACACATTCGAAATGGGTTTGCCAATCCAATTCAATTTCGCCCCGACCCAGCGGACTGCCGTGCGTATGCGTAATTTGTCTGCCATGCATATTGCGCATACGCCAGGTGTGGCCGGCCGTCTGCATAACATGTTCTGACATGTTCGTTCTGCCAGCGGCACATATGCAATGCACGCAACTATTTATATGCACACAAGTTGAGGCATTACGTATACGCAGCGTCTGCTGCTCGCTGTGCAGCTGTGGCCATATTACGTATACGCCTTATTAGCCACTTGCGCCGTGCCACGTGAGCAGCGTCGCTTGTTTCCTCTACTAAACGAGATACACACGCATACATACATACATACATACACACAGCTATGCGTATACAATTTGCAACAACAATTGACAGCAATTTCCGCTCAGCTAAGTATCAGGTTTTTCTTGTGCCGAAAATCTAAAGCGAAAAATTCTCTGCAAAAAAAAAAACAAAATAAATAAATAAATTTTTATAGTTTCCGTCAAAGAAATAAAAGTTGATTTTCCACTGCACAAAACCAAAAATCGTATCACATGAAGTCAGGCGGGGGGACGGAGGGAGAGGGACTGACAGCCACAGCTGATTTTAGCTACCTGCCCGCTTCTCTGCCCGCCTCTCTGCTCGCCTCTCTGCCTGCGTCTCTGCCTGCCTGCCTGGCTGGCCGCAATTTCCGTCACGAATTGGACAAAGCCACATGCACATGGGTCGATCGAACAGCGTCTATGTAAATGTGTCATATTTTTACAGCAGCTTTTGAATTTTGTATAAATATACATATGTATATGTATATGCATAGCTAAAGCATATGAATACTTTATATGCATTAATATGTATATTTCGCTTTTGTTTTTGTTGCTTCTCATTCACCCACAACGCGGCGAATGAGCGAGCAAATGAACGAAATGAAACGAGCGGCAATTAAAACGAGACGAGGCGGCGAATTGCCCATAAGCGTGTGTAGGTATTTAAAAAGCTGTAAAAAAGCACACACACACACACGCACGCATACATATAAAAGCGGCGCGTACAACATGCAATAATGCAGCCAGCAAAGCATAAATTGTAAACTCGTCGTCGCCGTCGCCGTCGCGCAGCAACAGCAGCAACGCCGACAAGCCTTGACCTGATTTCTCTTCCTCTCTTGCTGCCAACTGTTTGTGTTCGTGCGTGTCTCTGTATAGGTGTGTGTGTGTGTGTGTGTGAGCACGCTTGCATGCAAGCTTTATTGCTGCCTTTTAGTTTGCCTGCACGCTGCATTTGTGCAAGCGAGACAACTAGATGCGCTTGTTTATTTCTCGCTGCTGATGTGTGCGTGTGTGTGAACAGCTTGACATTCAATGCAATTTTGTTGTTGTTATTATTTTTTTGTACTTCTGCTGCAGCAGCCGCCGCGGCGTTTCGCATAAAATAAGTGAAAATGCACTTTTACTTTTCACAACAGCAACAACTGTGAACAACTTGTGCATTTTTCTTGCGTTGCAGCTCAATGCCCAACGACAGCAGCAGCAGCAGCAGCTGTCAGCCAGCCAAAGAAAGTGAGATGCAATTTTTTTGTTTCACTTTTGCTGCTGCTGCGCTGCTTCTGCTGTTGTTGTTTTTCCTTTTTGCTTTTGCTGCCTCTCTCACTTTGCATTTCTTTTGTCATTGTTTTTAACGGTTGTTTGTTATTGTTGCTTTGAGTTCATGGCTCGCCAAATTGGGGCATTTCAATTTCATGTGTGTGTGTGTTTCTAGCCTCTTGGCGACTTTTGCATGTCGCTCAACTTGCTAACAACAACAACAACAACAACAACAACAACAACAGCAATTGTATGTAATTATGCATATTGCGAATTATTTAAGTATTATTAGCTTTGCATTTCATGTTAGTTTGGACAGTTTGACAGGTCTCGGCTTAAGCGAAGAGGGCGGCACTTGAGTAGAGCGGCTTGTTGTTGTTGTTGTTGTTGTTGTTGTAGTTGATGAGATAAAGTTGTTTTATAATTGGGTCGCAACAGTTGCTAGACATTTCGAGTGTTGCTCAGTGAACGATGAAGTGAATATGAAATTTATGTAAAATATATAACTAATTTATTAATTTGTATTTTGTTTTGCACTCTTTGCAGATACTGAAATTCCTATTGTCAAACAATCAACCAGTCCGTCACCTCATCAACAGCAACAGCAGCAGCAGCAGCAGCAACAGCAACAACAACACCAGCAGCAGCAGCAGCAGCAACACCTGCAGCAGAGCCAACAGCAACAAGCTTTCGGCGTTGCCAGCACTTTGCTGCACATTAAGACCGAGCAGAATGCGCTCTTGACACCGCTGCAGCAGCAGCAGCAGCAGCACAGCTTGCAGAGCAACAACAATGCGCATCAGCAGCAGCAACAGCAGCAGCAGCCTTTGGCCATACCGCATCGGCCGCTGCTGCACAATCTGCTCAGCGGCGGTGCAATTCACAATCCACATCACAGAAATTACACGACGGCCACAACAGGTGAGTGCAGTCAGCAGGCAGAAGGCAGAAGGCAGCAGGCGGCAAGGTGAACCACTGCACACGCCCTTTTTTTTTGTTGGCCTGGCCTGGCCCAGCCTTTGGCAAGTTGTTAATCTTGGCCCATTCGCTCTGCTCGTTTCGCAGGTTCATTTCCGCCCAGTCCCGCGGACAGCGGCGTCTCCGACGTAGACAGCTCCAGTTCCGGTGGGCAGCCATGCGCCGACGAGTTGAAGGCGCGTTTGGGCATGCCCACAACGGCCGCGACATCGGCGGCTGCGGCTGCCACCCACTCGGCGGCGGCAGCGGCAGCAGCGGCGGCAGCAGCAGCCGCGCACCTGCACACGGGCACATTTCTGCATCCGAATTTATATCAGAACAATGCGGCGAATTCGTTGCGGAATATATGGAATCGCAGTGTTGGGGGTGAGTATATCAAGTATTCCAAAATGAGACACACACATACATACATACATACAGTTGTATGCATGCATATGCATGCAGCAAAAGTTCAGCAGTCGAAAAATGGCAGGCTCATACATATCAATATATACAAATATACAAACGTACTTACATATGTACACACACACACACACACACGCACACACATACTCAACACAATCAATTGCAATAAGAATGTGTTGCACTCGCTGCTTTTATGCTTTGCGCTTCGCTTTGTGTCTGTGTGTTCGTCGCTGTGTAAAATCTGTGGTCATCGACACATTGCCTTTGCGCAAATTGTGAAGGTCACAACGACAACGACAACGGCAACGGCAACGACAACAGCAGCGACTGCGACAGCGACGCGGCGACAGAGTCAGTGTGTGGCAATCTTTGGCAGTGTGAGCGTCTCTCATTTTTGTGTGCGCTCTCTTGCTGAGTTTGGTTCGGGCGCTCTCGCTCTGTCTTGCCCTCCTCTCATTGCTAATGCAACAAAGCGATAGTGAAGACACGAACAAACGAAAGCTTGCGTTGCTCTCTCTTCTCTGCTGATTGCTGTTGTTGTGTTGGTGAGCGTGAGTGAGCGAGAGCGCACACAGTTTTGATTATATTCAAGTCGGCGCTCCGTCATTTGTCCGCCCAGTCTCTGCCCTCCCCTCGCGCAGTCAATGGACAACTGGCTGTTGAATTGGGCAACGGCAGCGCCGTTGACGCCGGATGTAAAACAAAACTTACTAAATAGCATACAAAATTACAAACACACACAGGCATACATATGGAAATACATTCACATGTATGGATGTATGGATGTATATACTGTAAAATAGTCAGACAGAGCAGGCGAAGAGCGCAGCACAGCGCACAGTGGTTCACATGGGCTGCAAAGCTGAATGAAATAGTTTGCGCTATGTAATGTGCGTGGATTGTATTGTATGACGATCCACAAGCATTACATGTGCTTGTATGTATGTATGTGTGTCGATTGAAATTTACTGTGGAATCTATGTTAATTATTTTGCTGTTTACACAATTTATAACACATTCTCTCTCTCTCGCTCTTTCTTTTGTCCTTTTCTATAGTGCCCGATAATTATTATGGCAACGGTGGCAACAGTGGTTCCGGAGGCGTTAATCCTGGCGCAACCGGCACGCCCAGCTATCTGACAACGTCCTACTTCAATGCGCCAACGGCGGCGTCGACGCAGCGCAGCGTCGCTGCCAACGGCTTTGGCACGCATCAGCATCATTCCCTGCAACATCAGCAGCAGCCGCAGCAGCAGCAGCAACAGCAACAACAACTGTCACATCACCAGCAGCAGTTGCATCATCAGCAGCAGCAGCAGCAACAGCAGCAGCAGCAGCAACAGCAGCAGCAGCAGCAGCAACAACAACAGCAGCAGCAACAACAGCAACAGCATCCACAGTCTCAGCATCCACATCAGCTGCACTCGCATTCCACAATTGCCAATGCTGCAGCAGCGGCGGCAGCAGCCGCGGCGGTCGTTAGCAGCAGCAGCGCCGTCGCCGCAGCAGCGATGCTCAACGCCGGCAGCGCGCAGAACGGTGTCCTCCAACAGCCGGCGACATCGAGCGTCAACTATGATCTCTCCTATATGCTGGAGCTGGGCAGCTTTCAGCAGCGCAAGGCGAAAAAGCCGCGCAAGCCGAAGCTCGAGATGGGCGTCAAGCGTCGCAGTCGCGAGGGCTCCACCACCTACCTGTGGGAGTTCCTGCTGAAGCTGCTCCAGGATCGCGAGTACTGCCCCCGCTTCATCAAATGGACCAATCGCGAGAAGGGCGTCTTCAAGCTGGTCGACTCCAAGGCCGTCTCCCGCCTCTGGGGCATGCACAAGAACAAGCCCGACATGAACTACGAGACGATGGGCCGAGCGCTGCGCTACTATTACCAGCGCGGCATCTTGGCCAAGGTGGATGGCCAGCGACTGGTCTATCAGTTCGTGGATGTGCCCAAGGATATAGTTGAGATTGACTGCAACGGTGTGTGAGTGTGAGTGAGAGAGAGTGATTGAGAGAGAGAGAGAGAGAGAGCATGTATATAGATGTTAACGGCGGCAATAGAACGGGAGCTAAAGCGGCTAGCGGCAATAGTAGAAATATATCTATATATGTATGTATATATAGAGTACACACACACACATGCACATGTATGCATCTGTGTGTGTGTGTGTTTCTTTTTGTACATGTTGAGTTTATTTTGTTAAAATCTAAGCAGAGAATTCAGTTATAGAAGATGAAGAGTATAAATTACATAGCTGCTAGGCATATACCCTATATACATATATACCCTACATGCGTATATATATATAATGTAAAATGTAAAATTCGTTAGTAATTAATAATTCTATTCATTGGCTTTAGTGTTTTAATTGTATTGTTATTATTATTGATTATTATTATTGATTGATTGATGGATTGATTGATTGATCAATGAATTCTTATTGATATTTGTGTACGAAAGAAAAGGTTTAGCTAACTGCATAGAAGAAGAAAACAAACAAAAAAACAACGCCTAGCCTAATGTATGAACTATATAACCCCCCAAACTCCCCCCCCCCATAATATATATACCTTATGCATACCCCTAACTATACTTTAGTGTTACTTTACGATTCGTTTTTTGGGGGCTCATTGTTTTTGTTGCTTATTTTATAAAAAGAGATCAAGAGAGAAATATGAAGTATATTTTAATAGTTTTAATTAGTTTTTACGCCTATTCATAGTTTATTTATTTAAGTCTTTCTTTCTACTCTGAACTGTATGTATGTATGTATATATCTCTGTTTTATATATATATGTGCATACATATGGTATGTCTACGCTGCCCCAATATCCTAAAACAGGAGTCAACTTTCATTGTAATTATTAACTTTTAAGTTCGAAAAAATCAAACAACTTTTTGGTCTGAATTTTATGTCTGAAATATTTTGTTTTTTTCTAAGCACTGCCACAAACTACAAACAAACAAAAAAAAAACAACTCAAAAATATATTAAAAATAGTTTCACATTTCTACAAACAAACTTTCAATGCAACAAACAACAACAACAAACAATACAAATCCACAAAAATGTTTCAAACACTGCCCAAAAAAAAAAGAAAAGAAAAATAAGTGCAATCTCTTAAGTGCATAAAACTAAACTAAAAGTTTAAAAGAAAAGTAGAAAGAAAAGAAAAGTGTAAATGTTAAAGAGTAAAACCAACTCCTAGTTCTATATATATATATATTCACATATATATATATGTCTATATATATGTATTTCTTTTATACTTATTATATAGTTTGCGTTCTCTAAGTACCTTTATTATTAACTAACTAACTATCTATCTATCTATTATTATTATTATTATTATATTATTATTATTACAAAATATAAAGAGTTTTACGTTTTTTCTTTAAATTTTGTTCAAATTGATTGAGGGTTTGATTGATTGATTGATTGACAGATTGATTGATTTCTAAATAATAAAAACAAAAACGAAGTGAGTTTTGTTCATTGTAAACAACATTTTTTTATGATTATTTTTTATTTTTTAATTATTAAAATAAAAATTATTATTTCAATATGCATGAGTTTTATTTTCATACAAACTAGATATATATATATAAATATATATAGCAACGATCCATGATATACAACATACAAATATTTGCAACCCGTTACAAATTTGAAATCTAAATATACCTCCCATTAAAAATATATAAACAATGAAATATATATATATATATGTATATTCAAAGTCTATATATAGCATAGAACATATTTTAGATAAATTTAAGCCACGAAATTTCGATGTAGCTCGTTTTTTAGATGGAAAACAAAACTCAGTTTTTGAGGTTTCGAATATGAAAGGCAAGCGAGAGGATGAAGCATATGTCTATCTAAATATATACCTATTATATAGAGTTTAAGAAGCATGACATAGTTATTCAAAGATGAGAACAATTGAACAGTACGAGGGTAGTCTGAAAAGTTTGTGAAGTGGAAGAAAGCAGAATGCAAAAATAAAAAAAGAAACAAATTTATAGTAAAATGAAAAAGTGAGTGCATTGCAATCGGCTATAACCGACTAACTAATACTCGTTCACAAAGCAAAAATAATTATTAAGCGCAATTTGGGATATAGTTTATATATTCAACTGATATGAAAGTTTCAAATTTATACTGTTTATATATTGCGATATTTTCAAATTTTATTTTTTATTTATTTTTGTATTCATTAAACAGTGTATCAGACAAATCAAATATACATTTTGCTATTGTGACCATGCATTTGTTACAGAGTGAACTTTTCAGACGGCCCTCGCAAAAACTAATAATAGAACAAATGCAACGAAGAACAGTTAAAAATTTTCATGATTTTCAAAGAAAAAAGAGTTTTACACTGCAAAAATAAATCTATAACAAAGGATTTTTTTTTTTTAATAAAATTTCTTTTTTATTCATCAAATAACAACGAAATAATAATTAAATTTTAAAAAATTTTAATTTATAATTTTTTTTTTTTTTTTTTTTTTTTTTGAATTTTTACCGATCAAACTTTTGTAAACGCCAAGCTAAATATGCACTGTAAATGTATATAAACAACTTCTGGACCTCAAGTTTCACTTATTAGAAATTAGATAAGAATAATTATAAAATATGAAATTGATATATATATATATTCGATATATACACAAATATATACATATAGAAAGAAATGAAACGCTGGATAAGACCAACTAAATATTAAAGATTTCGATTTTGAAAGAACAAAGATCTTTAGAAGAATTAAGTCAAATACTTACTTTATTGAAGAATATATATATAGTCTTAAGATCGAGTGAGTTAATGGATGAGTTTTGATAATTGAGTGCAATAAAGATCGGAATATAGGAGAAGGTATGAGCGGTAGCTAGTTGAAAATGAAAGTTGAAAGGATTGGAAAAGGAAAAGGTTTTTAGCGAATCTGTTGAACAGTTAATATGTAGTTTATATATAGTATATTTAACTTATCGTATATGCATCTGCATCTATATATATACATATATATGTGTATGTTTAAGAAAGTAAGTTTCATTTTTTGTATATGCAACAGGCGATTTTCCAACGTCTGCATTCAAAAATCAGCAAATGCGAGCCACAAATTAGAAATTAGATCGGAGCATCATATATATATATATTTAAATATATATATATATATATATATAGCTGACTATATAGGTCAGATATTAATTTAATTTTAACACTCAGCCGAAGAAAATTGGTAAAAGGAAATAGCATAATTATTTACTGTTATGAGAAAACGTTAGAGTTTTAAGATTTTTAGCTAAATTTTGTATATTTTAATCTACAGATTGCTATAAAAATATATATATATATACACATACTTATATTATCTGTTTTATAAATAACATTAATAAATGAGACTAAAAACAAATGCATTTTATTTCAACTTTATGAAGAAACAAAATGGAAATTTTAGGCAAATTATTAAAAGATCCGAGTACTGGGCGTTCCTGACTATAATCTCGCTGCTATGGCACTCAAAAATTAACCATGATCCCTGGAAACAATCTCTGTTAATTGCGGAATGCCTGGGCACTGCTGACAAAAATATCGCTGCTATGGCACTTAAAATTAGCCATGATCACTGGAAGAACGGATGCCTCTGGTTTTCTTTCTATACGATCTGCTTTATTCCATTTTTAATATGCAGCAAAGCCAATAAACATTTATAAATATAATATGCAAATACAATAATTTTGCATATAATATGCATCGCAAATTAATCAATAATTATTATTTCCTAACTGCGTAATATTTGCATACCAGCCTTGCATTTAACATTGTTTATCGATAGTGAATATATCGCTTAGCCATATTCGCGCATCGTGTTATGCTGGCATACCGATGTTAAGTGCTATCGATAGCGAATGCGACTGCGACGGCCATACTGTAAATACATATACACATACATACATTTTTTTCTTTTTGTGTCATTGTGCGTTCCAAAACCAAAATCACATTTTTGCGATGCATTTGCATTGCAAATTATAGAACAAAAATGAGGTGTTTTTGTGTGGCGAAAAGGCAATAACAACAATGATAACAATGAATTGATGTATATAAGTTGCATAACGTACGTCGTCGGGCTCCGTCTATGTATATGTCCCTCGTTGAGCAGTCGCAATTTCCAGAAAACCACACATATACACTCGCGCACTGACACACACACGCACACACATGCTTGTAAAACGCCATCAAAACAGCAGAAAAAGCAGAAAAGCAGTTTTTGAATGGCGTAAAAAGTGTGAAAAGGCAAAACAAATCGAAATCAAGTGTGCGTTTTGCCAAGACTTACCTAGCAAATGTGTTGTGACAGTCACAAAAGACGCGCAGCATTAGCAGCAGCAGCAGCAGCAGCAGCAGCAGTAGCAGTAGCAGCAGCAGCGCAGCGAGCGTCAGTCACCTTTCCCTCCTACAGTAGTACATTACCAATACAAGCGCATCAGCCTCAGCCGACAAAGAAAAAAGAGAGTCTGCTTGTGTTTGTGCTACTGCCTCTGCCTCTGCCTCTGCCTGTGCCTGTGCCTGTGCTGCTTCTTCTTGTTAATCGTACAGTTCCTACGTCGACGACAACAACAATAATATTTGACTTAGCTGCCAAGCCAAATCAACTAGAGAAAAAAACAAATCAAATTGCTGTAAAACTGTGCGCCGTCTTGCATGTACAATTAACAAAACAAGAAGAAAACGGTGTTAACGCGTGTGTGGGTGTTCGTGCGCGTGAGCCATGAGTCTACTGGCAACGCCCGCGGGCGCTCCAAGCAGCTCTGCTGCCGCAGCCGCAGCGGCTCTCCCAACTGCAGCGGGCAACAACAGCCTGCCCTTCGAGAAGGACAAGATCTGGTACTTCAGCAATGAGCAGTTGAGCAATTCGCCCAGTCGTCGCTGCGGCATCAAGTGCGACGATGAGCTGCACTACAGACAGATGACCGCCTATCTGATACAGGAGATGGGCCAGCGTCTGCAGGTGTCGCAGCTGTGCATCAATACCGCAATCGTTTATATGCATCGCTTCTATGCGTTCCACTCGTTCACACATTTCCATCGCAATTCCATGGCATCGGCCAGCCTGTTTCTGGCCGCCAAGGTTGAGGAGCAGCCGCGCAAGCTGGAGCATGTGATAAGGGCGGCCAACAAGTGCCTGCCACAGACAACCGAACAGACCTATGCAGATCTCGCCCAGGAGCTCGTCTTCAATGAGAACGTACTGCTGCAGACGCTCGGCTTCAATGTGGCCATCGATCATCCGCACACCCATGTGGTGCGCACCTGCCAGCTGGTCAAAGGTAGGCGCCACGCTCTAACCCAAACCCAATACCAATACCAAGGCCAATGCAACCATTTGGCTGCCCGATGATTAGAGCAATTGTGATTTTGTTAACACTGTGATATATTTTAGCATGCAAGGATCTGGCGCAAACCTCCTACTTCTTGGCCTCAAACAGGTATGGCTAACACCAGCTAACGGTATCCCACATTAATTGGGGTACAATGGATGGGATGTGAGATGTAGTGTTCGAGTGTTCGAGTGTGTGCGTGTGTATATGCATATGTATGCGCACATTGTGTACAGGCAACAAGGACACAAAAGAGTCAAATTATTTAGCTGTTCACTCTGCTGGCAGCCCGCTTTGCCTGCCGCTTACCTGAGTGCGCGTTAAGGTCATTAAAGTCCCCTAATTCTGCGGAAGATTTGAGCCATTTATGGCACCTTCGCTAACAATGTTACCCAAAATTTGTGTAGGATCTGCAGATGTTAGCCAAAAATGTAGACCTATGAGGAAACCCGCAATGTCAATGGCGAAATACCTGCATTTAAAGTCCTCTGATATCATATGAGAGAGATTAAATAAATACGTTATATAGTCCAGGTTGAAACCAATAAAGAGGTAAAAATTCCATGGAAGTTCGAGTAAATTTGAAGAGCATCTGGTTACTTATTTTTGAGATTGTTGTGTATATAATATATATTATATATTGTATGATATAGCAAAGCAAGTTTTTAAATGATAATGTAATGCTTTAGTAGGCTTTTATAATATGAAGTTCTCCCGATTAGACTTCCCTTTGGGCATATCAAGGTGGCTTAGGCAAAGTCTATTTGAACTGTTTAGACATTATTTACAAGGGCTTACTGTATTTCAACTGAATAGTTGGATTAGCAAGGAACATTTTAACTATATCTTAATATTCATTGCCAACTACTATATACAGCAGATCTGTTATATGATTCGACAACTAAATGATGATTATCATACATATTTATATATCATTAATAGTATATAAAACAATGTTAGTTGTTTTTAGAGACAAACATGAATTTTCATCACAGTAATAATGCCTTAGTAATATATAGAGCTAAAGATTTTGTTCCTTGAATAACACGCAAACAATGTCAAACATCAAACTAAGCATCAGATTTATAGCCTTATATATCCATATACGATTTCTGTTCAAAGAGTAGCGCAATAGGTTTTTCTCAAAATGATTTATTCATCAGTTTCAATTATGTTCCCTTCAAAGCATCAAATTCCTGCCTATATATATATATGTATATATACACTCGCACACACACGATTATGTTCCATATAATAGTTAAGAATCGATATATGACATTATTTGTATGCATATATATATTATTGTATATTATCCTATTATATATCATATATATAGTATATATTATTGTATACACCTTATATATAGAGCATATATTCTTGCATATTTCTCCACATTTAACATTTACTAATGTATAAATTTTGATTAGCCTGCATCTGACCTCGATGTGCCTGCAATATCGACCCACTGTGGTCGCCTGCTTCTGCATTTACTTGGCCTGCAAATGGTCGCGCTGGGAGATACCGCAGTCGACCGAGGGCAAGCACTGGTTCTACTATGTGGACAAGAGCGTGTCGCTGGAGCTGCTCAAGCAGCTGACGGACGAGTTCATAGCCATTTACGAGAAGAGTCCGGCGCGACTCAAGTCGAAGCTCAACTCGATCAAGGCCATTGCCCAGGGCGCCAGCAATCGCACGGCCACGGGCAACAGCAAGGACAACAAGCCGAAAGAAGACTGGAAGCTGAGCGAGATGATGAAGGGCTATCACTCCAATATCACAGCGCCGCCAGAGCTGATGAATGGCAGCGATAGTCGTGATTCGTCGCAGTCAGCGCTGCTGCCACCGCCTGCCATGGTGCCGTCGCAGCAGCGGCGCAGCGATGGCAGCCATCAACGCTCGTCGTCGGTGGGCGGAGCCCCAGGTAATTCGTCCTCTTCTACCTCCTCGTCTTCATCGAATCACAAGTTGCCAAACTATCCAGGCGCACTGCCGCCCGAGGCACATGGAGGTGTGTATCGCAAGGCTTCGGCTTCGGCTTCGGCTTGTAGCCATCGTATAATGTGCTCTCTAATCTCATTGTCTTCTCCCTCGTACAGATCACAAATCGAAGCAGCCCGGCTACAGCAGTCGTGCGCCCTCTGGCCATCAGTCGAGCTCGTCGTCGTCGGCGCAACGCAGCAGCAGCAGCGGCAGCTCCTCCGCGAGCAGCAGTCAACGCAGCTCCTCGAGCCAACCGTCTGGTCGACCACCCATGCCCATGGACTATCACAAATCATCGCGTGGCATGCCGCCCGTTGGCATGCAGCCGCATGGTGGTCACAAGATGTCCACTAGCTCCAAGCCCCCGCAGCCACCGTGTTCGCTCTTAGACAGTCGCGGCAGCAGCAGCAGTAGCAGTTCATCATCCGCCTCCAATGCATCAGCAGCAGCCAAAGATGTCAGCAAGTCGTCGTCGTCGTCGTCGAACAGCACCAGCAGCAGCAGCAAAATGTATCCTAATGCGCCGCCGTCCTACAGCAGCAGCGGACCCAGCAGCAATCCGCTGATGTCTCGTGGCGGCTACCCAGCGCCGCCTCCTGGCTACGGCTCCCATGGCTCGCATCGCAATAAATCCGTCTCGTCATCAAGCTCATCGTCATCCGTCCACAGCTTGCCGCCTTACGAGCAGCAGCTGCCCTATGGCCAGAGCCAGGCAGTACCCAGCTACAATCATATGCAGCAGCAGCAGCAGCAGCAGCCGCAGTCACAGTCGCAGCCTCCGCTGGAGTCGCAGCAGCTCGGCAAGAACAACTCCCTGTTCAGTCCGGAGTGGAGCGACATCAAGAAGGAGCCGCAGCAGTTCAATGGGCTGTTGCCGCCGCCGCCACCAGGACCTGCACACGAGAGTCTGGGCTATAAGCTGAACAATCATGCGCGGGATCGGGACAGCCCCAAGAAGGATCGTTTGACGCCCACCAAAAAGGATAAGCACCGCAACACGTTGCCACACGGCGCTGGATCATCGGGCAGCACCAACAATAACAACAACAGCAGCAGCAGCAGCAGCTCGACTAAGCCCATGTTGCCGCCTCATAAGAAGAGTCACAGCGACCTCCTAGCCAACGAACCAAGTCGCGATATGGGCAGCTTGAAGCGGGCCAACGAAATCTCTGGCAGTCAGTACGGCCTCAACAAGCTGGACGATCACGATGCGGGCAGCATGCCGCGTGACAAGGTGCGTAAGCTGGACAACAGCATGGGACTGCCGGGCTACTCGAGCTACTCCGAGGACAACAAGCATGCGCCGTTGTCCATGTCGAACGGCGGCATCGAGACGACGCCCGACTTGGTGCGCACACTGCTCAAGGAGAGCCTCGGCACAACAAATGGCTCGCTGCTGAAGCCCGACGCATTGACCATGCCCGGCCTGAAGCCGCCAGCGGAGCTGTTGGAGCCGATTCCGCCAACACCACAGCTGCACATGAAGAAGGAACCACTGAGTGCACCGCAAAATCTCTTGAGCAACAGCTTGTCAGCGGCGCCTGCCATGGAGCTGGATGCTTTGACCAAGCTGGGCGAGGGCAAAGATGTGGAGAGTGCCGGAAAGTCGGAGAAGAAGAAGAAGAAGGACAAGCATAAACACAAGGAGAAGGACAAGTCGAAGGACAAGCCCGACAAGGAGGAGCGCAAGAAACACAAAAAGGACAAGCAGAAGGAGCGCAGCAGCAAGGACACGTCCATGGACTCGCTCAAGCTGGTCATCAAGACCGCCGCCAATCCCAATGGCAGTCTCCAAGTGGGCGCCGCTGCACCGCTCAAACTGAAGATCAGCAAGAACAAAGTGGAGCCCAACAACTATTCGACCGGAGCTGGACTATTGCCAATGTCCTCGGCGTCTGGCTTTGGCATCGCTCCCCCGGTGCAGGGGATAACGACTACGGCTGGCCAGCAGCAGATGGGGTTGCCGGCATATGGCGGATATAGCTCATCGAACAGCAACAGCAGTAGTGGAGGCGGTGGCGCTGGCGCTGGCGGTGGCGGTGGCAACAGCAGCAAAAAGAAGCACAGCGACCGGGATCGGGACAAGGAGAGCAAGAAGAGCAAAACTCAAGACTATGCCAAGTACAATGGAGTCTCTGGCGGTGGGGGTGGTGGTGGCGTCTATGCGCCTCTAGGCGGTGCTGGCGCCGCGTCCAATACGCAGGCCGGCGTTGCCAGCTTGCTGGGTCTGCCACCCAATATGACGACCGCGTCGTCGAATGCCAATTTGAGCGCCAATGCTGCCGTGATGACGCCAGCCGGCGTGCCCACTGGCATTGCCCCAACCGCTCTGCCCATTTACAACAAAAAGTAGTCGTAGTCAAAGTAGCCCATAATCTCCCCATAATCCCCCAACCACACATAACTATCTATACTTTGGAACTCCAACAACTTTACCCTCGATATAGTTTATATGTAATGTAATACGGTAGTCGTAATTGTTGGTGAGATGATGCATTAGTTGGCTAAGTTATTGATTGAACTATATATTTTAGTTAAGCCCAAACTCTACAACTGAAACGCAATCGCAATCGCAGTTGCAGCAGCAGCAGCAGCCGGAATACGTTCGGTTAGTTGTGTTCAACACGTAATGATAATCAACAAAATGGAAAACTCGGAAGACAACAAAACTTCAAAAAAAAAAAAAAAAAAAACTAAAATCAAACGTCTGTACAGCATTAATTAATTTGTAATTATAACACATATATATACACACACACATACATACATACATACATATACACACACACCTGTAATTGTAAAAGCAAGGCAAATCCTTTCGATTGCAAATTGAGCGTGAGCACGGCCGTTTAGTCTATAAGTTAGTAAATCAAATACCCATACATAAGCATAAATACACACACACACACACACCCAAATATATATATGCATATATATATTGAACTGTTGTATATAGCCACAAGAGAAACAACTTCCGCTTAGCTAAAGAAAAACAAACATAATACGGCCCTAACTAATGCAAATAAAAAGAGAAACCGAAAAATTTGAATCGAAAATTTTGTGAGTGTCGAGAGCGGCGCGCTTTAATTATAAATTAAAGAGCGAAGCAATTATATAAACCAATTTAGAAACACACAAGGAGAAAAACAGTTATAAAAACTACATAGAATATAAACTATTCACACGCCCACACACACACACACACACATACACCTAAATTATTTGAATTAAATAATAGTATATGTATATGTATGTATATATACATATATGTATATATATATTTATATAACAAAAAAACAAAAGTGAATGCCGTTAAAAATTGTGTGAAATTAATTTTTAGTTAGCCAAGTTTTTCGTTTTTTATTATTATTATTATAATTATTATTTCTATTTACTATTTTTTACCATCAATGAATTCGTTTAGTTCTTAATTTTAAAACAACAAATAGCAGCTAAAGAATAAAAACAAAAACAAACAAATTGATTAAAAGTCGACATAGCTTTGAGTTGTTTTTAATTTTAAAATTAAATAGCATTAAAGTCAATATGAATAAAACAAAATAAGATTGTTGTGCAACACGAAAGAAACAAAAAACAAAACAAAAAGCTATGCAAATTATATGAAACTAAGCTAAAAGAAAAAAAACAAGCAAACATATATCAAACACGATCATAAATTATGTAATTTTCGACTAGAAAACAAATTTAATCAAACGTTGCGCGTTTTTTCAGAAAAACAAAACAAAAGAAACTATTCGATTTCTAATTCTAATTGCATTAAGCTAATAAGAAAGTAAAACAAGAAGAAGAAAATAATGATCGTATAGCTATATACTAACTAAACACACATACAATATATATACATATACATATTCATATTTGGAAAATACGAAAAACGAGTTGAGAGTTACAAGAAAATTTCCAACAAAAAACAAAACAAAAAATGTTGCTAATGCTAAACACACAAAAACAACAACAACAAAAGCAGCATTAGATATATTTAAAAACACGTAATTCTTAGTTTTTTCCCCTTTCTCTACTTTTTAAGTTTTTGTACATAGTTAAAAAAAAAAAAACATAAAAACAAACAAACAAAAAATGACATTTCGAGAAAGTTGCCCGGAAATTCGTGAAAAGTTTCATTGGAAGCCGTTTGCTTTGCTTCGAAGATGGATTACTTTCCTTTCGACTTTTGCGCACGTTTCGAAGGTTCGAATAAAAATTTCAAAAAACCCAAAAGAACAATAAAAAAAATTGGAAACACATAAAATAAAAACAAAAAAACAAAATAGAAAAAAGTTGTTTCGAATCTTTTGCTCTGCTTCTGAAGGAATCTCATCAATTGTTGATGTGCTGCCAAATCCAATCCAAGTAGCTAGTGACGCGCGTGAAGATGCTGGGGAAGCCGATCTCACAGCCCGTGGAGAGGCCGAAGGAGGTGATGCCGATCAGGTAGTTCGCATCGTCCTCCTTGTAGATCAGCGGACCGCCGGAGTCGCCCTGGCAGGTGGACTTCCCGCTGCTGGTGCTCATGCAGATCATCTTCTCGGAGAGCGAGCCGCCCCAGTAGAGCTTGCAGCGGGCCTGCGGCATCACGGGCATCGCCACAAAGCGCAGCGTGGGCGAGGTCGAGTTGGCGCTGTCGCTAGCCCTGCCCCAGCCGGAGGCATAGGCCGTCATTTGCTCATAGCTGGAGTAGCTGCCGTTCAATCCCCGAGGCAGCTCGGCCGCCCTCACGCGATCCGTGAACTCCACTGCCAGCGGCAGCTGCACCAGCGCAATGTCATTGGCCACCGTGCTGGCCGTCCAGTTGGCATGCACGATCATTTGCGACTTGTGCACCCGATAGCGCAGCTGGCCCGGCTCCAGCTCATTCGTGATATTCAATGCGCCCAAATAGGCAGTTGCATTCACCGCTCCATCCAGGCAGTGGGCAGCGGTCAGTATCCAGCGGTGGCTGATCAAGGTGCCGCCGCACCAGGTGCTGCCGTTGCCGAACGAGACGTCGAAGCCCACCTGGTACGGAAATTGGCCAACTGCAGCGAGCTCCCCATTCGTAATCCGATTGCTCACGCCAAGCAGCTCCACCTCAGCTATGCCGAGTGCTAGGAATATAGTTAAAGCAGTTAACCTCATCATTCGAACCCAATTAGGCAATTAATAACAAAGACTTTGTATTGGGCCGTTTTTATAGAAAACTGCGTCGCAATTACCTTAAGTGTCCCATTAACAGTCAACCCTTAAAAACTAAGAACCTTCACCTGATTGATAACCGCAGCTATATACTATATTCTATATACTATATAGTATTCAATATATACCCCTCTTGAATATTATCCCCACTTTGCAAAATTTACGCTTTTTCAAAGTAATATAATCGTTTATTAGAAGTTTGAGTAGCAAAGAGGAGTTGCAAAAGTCTATTTGTTGACCACGCCGCTATTCTCCTCGATCCAGTCCAGATAAGCGGTGGTTCTGGTGAAGACAGCAGGGTAACCCACCTCGCAGCCTAAAGATAAGCCAAAAGAGGTGATACCGACCAGTATGTTGGAGTCGCCCTCCTTGTGGACCAGAGGACCACCAGAGTCACCGCTGCAGGTGGACTTGCCACCCTTGGTGCTCATGCAGACGAGTTTATTGGTGATGACACTAAACCAATACCTCTTGCAGCCATCCTCGGTCATGATGGGATTCTCCACGTAGCGCAGCACGGGCGAGACAGAGTTAGACTTGTCGCTGTCCAGACCCCAGCCAGAGGCGATGCCAATCTCATTAGCATAGGTGGAGTAGTGGCCATCCTTCTTGGGCAGTGTGGCGGGTCTGACGCGATCGTTGAGCTCCAGTTTAGCGGGCAGCTTGATCAGGGAAATGTCATTAACAATCAGCTCGGGATTCCAACCCTTGTGCACAGTGATGTCCTTCTTGTCCACGTAAATGTGCTGCTGTCCTGGCTCCTCCTCCTTGATCTTGGTGGCGCCCACGTAGACGATCACCGAATCGGCAGAGTCTGTGCAGTGGGCAGCGGTCACAACAACGCGATCAGAGATCAAGGTGCCGCCGCACCAAGCACCAGAATCACCAATAGCAATGCTCAATCCCACCTGGTAGGGGAACTGACCCACACGCGCCACCTCGCCGTTGGTGATGCGACCATCCATGGGTGCAGCAGCCGCGGTGGCCAAAAGAGCAGTCAATGCAATAAACAACTTCATGATTCCTTCTGATTTGGACAGAGTTGCAGGCGTCTCTTTTATAGTTGCACAACCAATGTCTTGGCTTAGGCATTATCTAATCACAGTATCTGTTCACACGGGGACTCTCAAGAAGGTTGTGATAAGGGCGCGTGCGTCTCTCATTATGAATTCAATATGAATATGTATGTATGTGAACAAAGCAAATATCTTTGAGCAATCAAATATATAATTAAACTGATTAGCCTCGATGATTTCCGCAGAAAATAAATATTTTGAAGAAGTTTTTTGTCTTTGTTATACCATGAACCCATTGAAAATGGGAAGTCAGGGTATAATGGTTTTGTTGAAAATGTATATGACAGACAGAAGGAGGCTTGCCACCCCTTATAGAGTGCATATGTATGTATATACATATAATAGCCTTGTCCGTCTGTCCGTCCGTCCGCGTGAACGCTGATATCTTTGAAAGTACATAATCTAGAGACTTGAAATTTTACATGAATACTCGTACATACTCGCAGCACGAGTTTATCATACATTTTTGATAGCCCATTTCAGTTCTTTTTTATCGACATTTATCGATAATTTGAATTAGGTTTGTAATCGTGGTTTTCACATCGTTTGGGCTAGGGATTTCAAATTTGTTACGAAGTTGCGTGTAATGAATACGAAGATAATGTGCTCTCTTTGGATGCCACGCCCCGAATTTCGCTTACAATTTGCAAAAAACGTAGAGATTTGTGCTTTGGCAAATACACATACATATGAATATCAAGCAGTCTCGACAAGCACTCTTACTTGATAGCTAGCGATTTTGATTTGTGTCTATCTATCGATTCAGCATTCATTTCTTTCTTTGTTGGTAGATTAAATGAAGAACTCTATATTGTTATAGTCAAAGTATTTTGCTAGGTAATGCCACGTTCCCTCTGTCTCAAGTGGCCATTTAACAAAATCGCAATGAAAACACTTCAAACAGTGACGCTTCACATCAGCAGGAAGTGTGGGTTCTCCCTGACTGCGTTGCGCACATAAGGGTTAAAAACTTAATAAGTCAGCTATAAGCAGCGTCGAGTGGGTGTTGCTTGCTAAACTAATATAAGGGTTAAATCCACACGATTTCATTGATATTGATAGAAATTTCCAGTTACAGTGTATGTATAATTATGAAGTATTTATGACATTATCTAAACTAAAGCGGAATCGAGTGGGTGCTACATAGCTCTGCGCTAACTTAAGGGCTAAAGCTAAATGCTTTTATTTAGAATTGATTTGGAGATATTCGTAGACTTTTGCATTTCACAGAATATAGTACTTTCGCATTACATATTTTGAAATCAGGCATTATAGGCACCCTGTAAAGAGCAAAACTGCTTTGCTAACTTAGGGGCTAAAGCTAAACGATATCATTCACATTGATAGAGATTGTCAGAGCCTGTTGGATTTCCCAGTGATTTTTGGACAAACACTTGATCATACAATATTTATAACATTATCAAAATTAAATAGGTTTTTCCAGGCAGATATTTATTTTTATTTGGTCATTAGACCTTGTCACGATTATTAAACCCAAATGGGTTTTCACCAGATACATCATGTGGACGTTGTTGAACATTTTGAGAGTTCGCTGTACTTGATCATTAAACTCTGATAACTCCAGCAAAAGCTTATCGGTTTTGAACAACTTATGGTTCTTTGTAGAATTTCGCAGAAGACAACTAAATATTTAGTCACATTACGATGTAGTTTTTAATATTATATCATATTATCAAACTTTTAATCTCCTTTAGGTTTACATTTAAATTATATTATTTTAAATCAAAATCTTCGTTAAAAGTTCCTTTGGTTTGTTTTTCCTCCTTTGACGCAGATTACTTTTACTCTATCTATTCTCTATTCCTCTATGGCACAGAGTGCTGTGCCTAACTCTAAATCTGATAATTGGATAAATTAATATCATAAAGAAATACAAAATTTTGGACTATATCCATAGATAATACGCCCAAGCATAAATTACTTTCCATGGAAAGTTTGAAATATAATTTTATTTTCAGCTCGTATGGAGCTGATTAATTGCTGACGACGTATAATCACAATAAATATATAAATATATATATAACATATACATACATACAGACACCTTACTGTTATCAATAATTGTAGTAATAGATACGCAATTATAGTCTCTATTTTTTGGCAAATAATCCTATCTTTAATTCATAAAGGGGCAAACAAAAAATTTAATTTAAATGATAAGCATTGGCTGAATTACAAAAGCCACTTGAACAGGTGCTCTAACCCTAATTTGGCAGACGTCATTCCCGATGGAGCGAAACTGTATAAAAGCGACAGCTTTAGTTGACCACGATTATAGTCTTCATTGAAGTCAACATGAAGGTGTTCGTTGTACTTGCTCTGGCTTTGGCCTACGCCTCGGGATCGGCACTGCGCGCTCCCTATGAAGTGGAGGTGGAGCCTGAGCTCCGCAACGTCTACATGCCCGTTGTGGATGGTCGTATCACCAATGGACTAGATGCCAGCCCTGATCAGTTTCCCTACCAGGTTGGACTTTCTCTGCTTGTCAACAAAGGTAGAGCCTGGTGCGGTGGCTCCCTAATCGGACATGAATGGGTCGTGACTGCCGCTCACTGTACCGATGGGTAAGTTGAAAGTATTAAAGCCAAGTGATCCTCAGTTAATGCTTTGCTCCTCTATGCTTTTCTTCAGTGTCACTTCCGTCGATGTGTATTTGGGAAGCGTCGTCCGCACTAGCCCCAAGATCAAGTACACCGTCAGCAAGGATAAAATCATCCTCCATGAGGGCTGGAATGCCAAGACTCTGTTGAACGACATCTCCCTCATCCGCATTCCATACACCGAATACAGCAACGCCATCCGTCCCGTCGAACTGCCCCGTATTGAGTCCCACTACTCCACTTATGTCAATGATGAGGCCATTGCCTCTGGCTTTGGCCGCGAATCCGACGCTTCAACTGCTGTAGCTAACTATTTGCAGTATATGTACACGGTGATCATTTCAAACGCCGAAGCCAAGCTAACCTACGGTTCGACCATTCAATCTACCAACATCTGTGTGTCCACCAAATCCGCCGTCTCCACCTGCCAAGGTGACTCCGGCGGCCCATTGGTCCTGAAGAACACCAAGGAACTAGTCGGTGTGACCTCCTTCGGCGCTGCCGCTGGTTGTGAGAAGAAACTTCCAGCTTGCTTCACCCGTTTAAACCCCTACCTAACCTGGGTATTGGATAACACTGGCATCTCCAGAAAATAAACTGTAACACAATTAAAGTGCGTTCGCCATTTCCATCTTAATTAAAGAATATGCAAAAAAATTACTACTTCTTATTAACTTTCAAGTAAATAGTAATATCCAAATGGTGGCGGCCTTTAGATAATTTCCCTATTTGAGTATAAGAATACAATTTCCCTTGACCTTACGAACAAACAAAAAAGTACCATAAATTTAGGTATTCACTTACCTTCACACGTATGCTATCAACAACAAATTTCTTTAAGATGGATAGACAATCCTTTGAATGCAATTTACAATTCATGAATTTGCATTATAAACATTGACAATCACTTCACAAATTGATATCGTTTAATCATTTTTTATTGTTTTTTGCTCTTGTTTTGTTGTTGTTCTTTAGTTTCTTTCACATTGAAACAGTTAAATATATATATATTTTTGTTTTGTGTTTTATATCATAATTTGACTTTAAAGTTTAGTTTAGGCTTTATTGGCTTTTACATAGATATATGTTTATATATATCTTCAATATATCATCAATAAATTTCATATTTTCTTTTGTTTGTTTTTTTTTTTCCTTCATTTTAATAAACATTTGGAATGCATTTTATATAATTTAAATTTAACAATATACATAAATTTGATTTGCGATTTAGTGGCATCGTTTTGTTGTTTTCGTAGTAGTTATTTATATAAACGTTATCATTAAAAATTGGAGAGACTTATGCACAGTTTAACATTAGAATTATTATTATTATTATTAAATACACATACATAGTTATACAGAATAAAAAAGTTTTAGTTTAATGGTCTTTATCAATCGAATGTCAATTAGGCATAACTTTTCATTGTTGTAGACACGGATATTGCATACAAATAACAGTTATAAAAATTCTTTACATAAGATATATTTTCTGTTTTCGATTCATTTTTCACTTTTGTATAATTTGTTGATTTTTTTTATCTATGCGTGTGTGTGTGTGTGTGTGTAAACGCAGGCAATGCATACTTTTAAATTTATTGCAGTTAGTTAGTTAGGATTACTAATTTATACAGTTTCTCGGCGTGGTCCAATTAGAATACAATTACAAGTAGACCCTTCCTTTGTTTATAGTCTACTCCAATTATGTGGACCTTAGGTCTCCAATTGGAGCTTATGTATGTGTACATGTGTGTATGTGTGTGTGCTTTCGCCTAGCTAAAAATACATACGAAACAGCACTAAACTAGCAAAAGTGATTATAATACAAAAGCAAACGAACAAATAAGTACACGAGTGAGTGGCGGTGGTGTTCCAAGTAGTCGCAATGCGATAGCCCTGTTGATGCTGCTGTTGACGTTGCTGATCTCCTTGTCGTAGTGATGTTGTGTGTCGTTGTTGTTGCTGTTCCTCCTCATATAACTGCTGAACCGTCTGCCACAACCAAGCAGTATCAGCCGCGTTGCCAACGCCGTCGCACACAGGACCAGTGTTATTAATCAACTCCAGCAAATCCTTGACTGCCCTCAATGGCCTTGATCAGTTTATCCTTCAGCTGCAGATAGCCCTCGTAGGGTGGCAGGTCCAGACGATTGAAACTAAAAGAATGCAGCAAACATTTATAGTCAACCCTAATCACTGAAAGTCAGACTCTTACCAGGTATGTGCACGTGGAAAGTTGTTGGGTGTGCCCCATTTCTCAATGGTAAACATTTGAGGACCATTCGATCCGTAAAGCTCCTTGAAACCGTTCATGGGCACACGCGAAGTGCCCGTGACGAACTGCAACAAACGCGAGCGCATTTCGTTGGAGAAGGATAGAACAGCACGCCAGAACCATTGAATAATGATGTGGTTCATATGATAATCGCCCTTATACAGTGTGTTCTCACGCCAGTCCTTAACATCGATATTCTGTATGCCGCACATCAACAGCTCCAGTTCGTGCTCATCAAAAATTTTGATTAGATTCAATGGTATGATCGAGCCAAAGCCATCCAAGAATGCTGTCATTTGATCCTTGACACGCGCCACAAAGCGCCACTCGATGACAAGTCTAGAAGGTGTCAAAGTAAGGTATACAGATATATGCTTAGAGGATTCTATTAGTCACTCACTTGATGTATTCATCTTTGTTTTCGTTGGTCACTTCAATGTTGGCGCCGCCTGGCTTGAGTTCGTGCTGACTTTTTTGGCCAAACACATCTTCGTCCAGACAGAAGGTGAGCTCTAGAATGCGGGGATCATTCTCCTTAATCCACATCAATGAGTTATAGTATTCGGTGTCAACCGATTCCATATCCTTCAAATCTATGGGCTTCTGCAACATCATCTTGTAGAACGGCCGTATAAAGAAGGCATCCAGCAATTTACCATGATACACAGCCATGCCAGCTATGCGACCAATGAATCTATAGACAAATATAAGATATATATTGTTGGGATACAAAATATCTGCGGTTTCTCTATAAACATACTTAAAATAACTTAAATGCTCCTCGTTACACAAACCGCTGCCATTGTTGATTTGCAGCGTGTAGTTATCCATGGCTGAGTACTCGAAGAGTCCATAATACGGATTAAACATTTCTTTGGATAGCAAATAGAACCATTCCCTGGCAAGGCCACCATAATCTGAAAAGCAAATCAAATTTTTAGTTATATATAAATGGAGAAAGAGGAGCGTAAACTGCTTCACCTAAGCCCGTCTCTCCTTCAAACTCGACCCATAATTTAGTCTTTAGTAAATCGGTCTTTGTCACCGAGCTAATAATTCTATACGAATCCTCCAATATGGATGTACGACGAATACGTATTTCAAATTTATTTGGTACATTTGTCTGCAAGTAAAGAAGAATATCAATGAGTTGGCTTTCAATTTAAGCATTATGCTTGATGCTTACAGGCTTTCTAATATGACTTTTGAAATATTCATATTTCTGTTTGTAATCTCGCGAATAGGGCACCGCTTGGCCAGCGATATTTGGATTTGACAAGCGTGGATCCTCCCACTGTGTGGTGCGCGTATCTGCAAATGATGCAAAGTTGAGTAGAGTAAAGTATTTCCATGATTCCATTGTAAACTCGTTGCTTACTGTGATCGATGTAGAAGACGCGACCATCTGTGTGCACGCGCTCTTCCCAGCCCTCGGGCAACGGGCCAAGATCATCTTCGACGCGGCGCGTTTGATTTGGCATGGGACTTGCGCGTCCGTTGCGCGGGTCAATCCAGGTGGTGCGCCGTGCCTCATGATCAATAAAGAAGGTACGTCCATTGGGTGCCACCTGCATTGACCAGCGTGGTGGTAGCGCTTCCTCCTCACTGGCGGCGGTCTGCAAAGACAAAAAAAAGAATCTTTTAACTATATGCATAAATATTTCTAAATTCATTCCAAAGTGTATTCTGCTGATAGCTAAGGGAAGCACATGCACATTCGAGTGCGAATATGTATTGATAGATTAATATATATTATGTATATGGAATGAAACTTTACTTGATCCGTGGGCACAGCCGCGTTGTCTTCCTCGGAATTGCGACGGGTGGACGGAGCTGAGATCTCTGAGGGATTGTGGCTGTCTGTGTGATCGGTGTCTTCACTCTAATTTGATAGGGTTGCAATATGTTTTTTTTTTGTTGTATATTTTAATTGTTTATTGCAATTGGAAGAAACAGAAAAGAAATGTTTCCAATAAATTATAATTAATTTTGCTAAATACACAGATCAAAATAATAAAAAAAAAAGAAAGAAGCCGAACAAAAAATATATATAGCGCACAGCCAATTAAAGATAACACACAGATAAACAATATATATGTAACTAGACGAAATAGAGCTAGAGAAACAACGAATATATGAGTCTATACACAGTTATATCAATGTTTCTACAGCTCTAAATTGAAACACAAATTAGAAATTAAGATGAAAAAGGAATGCGTTAGGTACAAATTTGTGTCGTATGTGTTTGTTAGATGGTATTATGTACATCATGTAAGTATATCAAGCATATATAGTATATATAGTAGTATAATCTAAATCTTTATTTAATCTAAACCCACTGAATATGCTTAAACTGTATGTATAAGGAAAAAGAAGTTCTGACATATACAGCGCTATAAAGTACTGTTATTCGAAACATTCAACATCTACCTATATTAGGCCCTATCCACATATATATGAACGTGTCTATGTGAGAACTTATAAGAACAGATAAGGTTTGGCCTATCAAAAAAATCTTTTAATTACTCTGAAATCGATTAAAATCTGTATCTAATTTTAGGTATTTGAGCGTACGTCGACAATTTCAAGTGAAAAAAAAAGAAATTGTTGAGGCATATTTCTAGATATTGATTACCCTCCCTATAAGTAAGAAGAACACACGTGGTATTTCGTAGTCGACCCATTCCGTCTAGATCACTTCAACTTTTAGTAAATCCTTTTGACGACATCCGAAAACTAATTTCACATCATTTTTAACAACTCTAGTAAAAGTTGTTCCCGAGTTTGTTGTCGATATTTGTCATTGTTAAATTGTATATATTGTATTGTATAATATTTTTACTATAATTTCTACAAATTCTATAAAATCCAGAGCTTACCCCATCCGCTACACGCGACCATAATAAGCCCATCCAAGCTTTAATTTGGATAATGTTAGTTTCTGGACTTGAACTGCTGTGATCGATTTTCGGATGTTTTTTTTTCTGAATATATGGACATACGTACAAAATTTTGATTTATGTTTATTATATACCATTTTGAGGGATCTTATAAACTTGGCTGGAATAGACGGACTGGCAATTGGCCTTAAATAACATAATAACATCAATATGCAGTAATCAGAACGAAACGACAGCGCCAATAGATTGGAAAAGGACGAAACACAAACTATAGCTAACAGTTAATACTTATGACTGTGTGAGTGTGTGTGCTGTGTGCGTGTGTGTGTGTTATGTTGTGTATGTGTGTATGCTAACCAATTGTCTATGCTGCTGCTGCACTTGGCGTCGTCTCTGCTGCCTGTTGTCCAATTGCTGGCGACCCAGACCGTTGTCATTGGCTCGCCGGGTCAATAGATTCGTTATGGCCATATTGACCAGATCGCCGGGTGCTTGACGCACCGGTCGCAAATCATTCTGCACACTGCTCGACGAGATCTCGATCTCATTGTCAGCGTCGCGACGCCGTTGCAACGAATTGTAAACAAAACTGAATTTGTAAAAAGAGACGAATTAAAGAGAGACACAGCCACAACGGAGCGGGGGAAAGGAGTGAAGGACTCTGGTTAAGTCCAGTTGGGAATTCGAATTCAGAATCGGGATTCAGACAAAACACAAACAGTGGGCGGAATTTGACTAGGAATCGACAGAGATTCATTCATATTAACCTGGCGTGATCCACCATTTGATTGGGCTCTAGTTCAGATTGTTCAGTTATTGTATCACAATTATAGTTGTTGTTGTTGCTAACTGACGCCAGCGACTGTCTGCGTGAGATTTGTGTCGGTGTTGTTGGTGTCGTTGTTGTGGGCGTTGAGGGACTATATACGGGCGTGGCATTGTTATTATCCTGCGCACTTAATAAACTGCTGGCATCCTAGTTTGATACATATATATGATTTTTGTAGAAATTAGCCAATCATTCAACAAGATACTCTATGCATTTTAAATGGATGTAAAGCATATTGGTTAGGGATATATCGCTGACTGGAAACTATGCTGCTTTGTGGAGAATTTAGTCTATTTATGTTGTATGAACAGCATGATTTTTACAGTTCTATATAGGAACTTAAGATACAGATGGAATCTTATGAAAAAAACATAGTAATATATTCGTCCGATCAGTCTGACTATAATATAGGATTTGTGTATAGCATATATACAACATTACACATATATTATATTAGATGTATGGACGAAAATCCTATTAAAAATCTAGATTTACATTAATTTTCAAAATGCCAAACATTTCTACCAACTTTTCAGTCTACCCTCGCAAATACGCTCACTTAAATATCCTTTCACATCCTACACATTATATTAAGCAACTAACCAAGCTATACGAAGCAAGTTTTGTCAAAGTAAATGAATAATTAATATACAAAACAAAATCGCTTGAGAATTTAGAGCCTGAAGCGAACTATGAAAATCAATAGTTATAGCAAGTTATATACTATTCTAGCAGTTGGTCGCGATTACTATGTGCATATAGTGTGCGTGTATGGAGGCATTAGAGAACTGTTGGGCATTACAAACATGCGCCTCAGGTACAAGTTGTGGTCGAGTATATCACAAGGTTGAGCATTCTCTGACAGGGTTAAAGGCTGATCTGCTCCATTATCGGCGAGCGACTCCGGCTCAGTCTCTTCCTGCTGCATTTCCACCACTTCGTTGTGTTGTTCTCCGCAGTGTAGACAATTGATCTGATCAGCCGCTCCTCTCGTAGCCTCCAACTGCTCCACTTCTTCCTCCTCCTCCTCCTCCACTTCATCATCATCTCCGCTACTCTCATCCCTTGCAGCTGGCAGCTGTGATTTCGCACGCTGTTTGTTGTCGTCGTAGGTTTTTTGTTCAGTGTATGACAAAGGCTCACAGGAAATATTTGTACAGGTGAGATGAATAGTGTGTGTGTTGTGCGGGTGTGTGTTTGTGTGTGTGTGTGTGTATATATAGTTAAAAAGTTTATAAAGTTCATGCATAACAATTGAGTCAATTGTCAAACACACATGCAGCATAGTTTAATAATAAATAGTATTTGTTATTCGTGGCATTTGTTAATCAAAATCAAATCAAATATCGATTTTCTCTCTTTTGTTTTGTTTAGTGCAGCAAAGGTACAGTTGCCATTGCAGTTGCTATTGGACTTACCGGTCCACGTCCCGACTCCGTATCATCCACACTGATGTGAAAGCGTCTTTGGAAATCTGATGCCAGCTGTTCAACGTTTTGGCTGTTGTTGCTTGTCAAGCTGCAAGGCGAGAGAGATATTAATATTGTATATATATATTATATGTTAAATAAAGGCACTACGTATATAAATCTAATCTTTAATCAATTTAACTGTTGTTTAAGCAACCAACTCTCGTGGTATTCAAAGCGCGTTTCACTCAAAGCTGTCTAATTCTTTTGGTCCTGATGCATCAGTGGATCTTACTTAGATCAATCAATCAGTCGTTGTGTATGTGAGTCACATAAGTCTTTGTTCTATATCTATAGTCAGATGGCTAACTCTTTTGCTTGTCATTTGTCAGTCTATCAAACAATCTCTCAGTCAGCTCTTCTCGTACAGCTGACTAACTGTTTGCCTGCTCTCAGTCAATCAATCAGTTGATCAATTATCTCTATTTTCATCCAACTGTTCTCACTCACATAGTTGGCCTTTCCCACTGCGTCGTGCGTGCTGTATGATTCACATAGTATGTGCGTCCATTCGCATCCTGTCGCTCCTCCCAGCCAGCGGGCAGGGCATCCGAGCCGCCAGTAGGAAATGGATGCTGAGCAATAGAACAAAAGTTAAGTTAGAAGACTTTCAAGTTTATGTTCCACAATTAGCTACCGGCTGTGATGTTTGCTCGCCGGCATTTGTAGCCTCGACATGCTCCCATTCGCCGTCGCTGTTGTTGCTGGACGGTTCGCTCTGTTCGCGTGTTTCGCGTATGAAGGCATGATAGATCTCCAGGGTGCCCTTGATGCGTGATTTAGCGCTATATTTGCGTATGAAAATGTAGAGAGTGGAGCATTAAGTCAATGTCAAACAAAAAGCGCACTTCAAGGCCAACAGATATATATATACACACACAATACAGTTACACACACTATCAACACCAATACCAATACCAATATCAATACCAACACCAACACACACGCCCACTCGTATTTACAAATAATATAAAATCGAAATTATAAACAATTACACAAAGCGCTGTCTAAACAGCAAACCAGAATAAAGAATAGAGCAAAATGATAAGGAATTTCGAAAAATGCATATGACGAGTTTCTAGACTAACAGAAGCGGGGAAATACGTGATGCAAAGACTAATTAAATGGATTGTGTACAGCTTAGGTTCGATATTTCTATGTCTAACATATAATTAAATTATTTTTATTATCATCTAATTTGAAATTGAGATTTTTTTTTTTTTTTTTTGGTTTTACTTTTGATTGAGTTTACTAGTTTGATATAGATTTTTGTATATGTTGTTGTCTAAATGAACTGAAATTAAATAAAGGAAATCAAACAGCAACTCAAATAAACATACCCTACTGACCTGCGCGGACGCAGCGGGTAGCTCTGTGAGCCAATCGTACGACCCTCCTGCTCCGTGGGCAGATTGACCAGCGTCAGCTCCACCATGCCCAGGAAATCATCGCGTGTCAGGCGATTCTCGTCAAATACTTGAAAAACCAGCTTGTGCTCAGACGGTTTCACCTACAGTTCAGATAGTTTACATATATAGTTTAACAGCAATTCATTATTGATATATATATATAAATGTATTCTACTCACTCTAAATATAAACTCTTCATTCCAGGATGGATTTAGTGTCTGTTGAGGTTAGAAAAAGACAATGAGTATAAATAAGAAGAATGTTCTAGTCGGCAGTGCCCGACTAGAAAATACCCTGAGCTCTGCGGAGAGCTGCTTTGCAATAATTCTACGTTTTTTTTTATAACATAAATGCAGAACCCAAAATATTCCACATTTTTGTGCATCACAAGAATCTATACAGTAAATTGATTGTAGTATTCAAGCTACGCTTAAAACATGAAATCATATAATTGAAAATCAGATGATTTTGCCTTTTGCCTGCTACATACATTCATTCCCGAATCAACATGCCCCAATTTCCAATGGGTATAGAATACGATTGATAAGAATAATACATTTTCTGGTAATTTTTCCGACCACACTCGCAATTCATTGTGAAATTCAATGATTTTCTTAACAAAAAATCCCCTGACCTTAAGCTTATTATTAGTCATTGGGCAGCATTGCCACATCTTTTTATATAGGACTTTGGCAAGACGAAAAGTACGTCTAGGCTAATGTAACTGCTACAAATTGCTGACTGATAAGATAACAAATTAACTACCAACTAATCGTTGCCCCCGCAGTTGGCTTTGCTCATTCATTGGCAACAGTTCGCTTACCTTCTTTTTAGTTTTGGTTAAAACCGAGTCAATGTTTATGTCGCCGTGTATGGTATTCAAATCGATTCTGACATACGGATCACTGAAAGGCAAAAGTACTCATTTGATATGGTGTTGAAAGACAGCTTAGTTTCCAACTTACCTGGCACCAAAAATATCCTTTTTGGCCAAGGATTTGCCGCTTAGCACAACTATGCGCAGGTGACACGAATCGCCGGCATCGTTCTGCAAAGAGCGAAGCAACAAGAAAATGTGAAAAGTTAAGGCTGAACAACTTAAAGTGTGCAGCGTGTCAAATGAGCCACTTGCCACTCGGCGCTCGGCACTTGCCACATGCCACATGCCACACGCCACATGCAACGGCAAAACTCTTATAATACTTCACAGACTGTGCTATGCTGGCATATGAATTCATTGTTTATACAGTCACAAGACATATGCTGCTGTTGGCCACAAACTGCGTATACTTAATGTCTGTGATTACGCATACGCAACGTTCGCTGCCTACGTCTAATTTATGCATTTAAGAGCTGAAATAGATGTATATATACAGATATGCAACCAAATCTTCTTGCGTCCTTGACCCAAAAGCCACTCTAATTCGTATTTATGCTTAGTAATTAGCTATCTAATAGGAAGTTTAATATCTATTTAATGACTGTAATTTATTAAAATTAAATATTATTTAAGATATTTCTATAATTTTTTGGATATTTTGTTAAAAAATAACCCTAATATGTGTGATTGAATGAAATTTAAGACAGTTTATACTTGAAAACTGCATTCAACTCTGAATTATACATTTCGTATACTCGCTCAAAAACTGAAAAGTGAGTATATTGACTTGAAAAGGTATATATTATAATTCATTATTAAAGCTATAATTGACAAATTAAAACACAATTTTCGTGCCACAAATCAACTACTTTTGGACGAGTATTATGTAGTCAGATATGCTCGACTGCAGTTCTTTTCTGTTTACAAGTAAATATATGATAGGCATATGAAATATATATACTGCACTGAGTTTAGGTCATCTGCCTAACCGGTTTGTCCAACTCCCGCGACTCATTAGCAGTTCACAATATTCCATATAAATAGTATATAATATATATTATATATATAACTATTACATATACTATATACCGTATACATATATAATGTAGTGTCAACATTTTCCGCCACGTTGTGAATGCATTTTGCAGGGCCGCATGACACGTTTTCCATGAACTTATTATATTGATTTTTTTTAGCGGTTTTCCATCTTGGAATGCTTGTGGTTTGTCTCGACAGCCGATTGCTAACTACTGCAGTATATATACATACATATATATATATATACGTTGGTATTGCGATATAGCTGTGCAAAGGCATTTTACTTTTAATTACAGTTCATTCTGGACATGTCAATGGCAAGAGTGTGCAGCAGAAATGTGGCCAGCATTAAAGCTCAAATATGCAGCCTGATTACATCAGTCAGTCAATCAATCAATCAATCAATCAGCCAATCAGTCAGTGACAACAACCCCGATCCAAATCCCAAAGCCCTCGACAAGCTGCCTGACCCTAGCTAAGCGCTGTCACTTTAAGCTCTGCGTTTAATTGATTTTTAGCCATTAAATCTCAGCTGGGAATGTTGTTGGGCGTCCCACTAAGCAGCTGACGTCTACAAGCGTCTATTGTCATAGAAGCTAACAATTAAGAGCTTTACGACGACATTTATTAGCTTTCAATCTTAGCATTAAAGATATTTATATGTATATATATGTATATAGTGAGTATAATAAGCTGAATGTTCTCTTATCACATTCCTAGAAATCCCAAAGCATTTTTTAAGCGAATCAGTTTTAAATAAACTTTGCATGCTAAGATTTATAGCTAGAAATTATTATACTACTACTTAGAAGAAGAAAAACTTATAGTTCACACAAAGCTTTTCAGATATTATAAGTAATAATAGGTTATTATTACATTATAAAGTAAATAATAATAATATAATACAATAAAATATTTCGATATTATAAACCAGAATCTGTTAAATGTAAAATATCAAGATTCCAAATATATAAAACTAAATAATATATCAAACAAAATTCATCTATAAGTCGAAAGCCTATAGATCTTCATCATCCGCTGAGTTTTGAGAAACTGATGTACTTTTAAGCTCTTGTACTGGTCATATTTGTAGTTCAACTAGCTTCTGATGCAAATAACTACTGGAGGCGTAAAGTCACTTTGAAAATCCAATCATTCTATCATTTCAATTAGATTATAAATTTCCTCGAATTTGATTATCAAAATGTTCTTTAGTCTAAGCTAATAAATGTCTGCAGCATGTGACAAACAGGTGCTGCGGTCGAGCCAACCTTAAATAATTGTTAATGCTGAGTAATAGGCAAACAAAAATATATATATGAATAACTATTTTTCCGCTGATAAGCGACGATTGCACGTTGTAATAGAAATTTAAAGTCCAGCTATCTGACGGAACTGGCAATGATATCTGCTTGAATTGAAGGTAAATGATTTTGTAAATACCAAATATGAGTTGCCTAGGGAAAATATGAATCGAACTTTAGGCTAAACAAACGTTCATTAACCAAATTGATTCAATTGATTTCTATTATTATTACTATTTTGTTTTTGTTTTTGTTTTTTTTCTTTGCTCATCTAAATGTCAGCGAAAATTCATTACACAAATTGATTTGATGTCGCATATGAGTTCAATAGAGTTTCCCTCCCACACACATTTGTATATTGATGGATGAGCAAAGGGCAGATGAGTTCAGGGCGAGAGATATGCAAAGGTGTATACATATACGTATGTATATATACATATATATACATTATATATATTCACATATCTGTACACATAAGCATGGGATCTTGAATGAATGGATAGCACTCTTAAATTTAACACAATACGATACAAAGCGTGAATATGAAAAAGTAAATAAAATTTATAAATAGCATTAAATAAAGACCTGCATTTAGAGTGTGAATTTCTTGATCTGTTTTCTCCCTTAATACGCAAAGGAATTGCTGAATGCTTTTATTATCTTGCCTAAAATAATCTAACTAGATCGTATAATAGGGGAGAACGAGTTGAAAGAGAACAACATAGATATTATGTGTTTAATGATAAAGTCTTCAAAATATAAGAAATGTTAAATTGCCCTTCCTTGTGAATCTCAAAAATTTAACATTAATATTGTTTAAACGAAGTAAGTCTTTGTTAAAGAAGCAAGAAAATAATGAGAATTATGGGTGTCGAGAGAAAGTGGTAGAGTCATGCAAATGAGAGTAGTTGAGTGAGTGAGAAAGAAACAGAGAGAGAGAGAGAGAGAGAGGGAGAGAGAGAGAGAGAGAAAGAAACAGAGAGAGAGAGAGAGAAAGAAACAGAGAGAGAGAGAGAGAGAAACAGAGAGAGAGAGAGAGTGAGAGAGAGAGGGACAGAGAGATAAAGAAACAGAGAGAGAGGAAAATAAAGAAGTGTATGTAGGGAAAATCTAGGTGAGGGACAAAAAGGGTAAAATATAAGCAGATAAAGATAATGAGAGATATATGTCCCACGATATAATTCAAAATAAGATCATATTTAATAAATATCTGTCAAAAATTGAGATGAATTGCCTCTAAATTGGCTTTACGAATGGATACCTCTCCCAAGATAATTTATACCTAAAAGTCAGCAGTTTAAACAATATCCAGTGGCTGTTCAGTGTATTTGCATCTGTTCAATACAAAAGCTTTTGCGCCAAGCGCCGATTGCGCTTTAGGCGCTAAAAGGTATGCACACTAGACACAGATAGCGAGTGACAGAGAGAGAGGGAGGGAGGGAGGGAGAGGGAAACACCTGCTATCACTTACATCAGCGTTATTGAAGCCATGAATTTGACCATCTTCGGCATTGTTTGTGATCGTTGTTGTTGTTGTTGATTCGGCCATTTTGTTTGAATATGTTTACGTTGTTTTTCTAATCCACAGAGAGTGTTAATTATTGCACGCCTTTTAACTAAAAAGCAATAAACATTTTAGGGTTATACGATTTTCGGTTTTAACTGCATCGAACGAGAGATGGCACCAAACTGCAAACACAAATTTTATTTTGGCGCAATAAATTTTAGTTGATGTTATTGAGAGTCTTTATTTCTTGTGCGCCGAAGGTCTACAAAGCGGAACAGGTTTACACCAAAGATTCGAGATTATTTTTGTTTTTGTTATGAATATAAATATATAATTATGCTGGCTCTTGGCTAATGCATATAATGTATTTATATACAAGTACAAAATTAGGTCTGCGGCACCACATTAAGGCGAAGAACACTAAAAAATGTAAAAGTTTTTTTTTTGGCATATATATGCACATGACTAATGACAGAGAGAAAGGGAGAAACAGAGGGGGAGAGAGAGAGAGAGAATCCAAATGGCGATGGCCAATCTTGTTTTCACGTTTGCGACGTTGATTCGATTCTTAGCTCACGAGCAAAAGCAAAAGGCTGTTGCTTTATGTAGACACATACAAACACACACACATACATAGATACATATGTACAATATATACGACTCTTTTTTTCTTATATTTTATATAATTAACACATTTTCACAGCAAAAAGAAACGCACGCGGCATTTATATTTTCGTTATATATGTGTGTACATAATTCAATTATTCATTTATTTATCTCTCATTAACAGCCCAACGCGCAAAAAATAACAATAACAACAAAAACGAGCGAGCGAGCGAGCGGGTGAGCACAACGCACAACGCACAACACACCAATACTAATGCAGAAACATGTTCTACGCCAGTCTTTTCCACTTTCATGTGATTGTATTTGTACACGAAAAGCAACAACAACAACACGACGGTTGCCGCTGCCTGTAACGGGAGCTCTCGCGTTCTAAGCTAAACTAAAATATTTGTGCTCCAATACAGTGTGCCCAAATGTGGAAAGTGTATAAATCCAAAGAGAGCGAAGAGGCGAGCAACAAACAGCTTAAATACGGCGGTCCTCATTAGTGGGACTAACATGTGTTTGAGTTAAAGAGATTATACATACATAATGCTCAAATAATCTACGCATATGCGAGTGCTTGTAAATAAATATACAAATGTAAATAAATATAGTGAGCAACTGCACTTCTTTACAGTGTGTCCATATTGCGTAAATTTATCGCTTACAGTATTTTTTGAACACTAAAAAGGGAAAAGCTTTTTTCATGTGCGCGCGAGCTTTTCGAAACTGGCAGCTGCTACGCGAACAAGTGGCAAGGCAAACAAAACAAAACCATATGATTTGAAGTAAATAGATATACATATGGTTGTGTGTGTGTATGTGTGTGCGTAGAGATGTGAATGAAACGCACAAACAAATCTCAACTCCAAAATATGCGTCAGGCTAATATAATTAACGTTTGTTTGCAACCGGCTTACGTCAAGACTTTAGCCAGCTATATTTAAATAGTTTGATTTATGATAACCACAAATGATGTGGTTAATGTACACATTCGTGACGTTGACAGGTGTGACGCTGTGACGCAATTATCTAGACTATGGCTAAAAGCTCGCCCACTCGCACAGTCGAATGGAAAAGCGCGCTAACTGCAGCTTGTTAAGTGTTTAGAGGTCGATTGCCACGCCCCCCCAGCGGGTTAGCACAAGCGCGCTAATGAAGATAAAAGGCGATTGCTCTGCTCGCTCCTCCTCGGGCTGCCTGTGTCAAATGAGTAAAGCAAATACAGTGAATGTTCGCAAGAGCAGACGCCCGCACATTATGCTTTGCATTAATGAAATCTATGTTAATTGCTGTGTGACTTCGCCGAGTCTTCACTGTAATCACTCAATTAGTTCCATTGAGAGCTCAAATTACGCACATTCAAATCAAACAATTGCTGTTTATTTATTTAATTAGCAAATAAATTTGCAACTTCTGCTTTTGTCTCTCACTGTTTATTGTTGTTTGTTATGGAGCGTAGCGCAATTATAAATTGTTTGTTTACAGTGTGGCAGTGCAAAGGAAGCAGCCACCCAGAACCTGGAAACGTGCCTTCCACACAGATCTGTGGAATTTGATAATCACAGTTAACGCTTATCAAGCACGTCGGCTTATCTCAAACAGCGCACAAAGACATGTTAAAAGCGAGCAACAAAATAAAACTTGAACAAATCAGTTGAGAATAATTTAGGGGAAATATTGCATTTTTCTCAGAATTTCAATTGAATTTTAAGGCGAGTCACAGCTGTTTATAGGGCGAATTCCCATAGTCTATCTTGAGATAAGATCCATTGTATAAATATCGTAAAATGCATACATGTATTCGCACATATACAACCAAATACATGTGTGTGTATAATCAGTAACTAAAGCAAAGCACGCTGATAAAAGGCGAACATTTCCGTGCGCCACCCCCAACGGGCGCACAGCCGCTGACCTGTACACACAGCCCAACCCACCTCCCGGCCCATTCACCACCATTCATAGACCACATCCCGCTACTCACCACTACAGCCAACGATCTACGTGGCGTATGTCCGTTGTTGTAGTCCAGGCGCTGCTGTTGTCCCGCCACGGAGGCGGCGCGTCGACGTGGCGGCGGGCGTGGCACGTCGGCCGTTGACGAGGATGCAGCTGCAACGCTGCCGCTGCTGCTGTTGCGCGCCGACATGGTGTGGCCTACGATCTGCAGCTGCAAGGTAGAAAGAAACAGCATGAAACAGATAAAAAGACAACGGAAGTGCATCTTTAATTAAAACAAAAAAAAACAAAAAAAGAACAAACAAAAAGTGCTCCAGCACTGACAAAGCTAAAGGTGAGAACAAATGGAAGCTGCTGCACAGCAAGGCCAAAGCAGTGGCGGCAGCAGAAGCAGCAGACAACAAAGACGTCGAACGAACGGTACTTGTAAGACACACACACACACACAGGTACTCACACGTTGAGTGAGAGAGACACACGCACACAGGTACAAGTGTGTGTGTGTATGTGCACATAGAATGCTTATGGGCAACAGTGCTCCCATTTTAGCTTATTTTAAGCTAGATCTGGCTTATTTCGAAATGAAATAGCTTAGAAAGTGGTTGAAATGCTTATAGCTTGAAATCTAGCTTATTTCAAATGTCATAAAGCTTATTTTTTTTAGTGGTTGTAAAGTATTTTAATGGTAATTTTAAGGGGCAAATCAAATTAAATTAGTATTTTTCGGTGAATTTTGATATCTAATGCAATTTTCCGCATAAATTTATGTTAATATTATTTGGTCACACTACAGTAATATTAGGCGCTTTAAATTTATGTGAAAAATGCCAAAAGTTATTTATAAACAGAATTTTCGCGAATCGTGGATAAATTTTGATGAATTAAGGAGTGGCTTCGCAAAGTCCCAACAGACTCCACAAAATCATATTGCTGCTTTTGTAAAGCAACAATTGGGGCTAAATTATGCGAATTGCGGCAGACTGCCAAAAACATGTCGCGTGCATGCAAGGCAATACGCAAACAAACAAAATTAATTTTGTTCCAAAGTCGTTTAAAACAGAGGAAATTGATGATATAACTTCATTTATATATTAATATATAAATATTATTTAAATTTCTGTTAAAAATTATACATTATAAAAGTGGTTTTATCGTTAGCTTATTTTAAAGAATTTTTTTGTTGAATTTTAGCTTATTCTAGCTTATTTTTTTCTTCAATCTAGCTTATGGTGGCTCTGAAAATCTGGCACCACTGATGGGCAACAAAGCATAAAGCCAAGTCAAGTAATTATCCAAGCGCGAAAGGTTCAACGCCGTTTCGACCTGGCCGGCTTTCGTGATGGTATCCAAATTCTGAACTTATTCCATTTGGTTTAATCTCAAAGTAAAGCACAAACACAGGCAGCTCCCCACACAGATAATGAATGTCGTGCTTACTTGCACAATAATTTCGTTTGATTTATGTTGTATTTTTAACTAAATTGTTCTGCTATAAATGTGTGCGTGTATGTGTGCAATTTATGAATGCATACATATACATGTTTGCATGTGCCGTGTGTTTGTGAACTTGTGTTTGTGTGCGTGTACGTGTGTGTGAGCAAATACTTGGGGGAAAACTCATCTCACATACATCTTTTCGCACTGCCAACTGCACGGTAGGCTTTGATTTCGTTGTATTCGCGTGTCAACACTAGATCGCGTTTACATCTTTCGTTTCACATATAAATAAATTGATTCTTTATTCTTTTCGCACAAATATTACAATAATTTTTTGAACTTTCACGGCTAAACACGCCCGACAAAAAACGACAACTAACTAATTCCGATATACTTGCTGACTACTTTTCTGTGCAACTCTGTAGCCGATCGATTATCGATAGTTTGAACTAACAGCAGTGCTGTTAAATATATTTCCAAATGTCAGATGAGTTTTCTTTAAAATCCGACACGGCTGACTATAATTTTACCTAAAAAATAAAATGGAACTTAAATGTATATTTTGTGCATATAAAGTTAAAATGAGTTTTTATATTAAATTGATAGAGTTCGCGCTCTTTTTGAATTGGCTAATAAGTATTTGCAGTTACCAGTGACAGCCACGATATTCGCTGATGGTTCGTCTTCGCATGTTTTTTTTTGTTTTTTTTTTTTTTTTGCATGCAAATATCGTCCGTCTCTAACGAAAACGTAAATGCGAAAGGCAGTGAAAAATTTAAATGAAACAACAAAAATTATTTTAAATTCAATGGAGTATTAGCATCTAAAGGTCATTTCATGCAAATTAAATAAATGCAAATATCCCAAGTAAAATTTCCAATAACAAAATAATATAATTTACGTGCTCAATTAACAAGCGTGCGTTAGTGCGTGGTAATTGCGTATTAAACAACAAACTGCAAACGCTGGCAAAAACTGAAGCCGAAAGTGAAGGAGGAAAACGCAAAAAGCAAAAATACGAAAAAAAATAAAATAAAATAGAAAACAGAATATATTTTTGTGTAGTTCGAGATTAGTTTCTTATTACATGGGTCTAACAGATAAAGATTGGATTGGCTGTGCGGTCAGCCTGACCTGCGACGACGAGCTGGGCGTATTCCAAGGACTGATTAAGAAAATCTCCGCCGAAGAGATAACCATTGTGCGCGCCTTTCGCAACGGTGTTCCATTGCGCAAACAGAATGCCGAAGTGGTGCTCCGCTGTGCCGACATCAGGAGCATCAATCTTATTGAGCCAGTGAAGGATATTGAGACGACGACGCCGACTGTGATCAATAAGCCGACGCCTGTGAAATTGCCCCATTTCTCCAACATATTGGGCAAGCAACAGCTGCAGCATCAACAGGAACAACAACAACAACAACAACAATTGCAGCGCGAAAAGGAGTTGCCTGCTCATGGCAGAAATGGTGCTGCTGCAGCAGCAACTGGAAGCCATTCAGCTTTGAGTGACAAAATGCAACAACTAATGCTCAGCACAAATGGCAATGCAGCCAATGGCGTGCGAAGGTAAGAGATTCGATTTCACCAAGCTATATTTGCTCTTTTTAACTCACTTTTCGTTCCAGAACACCTCAGAGCTCACGTGCGTCGAGTGCAATGCAGCAGCAGCTGGCAACGACGCCGAATAGTGTCGCCGCCTTTTTTGGCAACATGATACCAGCCAAGGTGGAGGTGAAGCTAGGCAGCACGGCCTACAATGGGGGAGGAGTGGGTGGAGCTGGAGGTGGTGGTGGTGGGAGCTACTGCAGCAGCAGTGCGGAGGGCAGTTGCGGCAGCGGCGAGGTAGCAGCAGGCAGCAGCAGACCCATTGATATTGTTAACAGTAGCAATGGTCAAGCTAATGGCGGCTACTACAACCAAGCTGCAGCCAGCTATGGCAATGGCAGCGGCAACGGCAGCGGCAACGGCAGCGGCAACGGCAAACGGAATGGCAACGGTAACGGTAACGGCAGCTACAACTCCAACTCTTACAACGGCAACGGTAACGGCAACGGTAACGGCAATGGCAACGGCAATCCCAACACGAAGAACAAGCAACGCAATCGAGTGCGTCGGGAGAGCAGCATGAGATTACAGCAGCAGCAAACCTTTGGCAGTGAGGCAGATGATCCGCTGCTGCACGAGGAATTCGATTTCGAGGGCAACCTGGCGCTGTTCGACAAGCAAGCGATTTGGGATGACATTGAGTCGACGCACCAGAAGCCGGATGTGGTGCGTCATGCGGTCCATGTGCAGAAACAGAAGCAAGAGGAGAAGTATCGTCACGACGAAAACATCTTGGCCAGCAAGCCGCTGGAGCTACGCCAGATTGAGAGCATTTTCGATGGCACCAAAGATTTTGTGACGGACGACGGCCTCATCATACCCACTATACCGGCCTATGTGCGCAATCGCATAGAGTTGAGTGCCGAGAAGGCGGGCTTGTCGCTCCAACGGCAGATAGACATCTTAGCACGTGGTGCCAGCGATTTGGCCATCACATTACTGGGAGGCGCACGTCGTTTGACGCCCGCCAACAATCATCAATGGCCGAAGATTGCCATCATTTGCGATGGCGTTAATACCATGAGGTCAGTTCGATGACTTGAATAAGTTCCTTATGCATATGTTATAGCTCTTGTTTCTACCCTTTGCAGAACAATCAACATTGGCGCTGTCATAGGTCGGCTTTTGGCCTCACATGGCCTAAAGGTTCTACTTTACGTGGAGAATGCGCAGTTCATAGAGAAAAACAGCAGCTTGGAGGTTGCTTTATTTAAAGCTACTGACAACACCGTGGTACATTCGGTGGACGGTACGAAGAAGTCGTTAATTAACTATTGGAATTATGTTTACATATAATTAGAGTTCAAATTATATAAGAGTTGTATGCAAGTTATGAAAGACTTTTGAGCTCTTTCTCTATATATAATTGTGTGTCAACAGAGAGAGCTTAGACCTATATAGATAGTTCAGTAATGCTCGGAATCCATTTAAACTTATAAAACATATCTCTGTCTATTTTGCAGCTATGCCCACACCAGATCTTGTGATACTATCGACAAATACCGTTAATCTATCGGATGCTATAAAAAACTGGCTTAGCGTCAATCGGTAAACCTTTGCAGTTCCTCGCTTAGCTTTAATCTCACTAATCAATTCCTTAATTTTAGCGCTTCGGTGCTGGCTGTGGATCCGCCACCTTGTGGCATTAAGGATGTTGCCATCAAGTACTCAATTTTACCCATTCTACCATTGAGCCAAGATTCAAGCACTTCGGCTGCAGCAGCAGCAGCAACAACATCATCGTCGGCAACCGCTAAGACAACAACGAATAATTGTGGCAAATTGTATTTATGTAATTTAGGTATACCAGATAAATTTTATCGTGATTGTGGCATTAAGTACAAAAGTCCGTATGGACATAAATATGTGATACCGATTCACTCAAAGGACTGAAAACAAAACAAAAATCAGACAACATCAACAACACACGCAAACGACAACACCAACAACAACTGCAACAACAAAACAACAATCATCAACAAAAACAACATCAACAACAACAAACATCAGCAATAACCCATTAAGAAACAAACAACACACATGTGATGATCATCAAAGTCCTGTTTCCTGTGAATCTAGCTAGCTCTTAGAAGTCTCTCATATACAACTCACATTTAGTTTAGTAATCAACGGCGCATATATAGATATATAAATTAAGCTTATTCCTAAATTTCGAAACCCCAAATGAGCTGCCCTAGCCTAGTGCCGAACTACATTCATAACTTCGTATCTATATTTATTTAAATAATTAACATATGTATATTTTTTTAATTGAGTGTTGTACAAATCCTTAAAGCTAGTCCATTATGTTTGCATTTCCAAAATTTTCTAACCCCATTTGATGAATCTAGCTCCCACCCACCCGCAACAACTATCCCATAAAGGAGTCTATAGCTTTAACGACAAAATAGATAACCCTAAAATTAAAAACTAAAAACAAACAAACAAACTGGTCTTCAGAGCAATTTTAAAAAACAAATGCATTGAACGAGTGTTAAAGTGTAAATAATTGTGTATATTTGCATAATTGTTTTTGTATCTGTATATTTGGAGAATATCTCAATTGAATTGACTTTTTGTGAGATTGAGCGGAATATACGCAATACATGCCAAATTAAATGTCTACATATTTTAAGCATAAAATCAACAACTATTATACATATATATATATATAAAGAGTAACTTTCATAAACAATACAAATACAATTACAAATCAGATTCGATAAGTTAGTGACGTAAGCTTAACGTGTTTAACAACAACAAGAGACAAACAACAAACAACAAGCAAACAAACAAACAACTTTAACTTGTATTTAGCGTTAGATTTTAAGCAAAATTGTAAGCTGTAATAACGATAAAGAAATCAACATTATTTTGTACACCCCATCGACAAATACTGATGAGTTTTAAAACAAAATCCAAAATCTGAATAAGTACTATATATATATATATACAAATATATATATCTACATATATATATCAAAAGAATCCAATCAAATAGAAAAAGATATGTTAGCCGTTGCTAAAACTCAATAATGCAACCAAAAAAACCTTAACTAATTGTTGTAAAAATTAATAATATAAAGTAGTTTCTAAATTTCAATTGTTGATGATCAGTCTTAAATAATTATTGTTTCGTAATATAAAACAAAAAAATCTATCAAAGAAAAGTACGAAACAGTTCTTTAAGCACTTTTCATGGATGGAAAAGCGCCTTGTGACTGTTTTTTTATTTGGAGTTAGACGTAGGAAAGTTGACAGGACATTAAAACGATGTTAGATGGAGGAGAGGAAGGTTGAGAAGAAGGTATTTCCAACAAACATACACCCACACGTAAACACACACAAACACATACACACCCACACATATACTCAGACAACTCGAAACATACACTCAGTTTTTGATAAATGCTTTAAAAGAGAAATTATAAATTATAAAAAGAAATCTATTTTCGGTCCAATTGTAACATAATTTTAAAAGAAAATGTAACAAAAAATTTTAAAAACATTCTGACAAATCAAAAATACATATAAAACACAAGTTAACTAAATGAAACAAAAACAAAAATAGTAAAAACAAAAAAAAAACAAAAAAATGATGAACATCCTTTACAACTACAATATTAAAGAAACAAAACACCGAAAAGCCTTCTCATGGAAAACAGAAATGAAAATTGTGTTTTATTATTGGGCAAACAATGTGGGGAAAAATATACTAAATATATACTCTTGGCGAAAAATCTATAAACCTTTTCAACCAGCTTAAGGTTATCGAGAGCTCTTCAATCTTATATCGTAAGTCAACTTAGATCATATCTAGATCTCTTATACACTATCTAGCATAAACCAAAAAACTCTTAAGTTCATTGATTACAGGAAATTTGTTAAATTAACAAAATCTTCTTTTAAACTAAATTATGTTCTTCGAAGGCACATATAGCTCGCATATATATGCGCTTATCTATTATCTTAAATTAGTTTTAGAATTGTGCATAAGCATAAACGTAGAGTCCTTGTTTTTTTAAACGAAATACTTAGACTTCATTTGATCTCTCTTATACAATAGATAATACTTGCATTATATTCAAGTATTGATTGTGCATATGTAGAAACTATATGAAACCTAAGTATTTTCCCGATCTTCGTTTATTTTGAAACGCTTCGTTTGCTGGTCTTCGCTGTCCTCATCTCGAGCACGTTTGCCAGGTGCTTGCAACTGCACTGTGATAACGTTGAAGGTTTCCATATCAACAGAGATTATTTTCACTTGTGGCTGCAAGAGCTGCTCCTCAAATCCAGAATCCGGACTGGACCAGCTGCTGTTGTCCGACACCTGTTGTTGATCCTTAACCACTGTTGCCGTTGTTGTCGGTGTCGTTGACTGATAATAATGATATAGTACAATACAATCCACACATGGCTCTACCATCTGTTCCGTGTAGCTAGTCAATTGGGTTAGATAGGGCGTCCAGCGCTTGGGCAATCCGCACAGCTGTCTCGTGGATGCAATGCAGCTGGCAGCCAGCAGGGAAGGCGGCTCATTGCAAAGTCTGCTAACTGCAGGAATCAAATGATGTTTAATGTAAATTGAGATAGATAGAAGGATATAGTTATCAGCTTACTGCTCAGCGTGTAATCGGAAATGCGCAGCAACAGTTGAGCGAGTGCGGCCAACATTTGCTCGAAGCAATTGAAGCGCGGAAAGTTAACTGCCAGCGCGGGCTGCTCATCCAGTTGCCGGCAATAGGCTGCATAATCCTCGCGTGTCAGAAAACTGCAGGCAAACATTTCCACAAAGCTCGCAGTCGTCGGTCGCATTAAGTTGAAGTCGAAGAACGCGAGCACCTTACGCTCCACGGCCTTGTACTCGAAGGCCGTGTAGGAGTGGTTGATCAGGCGATTTATATCGCTGTAGCGCGGCACGAAGGCGTCCTGATTCTCGATCTGCGCTGCTATGTGCAGGCAAGTGACGGCAACCAGCTGCAGCTTATCAATGCGTATGGTGTAGAAATCAATCACCCGATCCAGATAATAAATACCTGTACATAAAAAGCCAAAGGAAACTTTACCGATTTATGCGTACATCTATGACCATATTTTGCACTCACCCAAGTGCAAGGCGCATCGACTCAGCCTGTAGGTCTTCGTGATCAGTTGGCAAAGCTGCAGCAGCTTTGGCCGCTGGTCCATTTGGGTGGACATAAAGAGCACGCGACGTCGGCGCATCTCTGATTCCTTCATGGTATTGAAGATGTCGATTGCGTACTCGCTCACCCATTGTAATTTCGAAAGACGCTACAAAACGAAGAAGAGAACTCTGGTTTAACATTCCTAGTTAACCACAGGCTAGTTTATGGTTAACTTACCTCGATTTGATTTCTTTCATGCTCATTTGTTTCGCTGAGCATAAAGATGTTTTGTTCGAGCGCCGGTTTTGTCATTTTCTTCCTGTGTTAATTTACATTAATTTTAATTTCCCGTATTTACAATTCGAATGCCTTTGCAGTTCATTGCGAATGGGCGCACAAAACATGCACTGTCAAAAATATGGCCGGCCGTAACGGTAAAAGCACAGTGTGTACACACTGTAAGCATAACCGTAAATGTAGAGATGAGCATGGTATGCTATGTCCAGCACAAAACGCACGATATTAAGTTCAGCACGCAGGCCTCAACGATGTACAAATATGAATATATATTTTTTTGTTTTAAATTCGTTGACATTTGTATATTATTTATGTACTAATAAGTATATATATATATATAATAATATTAGTAGTTTTAAATACTGTTGCTTTTTCAAATACTTCGTGAGTCGCAAGCAACGTAATCGAGACATATTAATCACGTCACGACGCACGAAAATGTGCCATTACTAAGAATAAGCAAAAAGAACCGGCCCAAAAATAAAACAAAGATTGTTTTTTAAAAAATTAAAAATTTGCTTTTAAGCTCAATTTCATTAATTCAAAAGAAATTGTTAAGTAAATAGGGAATGTTTACATATGTATGTAAATGTATGAAAATAAATTCGTCAGTAATTCAAGTAATGTCCTTTAAGATTCGAGACTTTGGATAAATCTAGCCGCATCAGGAACTATTTGTTAAGTAAACTACGTACTAGGTGGCCCATTGGGCTTAAGGCACTAAATCAGAGTCTGATTCGTCGTTGTCCTGCGACTCATCGGCCTGCAAGCAAATGGACTCGGGCATCTCACAGCCAAAGTAGGCATTGTTGTTGGCGCAGAAGAGGATCAAATGGCGCCAGCAATCGTCGACAGCGAGCAGCAGAGGATTACCAAAGATGACCATTAGGCAGCGGGCACGAGAGATGGCCACATTCATGCGTTTGTTGCAACGCACAAAGCCCAAGTTATGGCGCGTATCAGATTTCAGATTGGAGACCGATGAGCGCACCGTGGAAATGAGCATGATGTCGCGCTCCTAAGAGACAGAAGAGTATTAAGCTTCCATATAGATAATAATAATCGACTGCTTACCTGTCCCTGGAACTCCTCCACAGAGCCAATCTTGGGCATGGACACATCGGCCGCTATGAACAGGGAGCGGATCGTCTTCACCTGCTTGGCATAAGGTGTCAATATGCCAATCTGTTCGGGGAGCACGTTGCGACGATACAGCAGGATGGTCAGTAGAAAGACCTCGCGCGCTTCTGCAGGATTATACCAGGAGGGCGAGTCCATGTCCTGCATATTCTCACCCATGATGCCGTGAAAGAAGGTGCCATGGGTTCGTGGCATGTCGCGATTGGGCTCAAAGATCGCCTGCAGATCGGCCAGGAAGCGCGCCTCGCGAGAATCCTCCTCGGAGACCATGGAGATGAGCTCGTTATCATAGAAGAGATTGCTGTACACAGACATGATGGAGGGCAGTGCACGATAGTTATACAAGAGCTTGGTAAGCACGCATGGATTATAGCCCGAGCTGTCGGGGAAGCGTTGCAGGTCCCTGCGATACGGCGGAGTTTGCAGCAGCCGCTCCAAAAAGGAGACACTCAGACCCAAATCGAGGGCAAAACGGCTGGTAATAATCGCCTGCAGCTGATGGGGATCTCCGGCGAGGATCACTTGGCTGCGTTTCTGGGCTAATAGAACAATCGGCACCATTGTCTCCGGCTCTGTGCATTGGCCCGCCTCATCGATCAAGACGTGGGTAAAGTGCTCTGGCGTAAAGCCCATTTGGATGAAGTTGCCAAGGGTAGTGCAAGTGCTGATGGTAATGCGGTGCTTGCCCAGGAACTTGGCCTGACAGCGCAGCTTCAGGCCCGACTCCGTAACGATCATCTGTAAAGGATGGAATTGAAATAAGATCAAGGTTTATATATAGATCGAAGCTACTTACGCTTTCGTGTGCGGCGTCCACGTTGCCTATGTCGACTGTGGCGCAGTAGGACGCCAGTTCTGGCGGCACGAGATCCTTCTCTACCTGATTCTGTGAGACGAGGCGCACGAATTCGCCATGGTTCAAGGCTTTGCTGGCGATAATGCGCTTAGCGATCAAATCGGCGGAGCTGTTTGATGGCGTGCCCACGAGGAGACGAGAGCCGGGCACATTGCGCACCAGCTGCAGGATGGTCTCCACCAGGGTCACAGTTTTACCCGTGCCGGGCGGGCCAAAGATCACATACGGCATCTGATCTGACTCGCCCCTCAACACGTTGTGCACGGCCACCTTCTGAATGCGGTTCAGCGAGGTGTTGTACCAGGGCAGCTTGTTGTCATAGAGGTACATGTCGTTATCTTTGAGCTTGACCTCCAGCTGAACGTGTTCGCGTTTGCAAACCTTGCTGGGGAACAGAAAGTTCTCGTCCATGTGGTCCCCAATGCGTGACGTGGCATAATGCTGCTTCCTGAAGGCGAATCGCGAGAAGTGGAACTCTAGACGATAATCTTCCCCATTGTATTTCTGTTGGAAGTTCGAATTGAACTTCAGATAAATTCTGTTGAACAAGACCTTGTGCACGATTCCCTGGAACAACTTGTTGTCCTTGCTGTCTGCCTCCATCCAGGGATTGATTGCGTTCACCGTGTCGCCCAGCACCAGTGACGGACGACGCTCGGCAAGATTCTCAATTTGCAGAGAGAGAAATTCGCCTTCGCGATTGAAGTGAGCTCGCTCTCGATCATAGTTGCGGAAGCTAATGCTGTAGTCGATCTCCTCCAGGTGCAGCATAATTGAGAAGCGTCTTCCATAATTGGCAAAGTTGAGGTTCTCATTGACGAACGGATACTCGTGGCCCAACAGATCCCACATATTCGAGATGTGATCCGTCTTAAGCACTATGCTGCACAGCTTTTCCGGCACTTCGTAGCTGGACAGCTGCACTGACAGAAAGCGGCGCTTGGTGGCAATCGATTCGCCCGGCACCAATGGATGTTTATTCGAGTAGACCTGGTAGGCATAGTAGCGGGAACGCTGCCGAGCAGTGCGTCCGGTAATCATCAGCTGCTCGGAGGCAATCAGGCGGCGTTTCGCCTCGATGGCCTCGTCCTCCGTTTCGCAGACGATGATGGTCAGAAAGCGATTCACCTTAAACGTATCGAAGTTCAGGCTGTAGAACTCCTTCGATTCGCCAATGAACTTGGTGTGCACCTGGAAGACCAGCGCGATGAAGTTGCCCATTGGAATGGTTCGCAAGCTAGTGGGCTCTACTACAGAGATTTGAGCATCCTCCCCACTTGATGTAGTGACGCTCTTCAGGTTAAAGTCGCGGTTGCCCACGTTTTTGATCTTAAGGGTCACAGTGTACTTCTTCCACTGTTCCGTGTAGATGAAGCGCTCCTCGCCCTCGATGGCAATGGCTCGCTTGCTGGCCGTCACGGCGCTCAGCTGATTGTTCGAGATCTGGGCAAAGTTCTTCTCCAGCATGACCATCTTGATAGCGCGTCGGGTGTATTTCGCCTGGTTCGTTGTGAGAGCGGGGAAAAGAAATTTCGACTATTGAATGTCCTCCGAGACTATATTTGTATTCAAATGAATTTCAACTCCCTTACATATTTGCACTCGATGAGGTCTGCTAGGACAATGTCGCCCAGATGCAATTGACATCCCTTTGGCACGTCCTCTTTAAGTACATAGGCATTCCCGGAGAGCACTGTGAACTCCTCGAAGACCCGCTCCACGGTGCACTTCTGATTTGGTTCTATGCGCGTGGGAAAGATCTTCTTTACATCCAGTATTTCGCCCTGTTGATCCACGTAGCCCTCGTCCAACTGCACTTGGCACTCCAGCGTGATCTCATCACCCTTCTTGGGTATGAAGGTTGATTCAATGTTGTCCAACTGGACGGTCAGCTCGCCATAGTCCGTTTTCACCTCAATTGCGGAGGGCAGGCGCTGCGAAATGTGGCCCAAAATGTTGCGCAGTTGCATATTGAAATAGGTCGGCTGATCGAGCTTCAAGGACTCGAGCACTTTCCTAACCTGAAAATGATTATAATCGTTATATGATGTTGAACTATTGTGCTCCGTGGCTCACCTTTTCCTCTGATGTCTCCTCCCACGACTGCTCGACTATCCTCTGTATTTTGATTACCTTGGCGGTCTCAGCTTCATCCGGCTGATATGCAAGATATTCAATGATAGATCCCACAGTTAGCTCGTGGAAGAGCAGTCCTGCAATCTGCTTCTCAAAGCCTAGCGATTTGTCTATAATGGCAGCCTCTCTAGTTAAGTGCGTGATGACGCCCTTGCGAGACGAGCACGGAGTGCGAGACTCTTCGCTGTTATCGTTTCCACTGGGAATCGTCTCATCTTTGCCTTTGCTCTCATTGCCAGCCTCTTGGTCTAGGAAGCTTTGCTCCAAGTCAAACAGATTGCGCTTTTGCGCCATTTCTTTGTCGCTTTGGAAAAGACGACCAAAAAATGAAAACATTTTTTATTGTTCGGGGTTTTTCGCTTCTCGAATCTTTTAGATTTTTCTCTTGTGCCTTTTCCAAATCGTTTCGGTTTATTTTTTATTTTTCCTTTTACTTCCAATTCCGCTTAAATGTTTTCCTATTTGCGTTTTTGTTAAGCCTCTTTCTCTCTCTCTCTCTCTCTATCTCTCTCTTACATTCCTCTTCTCTCACGTTCCTTCTTAAATTCGGCTCGCTCGCTTTTAATTTCTGAACTTTTTTCGACTACCTGCTTCTCTAGTCGTCGTCTTCCTTCTTTTCGCTCGCTCTTACTCTATCGTTCGGTCGTCAAATCTGTTCCTATTGCTGCTGTTTCTTTTCCAGGCTCTCGTACATCCAGTCCGTTTCGCTGATGTAGTTCAGTTCGTTCCGCAGAAACTGAAGTCGGTTCAAGTGGCTATCGTTCGATTCCTCTTTGTAGCCGCTCTCGCTTGACATCAACGAAATTACTTTGTTAGTGGGTTGGTTATCGAGTTTCTTTATCTGAGAGAGCGAAGAATGAAAAACATAAAATTCTGTTTTGTATACACAAAAGTGCAGCGCAGGCTTCAGATTTCAACTAACCTCGGCACTATTGCTGCTGCCTTCCGAAATGCTGGCTGTGTTGTTGCTCTCGTTGATGCCTGTTGAGTCGGCAGACATAATCGACATAATCCTTTGAGGCGCTCCGCAAATATGAGAAAAAGCCTCGCGCTGCAAATTCATAAAAACAAATACATACTGTTCTAAATAATTCATTTCTCATTCTTAATTATACAAATTTGATTCATTAACAATATTAACTTGCCTAAAAACACGCTCAATATGTATATTTTATATTTTATTATTTGCGTCTGTACGGAAGAACTGTTCCACCATTTACAAACTTCGAAGTTCAAGACGAAACTGATGGAACGCGATCCACATAACCTAAATCCACACAATGTAAAATGTGTTTAACAGTATCATGTAATGTTATTAACAGTCGTGCAAAAACCTATTTGTGTATCGTATACTGAATTAATTTAAACAGGTAAATAGTAAAATATATGCAAATAATGCGCATAAAATTTGTAAGCTTTAACTGTTACAAAATTAAGATTTAACAGCGATAAATCAACAACAGTGCGGCCCATCGTACATTGGAAAACGTTATCACCAACTATCGCTTACGTTGCAAGCACAGAACAGGTATTCCCTGAAGACATTTTATGAAATATAAGTTTTATAATGCATGATATAGTTAATCATCAAGTAAATTATGAAATTAAGATATTAGCTCACATATTAAAAGTAAAAGATAATATTATTGTTTAATATTTTCTATATCGATAGTAAACAATGCTTACTCGCAATCGATAGCGCTATCGTTCATTTGCTCACCCCTAGCACAGGTGCATTGTATTCGCTAACCAAATCGGCGTGCAAAGAAAAATTCGTACATTTTTATTTGGCGAAGCAAACAAATTGTGGATTTAACAGCCAGCGGAGAAGTCAACGTTTGGCAACTGTGAGCAAACCACACAGCAGCGGAATCTCGATTTAGACGTACAACCAGGATACTGCCACTCGTCGTCGTCGCCGTTGTCTTCGTTTACGTCTGCGTCGATTTTTAGATTTTTAATAGTGAATTCATTTCGGCGTTTCGTGGGTGTTCAGAGAAGAAGCGTGTTGAGACTACGACAGGAAAGATGGTTAAAGCTAAAAAGGGCAAGAAAGAGATACTGACCAACGTCGAGGGCGCTTCATCGGCAGACGAAAAGTGAGTACTATTATTCCGATTGTTGTTGTTGCCACGAGGGCAACGTTGGCAAAGTTTGTATTAAAACCAAACTGGATTACCTTTACCCTTTAGTGAAACCGCAGTCTTAGAATCGGACAACGATCAAGTGAGCGCTAACAACAAGAAGAACCAGCAGAAGGGCAAAAACCAGAAGAAGAAGAACAACAAAAATGCCAATGCTTCGGACGAGGGCAGCGACGTGGATGAGGCGCCAGTGGAGACCATTACAAAGGCTGTCAAAAAGCTGAATGTGAAGGGCAAGGGCAAGGCAAAGTCTAAGAATTTGGATGATGATTCCGCTGATGAGGCGCTCAGTCAAAAGCCCGCCAAGAAGTCCGCCTTCAATTTGTTGATGGACGACGAGGATGAGGACGAAGCGCCAGCTGCACAAGATTCGCCCGACGAGGAGGAGGAAGAGGTGGTTGCTAAGCCACAGAAGAAGAACGAGAAGAAGGGCAAAAAGTCAAAGCGCAAGGGCAAAGATGATGACGAGGACTTGGACAAGATGCTAGCGGCACTGCAGGCGGAATATGCAGGCGAAGCACCAGCAGCAGCCGTAGAGCCTGAACAGGAAGAGCTTGGCAAAAAGCCTAAGAAGGGCAAAAAGCAAGCACCTAGCGCAGCTGTCGAGGAAGCTGAAGTCGAAGATGAGGAGAATGATGAAGAGGGAGGAGGCGGCATGAAGACTGCAGCTCAAAAGAAGAAAGAGAAAAAGGAGCGTCAGAAGCGAGAGGCGGCGCTAGCCAAGCAGCGAGCAGCATTGGAGCCAAAGCAAAAGCCGGCACCCGCCCCCGTGGCAGCGCCGGAGCCCGAGCCTGAGCCAGAGGAAGCAGTGGGTGAAGTTGAAGCCGAAGCCGAAGTTGACGAAGCTTCGGAGGATGCCTCCAAGGGAGGCAAGGGCAAGAAGAAGGGCAAAAAGGACAAGAAAGCTGAGGCCGAGGAAGAGAAAAAGGACACCAAGAAGAAGGGAATGTCCGCCTCCATCGTGGCCGCCATGCAGGAGCAGCTCAAGAAGCGCAAAGAGGAGGAGGAGCGCCTGCAAAAGCTTGAGGAAGAGCGCATTCGACTCGAAGATGAGCGCGAAGAGGCGCGCCTGGAGGCCGTGCGCATAGAAGCCGAGCGCAAGGAGAAGAAGAAGCAAAAGGAGGCCGAGCGCAAGGCACGTCTCAAGGCCGAAGGAAAACTTCTCACCAAAAAGCAAAAGGAGGACCGTGCTCGAGCACAGGCGCTGCTCGAATCGCTCAAAGCGCAGGGCTTGGAAATTCCCGATCCCAATGACAGGCGTGCGCCCAGACCAGGTGAGCTAGTGATGCTAGATGAATAGTGTTTTCAATAATCTTGGCTACCTTCCAGGCACACGCATACGGCCCAACAAGAAGAAGGGACCCAAGGATGAGGGGGCGGGCGAGTCCAAAGATGAGGCACAAAAGGCAGCCGAAGCAGCGGCCGCTGCTGCCGCAGCTGCTGAGCAGGCGGCCAAGGTGGAGGTGGTTAAGGAGAGCTGGGATGCCACGGACAGCGAGGCAGAGCCAGAGGAGGAGTCCTCCCAAACAACCACAACAACCACCAATAACGGCAAGAATGAGCCTCAGGATGAGGGCGAATCCGATGACGATGATGAGGGCGACACCGACGACGACAGTGATGAGTCGTCGGAGGAGAGTGAAGAGTCCGAAAAGGAGGATGCTCAGTTGGCCAACGATCCCGAGTCGCGTCGCCTGCGTGCAGAGGCGCGCATCATCAAGCGTCAAGCGGACGCAGAGAAGAAACGCACCACAGATGAGCTGCGAGCGGGCGTCGTTTGTGTGCTCGGCCATGTGGACACGGGCAAGACAAAGATTCTGGACAAGCTGCGACGCACTCACGTGCAGGACTCCGAGGCGGGTGGCATTACACAGCAGATTGGCGCCACGAACGTGCCCATCGACGCCATCAAGGAGCAGACGAAATACGTTAAGAATGTTGCCAGCTTCGAGCATCGCTTGCCCGGCTTGTTGATCATTGATACACCCGGCCACGAATCGTTCAGTAATCTGCGCAATCGTGGCTCCTCCCTCTGTGATATTGCCATTCTGGTTGTGGACATCATGCACGGCCTGGAGCCGCAAACAATCGAGTCCATACAGCTGCTGAAGAAGAAGAAGTGTCCCTTCATCGTGGCCCTGAACAAGATCGATCGTCTCTACGACTGGAAGGTGCTGGCGCGCCGTGACGTCAGGGACGTGATCAAGGAGCAGCAGACGAATACTCAACTGGAGTTTGAGCAGCGCACAAAGGATGTGATTCTGCAGTTTGCCGAGCAAGGACTGAATGCCGCCTTGTTCTACGAGAACAAGGATCCCAAGACCTACATCTCTCTAGTGCCAACGAGCGCCATCACGGGCGAAGGCATGGGCAACTTGCTGTTCATGATCACGGACTTCTGCCAGAATATGCTGGCCAAGCGTCTGATGTACTCCGAGGAGCTGCAGGCCACTGTGCTGGAGGTGAAGGCCATACCCGGCCTGGGCACCACCATCGATGCCATTCTGATCAATGGCAGACTCCGCGAGGGCCAGACCATGATCTTGGCGGGCACTGATGGGCCGATAACCACACAAATTCGCTCGCTGCTGATGCCACAGCCCATGAAGGAGCTGCGTGTCAAGAACGCCTATGTGGAGTACAAGGAGGTGAAGGCAGCTCAGGGCGTGAAGATCGCCGCAAAGGACCTGGAGAAGGCAATTGCTGGCATCAATTTGCTCATTGCGCACAAACCGGATGAAGTCGAAATATGCAAGTGGGTGAAACTAGCGCTAATATAGTCTATCATGTAATATCCATTTGTGGCTTTGCTTATCTATTTCATTCTTGTTTGCAGAGAGGAAGTTGCCCGCGAACTGAAGAGCGCCTTAAGCCACATCAAGTTGGCTCCATCGGGCGTCTATGTGCAGGCCTCTACTCTGGGCTCTCTGGAAGCCTTGCTCGAATTTTTACGCACTTCAAAGATTCCGGTAAGTGAGCTAAGGAATGGAGATGTTATTGAGTTAAGAAATGAGAGAATCATTTATGGAAGAGAAAACTTGAAGGGAATATGAATGAATGAATATGAATAAATTTGTTTGAGTTATAAGAGAAGTTATTTAAGTTATTAATAGAAAACGAAATTAAATGAGGAAATTTGTATATTTAATGATCAATTAATAATCAATATTTAGACTCAAAGGTACAATTCAATTTAAAAACTGATAATATTTTCTATAAAAGAATGATCAACAAAATAGATGAATATTTGTTATCGCTATAAGTGCAAAATGTTATCGATTGAAGAAAATTAGATTTGATCGGCTTGCTTAAACTTGGAAGTCTAACTTTCCTAGTTGTTATACATAAGAGAAAGACGGACTCTCGACTTATTAGTCGATCCTTTATAGAATCGATCGTATGGATCATGCTCTTGTCTGTATAATAAATTAATCCATAAGATGTGAGTATTCAGCACAATTATAATACTGGATAAAGGTATATCTATATAGATATATCTGTCCATATAGACACTTATATTAAAGTCTTAAAGATACTTGCATCTCTCGAGATACTCATATTTATAGATCTCTATAGAAAAATTACAATCAAAGCAAAACCATAATCAAAGTGCTCAATCTTCCGACAAATTGATCAAAAATAAGCACAGCTAACTTTTTAAGACTTCATTTTTTTTAATTTTTTTTCAAAAACAAAATATTTTGTGAAATATGGCAACAAAAAAGAGAAAGTTGTAAAATGTCGTACAGGAAAAGTATTTTTGGAAAATTATGAGTGCATGAGGCGATGGCGGCGTCTGCCCAAACCTCAGTGACCAGATTCCCCGATTTGCAGTGCCGCATGCTCCACAGCCTCTCAGCTCCTTAGTCTCTCAGCTCCACAGCACCCCATCTCCTCGGTTGCCTGTCGCGAGTTGCCACCTGCGTTTCCGTCTCCTGCTGCTGCTGCACAGATCGCAGCGCGCAGTCTGCGTAGCCAGCGCGGCAGACAACGTCGCCGTTGTTGGCGTAAACATAAAATGTATTTTTGTAAATGCAGTGCAAATAGTTGCAACAACATTAGCGACAACAACAACAGCAACAGCAACAACAACAGCAATAACAAACAACAACTAGAAACCCGGCCACATTCGGAATGATTCATGCAACAAGCAGCCAAAAGGCGGGCGCATAGCCAACAGCACGCACTGCCCCATCCAAAAGAGCCAAAGCATCCAATCTTCTGTACAGCCCCCCACCTGCACACACACACACACCCCCCCCCCCCACGCCAATTGCGAAAAGATTGAACATCAACTAAAAATAGTTTGCGCTCTATATATATATATGTTTATATAGATGGAGACATGTTATATACGCAGCTACTTATTATATATAACTATATATGTATATATATATCAATATATATATGTAACTGAATGATTATGGCTACTCTATAGATATACATATATAGCTGATATATTCATATATAAACTTTTATGAATGAATTCTCAGCATTTGCCATTTGATGCTTGGCTATTTGATGCCAGCCCAAGTAATTTCTATATAATCATATATATACACATGATATATGTGTATATATATTTTTATTGGCATTTTGTGTTTGTTTTTGTTAAAGAACACGTTTGGTATTCAAATTTAATGCCAGGCAGCGGAAATGCTTAGCGGAAGTACCAAAAATAAATAGAATTTATAGCTTACTGTATATTTAGATATATATGGTTTTGATATACCGATAATGTAATCAGATATTTCCGTTTATTATTATTAATTCTTATTGCATTTGCATTCTTTGCTCAAGAAATTTCGAACCATTTGTATATACCGTTATACTGTATTCTGAGAATATTAAATAAATAAAACTAATTAAATTACGATTTTAAATCGGTTGAATTAGTTTTACTGTTATTATCATTAGCATAGTTCAGATATCGCAACATTTATATAACATTTACTGTATAATAGTATCAGTAAAATCGGTAATCTATACTATCTATACTCTAAACTGTATTCTTTTTAACATTTGATATGTAATCTTATGGCGTTCGATATTGTAACGCTATACTTTACTACTCGATATAATATTCCTTTCTATATAATGTAGAGAGTGTTATATATAGTAATTGACAAAATGCCATAATTTCACGGAATACAAAACGAGTTTCAGGCGAAATCGCATTCTCATATTCCAATTCTATATTTAGTTCAGCTTTAGTTTGTTTTAAGTTGTCTCTGAAACTAGTTCGGGCCCACGGAGCTAGATCCAAGTCAATTAGCTAACACTGTAAGCTCATTAAGGGCAACCCACATGCGTTGTAGGGTTTCCCACAGTCTCATCAGCACATTTTCATCATCTTTTTATGCAGGCAGCTGCGAAAAGTTTTCCCATCATTGCTCCAAAACCTCCAAATTCGTATCTAAAGCCAAATCCAAGACGCCAACGCAATGGAGACAACAACTATGCAAATTGGCTAATAAAAGCTTACACAATGCTAGTCAGAGGCGTATAACAGTTGACAAAAACACACTTCATGTGGCAAGTAAAGTGGAACGTAGCTGCGGCAGGTGATTAATTGTGATCTCAGCTATTCAATGTAAATCAGTCAGTTGAGGTGAGAAGAGAGCTGTAAAGTGGAAGCGGTTTCTAATGTAATCAAAGGAATTACAGCTAAGCTATAGAGATTGTATTGTAAAATAACTTTAGATTTTAGATGGGGTTACTCTAATTTGACCATATGTGAAAGTCTAGAAACCAAAGAATCTCAGGATAACTACTTTGAGCATGCGTGGAACTAGAAATTCGACTCATCTTAGATAATGTATTCCTAAGATCCTCAATTGAGGTCAATTCAATATGATATTGGATAGTTTCTCGTCGAGCATGCCCTTAAAATGAAATTAAATGAATCGATTAGTAATTGAAATTTGATATAGGGCAACTGCACTTCTAGCATACCCGCTTCTAGCAAGCTACTCATATGATTTAGTTCGTTTTACACATTTGGAACGCAAAAATTTGTCGCCGTCAACTTTTTTTTTGCGTTTGCATCAAAAATCAATTATGGCAAAATGTCGGACGGACTGACAGCGTGACAAACGGACAGACGACAACGGACAGCGAGCGGCTTGATTGCCATTCATTCATTCATTCATGCCTTGAATTGAGTTAGCTTGAGTTGAGCTGAGTTGAGTTGAGTTGAGTTGAGTGTGGGTTATGTGGGCAGCGGGCCGGCCGGCTATGTAACAAGTTCCGCCTTCGTTTAAGCCAAATTTAGTAACTAACTAGCGCCGACGCAAATACCAAATGTCACTTGTCAACTATTTAATTAACTTTAAGAGTGGGTATATCAGTTTGAAAGTGGATTATGCAACAAATTGAAGTGTTATACTTATGACGGAGCTAGATGTTAGTTGTTGTATGAGAAGTTGTTTAGTTATACTTGTATGCAATAAACTGCACTGTTATACTTGAGTTTATATTACAGTTATACTTTTGGTAATTCTGTTATACTCTTATATAACAAACTAAACTATACTTATTTACTTGCCAATTTAGTCAATGAAACTGTTATATTTCTGGATAACAAATTTTGCAATTATACTTTAAATGTTTCTGTTATAATCTTTTATAGTAAATCCTAAGTTATACATATTACTATAGCCGTAATATAGGTTTACATTTGTGTTTTCTGTCTTATCTGTATGTGAAAACTTAGTTATTATACATATAACTACTCTTATGTAAAAATGTTTACTATAACTGTTATATAAATCGATATTCTATCTTAGTCGCATGTAAAACTTAAGTGTTATACTACAACCTTTCCTTTATAAAGCTACTTATATTGTTATTCAAGCAATTCCTCTTCTTCCGCTCTCGAACTTAATGAGCTTTTATTTATAGAGTAGTTTGCGCTCTCATCGAGAAATTCGTATATGGCATTAATATTATAGCAGATCGGACTACTTGTGAAACTCACTATATATGCATATAGTTGTTTATCTAGAATTGTGTATGTGTGTGTGTGTGTGTGTGTGTGTGTGTGTTTTTCATTGAGATCGAGTAATTATCTGAAGCACCCACGCCATGAAATACGAACAAGGATTCCAATTTATATTGGCTCTGACCAAACTGACCGGAAATTGTCATTTAAGTGTTTTGCTGTGTGTGTGTGTTTGCTGTTGTTGTTGGCGACAGCCAAAAAAAAAGAGAGAAATAAAATAAAATAAAATACGTTCATTGATTTCAGACACATTGCCATTCGAATTAAAAAGTCGTTTAGGTTTAATTTACGGCGCAGCGTCCGAGCCGAAAACAATCGACACTTTAAATAGATACAAAAAAAAAATGTTGGGCGAGAGAGTGAGTGCGGCTCTCTTTTTGATGAGCTCGGCTTCAATTGATGGACGGCTTGTTGCTCTCTCTCTCTCTCTCTCTCTCTCTCTCTCTCTCTCGCTCTGGCTCTGTCTGGCTTGAGTGCCCATTCATCATTTCATTGAGCGCATTTCATATGACAACAACAACAGCAATAATAACCAGCTCCGCAAGTGTCGCCAAAAAACCGAAACACGCTTCACTGAAAAACAAGAAGAAGAAAAAAGAGCACACGCAGCAGACAGGCAGACAGGCAATAAATTGTATGGAAAACAAATCAATTACACACATACACATGCATACACTCACATACATTACTCGCTCTTTCGCTTGCTCTCTATTTCGCTGCGCTGCGCTCTCAGCTGCTGGCACTTGCGCTCTGGTTAATTGCAGCCCCCATGATGCTCATTGGCCGTTGGGCTTGTTGTTGTTGTTGTTGTTCATTTCTGTTGTTTCATTCATTTTGGCAGACAGTTTGCTTGTTTGTACACTGAACAGAAGCTCTCCCTCTTTCAGTCTCTCGCGCTCTCGCTCGCTCACACGCACATCTGCTCGCGTACAATAATTCATTTTATTGATCAAATAAACATTTGCTATACATTTCTATAAATTAAACACGACGCGGCAGGGCGTAACGGCATCAGCATCACTAGCAGCAGCAGCAGCAGCAGCCGCGCTTTCTATTCATAAAAATTAATTGCACTTGTTGCTGTCTGCCTGGCTGCCCATCTGCCATCTTTATCTTGCAGGCCATGTGTTTAGCGGGGGCGTGCGTCACATAAACACACACACACACACACCCATACACGGATAAACACACTTACGTTGAAGATTAACATAATTCACTTATAATAGCAATACGCACAATATTTATACAAATAACAATAATTCATTAGCAGCCCCTCAATTTAAATGGTTTCGCGAATTTCACACCCAAAGGCCATTAAGCAAAAGCATTCTCAAATATGAAAACCGCTACGAAATAGAATTGCAAAAAATGTAAGGTTAAAACGGTATGTCTGTGTGTATGTGTATGTGTATGTGTGTGTCAATATATTTTACTTTTGCTTCCTCAAATTCTTTCTCTAATCTTTGTTTCCTTTTCTACATTGAACTTCAGCCTAGTTGTAGTTCAGTACGGGGGTGGCCCGACAAGTTGTGATATACGATTAAGCACAAATATATACTAATATACTGCTGTTAAGTACAGTTAAAAATACCGATATCTACTGTACATGTTGTCAAGAGGAAACGCTTAGATTCGAGCAGAGTAACCCACATATTCATATCTATATGTTTGCTCAACACATTAAAGCAGGAAGTCGTACTACTCGATTTTTATGGCAGCCCTCCCTCAGCTTGTATGCATTGCCGTCAAATTTTTGGTCGCAGATTTATGGTGAGCAGTGTATTTGCTTGCAATATATTGTATGTATGTATGTATGTATACATTTTATGAGACACCAAAGACAACGCAGACATGGAATAACCACAAAGAGAGAGAGAGAGAGAGGGAGAGGAAGGCAGGGAGAGCTTTTGGTGCACTGTTTGTGTGCATTGCAGTTGCTGTTGCAAGCACCGTTATGCAATTGGCCTGCAATCTGTGCTTAAATTCCGTTGCCAACTGCGGCTTCATTAACATTTGCCTCTCGTTGTCGTTAACAACCAAATATAGCAAAGTCGTAGTCGACGCTAGCCAAGCTGCCATTCATAAAAAAAGCTGCGTTTGCTTATACAACTCTTTGCTTTTTTTTTTGGTAATGGTATTAGTAAACCCACACTCACATACACGTATACAAACACCCGCAACAACTGAACAAAGTTTCATTCATGCCAACAATTTTGTTTTCTTTGTGTCTGTTACTTTTTCGTCTTCTTCCTCTTCTTTTATGAATGAAAAATACGTAACAAGCAACCAAGTCGGAGTCTGTTAGCTCGTCCGTGACGTTTTTCTTTCATGAATGAAAAATTGCGCAGAAATAACCACACACACACATACACACAGCAATTCAACACAAGAAAGCAAAAAGCAGATATCTTGAATGTGCCAAAAAAATGAATAAATTAGCAGACCAAGCGAATACGCTGCAATATGTAATGTGATATATGTATGTATGTAGTCAAGGAAATGTGTTGAATAATAGTTAAGAGGAGAGGAGGAGAGGGTATATGAAAGTATAAAAGTGAGAACAAAAGCAGTGGTAAAGAGTGGAAGAGAGAATTGAGTGCTTAGCTTATTTTCTGTTATGTAACAAACTGTATGCCATAGCTAAGACACTATTTGTAGAGTATAAGGGAAAACGCATGCAGCTTGTGAATGTCTGACGTTGAGTTAGTTTTGTTTAATTCAGGTATTTGGGCTGTAATTGTAATTATGCAGCCATCAACTAAGTTTTAGTTGTTGTTGTTGCTGCTGTTTTTGCTACTTTTGTGGCTGCTTTTGCCATAATTGTGAGTCTCTGCTGCTGCTGCTGCTTCTGCGGGCGACGACGTCATGGAATATCAGCCTTGGCTACTAGGTAGAGGCAACATACACACATATGTATGTACATACATATGTATGTGTGTGCATATGCAAGTACGTAGATACGTTGTTATAGTAGTGTAGGTAATTTGATTCCCCCCTATGCATTTTAATTAAAAGTCAACAACACTCACACAGACACTCGCACTCATAGCAAGTTTCGCAAGTCGAGGCACTCGGCCATGCTTAGCGCGAAGCGTTGGCAACAATTTGTAATCGAGACGTAGTTGCATGCAAATATGCGAATGCAACGACGCCCACAACGAAATGCAAAATCAGGAGAATATGCAGAAGCAGAAGCAGAAGCAGAAGTAGCAAAAGCCAGCTGAAACAGCAAATTAATTACTCGTCTCGCAATTCTAACAATTGTTGCTGCTACTCAAATAACGTAAAAGGCAAAAAAAGAAAAAGAAAACACACGAAAAAAAACCTAGCCAACACCATTTTAGGCAGCAGAAGTAGAATGTCAAAAAGAAGTGCGCAACAACAACAACAACAACAATGAAGAAAACAGTTAAAAAATTTAGTCCACTATACTGTAAGCAACTCAATTACTTGTCTCGCTCTAGCCCTAAGTCATGCGTTGCCTTCTACGCTTCGCTCCTCTGGTTCACCCTTTGGATCTGTCGCGCTCGCTCACTCTCACTCATTCCATAGCCCACTTTCTTACTCCATGGCGCGTTCATCGTATCGCTGAATTTAATGAATGAATTTAATTTTGTGCGCTTTTTCTCATGTTTTTGCGGCATGTACTATAGTATATCTACATATAGGCACTAAAAGAATGAAAGGAAGGAAGTGAGCGAAGAAGAAGAAGTGGACAATGCCAACGTTTTCATTAATGCGACGTAGTTGCTGCCAAGAACAGAACAAAACAAGAACGTCAATATAAAAAAAAAAAGAAAAAAAATATTGGGGAAACTAAACAAGGTTATGGAAGAGTAAATACCCTGGCAGGGTAAAGGAAAGAAAATATGTTAGAGCTGTAGATAATTATTATTTAATATAAAAAATTTAAAATATAAATACAAAAATTTAGTATTTACTTATATGTTTAAGTATATTCATATCTATTACGTGCAGTCAAAACGGACTCCTGCATAAGGGCTACAAATAACACGCTTCAGTTGGAATACCCTTTGCCATCGTGCAGCAAAAAAACAAATGAATGAGTGAACCAACAAGCGAATGAATGAGTAAATGAATGAATGAGTAAATGTTCATACGTTCAAATGAAAATAAAAAAGCAACGACAACAACGGAAGTAATTCTTCCTGCATCGTAGACACACACACAAACACACACACAAACACACGCACACACACATGTACGATTGCACTTTGAAGAGCTTATTGCTTAATTTTCATTCATAAACACGTTGCGACCGCATTTTTAATGAAATCAACAGCGCGAAGGAAGTTGGCCCGAAATGTAGATAAATAGATGTGCATAAGAACGGAAGTCTTGACCGGAACGTGCAGACCCGAAGACCAGGGGTTAGCAGCGCAATAAAAAAAGAAACTGAGAAACTATAAAGAAAATAAAAATCAAATAAAATAAGTAACGCAATTATTCAATTTGTTGAGAGACGAACACTGTCTCTCTCTGTCTGGCTGGGCTAAGTGGCGCAAGCCGTAAGCCGTAAGCCTTGTCAACGAGCAACCCTTGCCCTCTGACCATGCTGGGAGCGTGCTTGGGTGCTGACGTCAGCAATGCGTTTGCAGGTGTCGGTTGACCTTTTACCTTTCGCACCCGTATATCGTATCGATGTCGTGCGTTTAATTTAATTAGCTTTTGCGGCTGCTCTTACGCACTTCCTACGCCCACAACCGTTTCACGTTTTTAGTTTAGTTTGGGGTTTTTTTTTTGGGTAACTTTATTTGCTGCGTCAGAATTTGAAATTTGATTATGGTTCAAGAGAATTGCGTTGGCATCTAAATGGGCGTCATACCTATTGAAGTGTAAACATCATTTTATTAGGAATTCCATAATCTAATCTGCTCTCTCTCTCACTCTATCTCTCTCTCTTTCTCTCTCTTGCAGTACTCTGCCATTCGCATTGGTCCCGTGGTCAAGCGAGATGTGATGAAGGCTTCGACAATGTTGGAGCATGAGGCGCAGTAAGTTAACCAAATATACTAAATCTTTAGCACTTTAACGATCTGGAATCCATTTGGAGTCCATTTATAAGCGGAGGCCACATATCATTATTATATCAGCTGTTGGAGACAACAATGTTGCATTCAGCGAACAATTCAATTTTATTGCAGCTTAACTTTATTAACACCAGCGACTGGTTATTCCCAGTGCCCGGCCGCCCCCTGCCCGCCCCGAACACCTAAAAGAACAAAAGACTTATAAACAATGTGCAGGGCGGCTCTTTGAAGAGCGTCGTGTCTGATATAGCCGACATGGACTCCGTGCGGCTGTGGCCGCTCTGGGTTAAGTGATTCATTTAGCGGCAATCAGAGAATGCACTTTCCTTTCCACTGCCTCGATACCCGATGATTTATTGTTGTGCGCGAGAGATACCCTTTAAGAAAATTATGCCTCGACGGCGGCTTTATCTCATTAGAGTTACTTTTGCAAATAGCCGAGAGTCGCTGTCGCAGTCGCAGTCGTTGCCTCTTGTACAGCTTGCAGCTTGGCTGCTGCATGGGAAGTTTCCAATTGCAGCGACAACTGTGTTTGTGCTCTGCTTGGCAGCAACAAAGCGAATGCAGATGCACAGATACAGATACATTTGCGGCTAGAGTTGCAGTTAGATGAGATACATTTGCAGTTATACAGAGATGAATTTGATGCTGTGGATGAATTTGTTGTTGCAGATATATAGATACATTTACAAGAGTAAAGATATATAGATACATTTACAAGAGCATAGATATATAAATACATTTACAAAAATATAGATTTATAGATACACTTGCAAGAGTAGATATATAGATACATTTACAAGTATAGATACATTTGTATCTGTAGAGATATTTAAAACTAACTACACAGCTTCAGATACGTTTGTATCTACAGTTGCAGTTGCAGGTGCTGCAGTTACAGATACATTTAGATATATTCGCAGCTTCACTTTCAGTTGCAGATACATTTTTGATTACAGTTTCAGTTAATGATACATTCATAGTTGTTGTTGCAGTTGCAGCTATATTTGCAGTTACATTTACAGTTGCAGTTTAAGTTAAACATACATTCGTAGTTGTAGTTGCAGTTGCAGATACATTTGCATTTGCAGATGCAGATACATTTTCAGTTGCAGCTCCAGTTGCAGATAGCTTTACAATTCGTTCAGCCCACATGCGCATATTACGGCCTCACATGAGGCGAATACCTCAACAACAACAAAAACAACAACAATGAGATAGAAATATGTGTAGTAGATACAAATGTATCTGAATGCCACATTTGTATCTGCATATCAACGCCCATGTAATAGACGTGTCGTTTCCGCTGGCAAACATATCCGGCCCTTTGCGCATGCGCAGCCATTTGAGTTATTTATGCATTTGCAAAGCACTTGGATATGTGTAGCTCACACTCTCACTCCCCTCTCTCTCTCTCTCTCACTCGGCCTATTATTGCATTGCTTTTGAGTGAGAGCTTAAAGCTGTCAAGCTTGGCAGGCTATAAACTTAATATTTCATTTGTACTAAGCACTGCAATCCACCCTCCGATCTCACTCTCTCTCTCTCTCTCTCCCACTCTCAATCTTGCAATTTTTGAGTGCTTTTTGAAAGAGTGAGTGGCAGGCTATAAACTCAATATTACATTTAAAGCAAGCACTGTAGCCCACCCCCCTTTTCACTCGCTCTCTCTCTCTCTCTCTCTCTCTCTCTCTCGCTCTGCGTGCGAGTGAGATGGAGAGCACACTCGCTGGCAGGCTATAAACACAATATTACATTTTTACTATGTGTTGCCGTTTATTTATTGATGATTCTTACGCGCGCGGAATTTTTAACCATAAAATTTTGCTTTTTACGCTGCAGGTGATCACGAAATTTGTCTTTTTTTTTGTGTTGCTTCTTCTTCTGTTTTTCGTTTGTTTGTGATTTCTTTAAGTGTCTTCCCTGACAACGACGATGATGATGATGATGATGAGTCCGTCCTTGGTTGTCCACATTTATCTTGCCACAAGCATCATAAAAAATAACTTTAACTGTCTTTATGGCAACTTTTACACTCTGAGGCAACATAAAAAACATTTAACCACCCAATGCGAAACATCCACAAACAATGAGCCTTATTTATTAATTAAAATTTGTTCTCTTTTGGAATTTCTTTAAGCTGATTTGGAATTTTCGAAAATATATTTATAGACCATATAAATGGAATTCAGATGGGCAATAAAAAGAAAGATCTATACAATTGAATGTTAGATTCTGAGGGAAAGAAGTTTTTATGTTGGCATTGATAGTATTTATAGTCTGTTTATTGAGGTTCGATATGATCTTGGCATAGATTGGGCATACCATATACATATCTTCTCAATAACACCTTATCAGTCAAACGATCTTCAAAATATCCTTTTGCTATTATTTTATTATTTTCTAGTATACTGCAATTAGCATATTTCCTCCCACCGTCTATGAGCTAATTATGAATTTATTGTAGACTGATCTCTAAATCATCCTATCCTAAGATTTGTTCTATAATTGAGCACGACATATGCTTCACTTAGTCAAACACATCTTAAGCTTTCCCTAATCATAGTTTTATGATCTTAACCAACTAATTCATAAATAATTTTCAAACAATTTTCGTCATCAAATCCATTTTCCAAAAAAGAAAAGAACCTTCTCGAGTTATTTAACAATTTGTGTGGAACCTGTCTTGGCGGCTGACTCCAAAAGGTGGCACGTATCGACTTAATGCCAACTGTTTCCTGTCTTTGAAAGCACGTTGACCATAGAAGAAGAAGAAGTTGTAGCATAGACGCCGGCTTCTTCTTTTTCATTTCAATTATTGACGCTTCCTGGCTCCGTTCGACGTAGTCAAAGACAGGAAAACCCAAATAGTTACTGATATTTTATGTTGATGATGATGATGATAATTATAATTATAATTGTAATGTAAGATGATCATTTGTTATAGATTTAATTGGCCAACTCTTTCTCGTTCTACTCCATACAGATATGCAACGATCTTGGCATTCGATGTGAAAGTGGAGCGCGAGGCACAGGAAATGGCCGATTCGCTGGGTGTCAAGATCTTCCAAGCGGACATTATCTATCATCTGTTCGATAAGTTCACCAGCTACCGCGAGGAGCTGAAACAAAAGAAACGCGAAGAATTCCGCTCAATTGCCGTCTTTCCATGCAAACTAAAGGTGAGTGAGTGAAGATATTGTAAGAGATTTAAATTTTAGAAACGGAGGAAATACAAGTTTGATAATCTATAGTTTGATTGATCAAACTATGATCTATAATTGAAGAGCTGCATGTAATTTTGGAGGTATAATATACATATATCATTATTCTAATCTTGTCAATCAGAGATCTAGAATCTATTATAACTGATTAATTGAACAAAAGTTATGGTCATTAATGGAAAATTGGGGCTACGATTAACAATCTGAGTTCTATGTAACATTATTGAACTCCTTTAAAGCTAGATCTTTAATTAAATGGAAAATGTACATATTTGAATTGAAATGAATTGTAATTTTGTTTAAATTATAATTTGATTTATATATACTATATATCATATACAAATGAATATATCTTTGCTCAGTTAATTGAGTATTTCTATATATATATTGTACTCCTGATCGAAACAATAATTACACCAAAAGCTCGCTACAGGTGTAAAATGCAATCAACTCGCCTTTGTGGCTGACTGCAACTGCTGCTTGGCCTCAGCCTCCCATTCTCTCTCTCTCTCTCTCTCTCTCCCTCTCCCTCTCTCTCTTGGCTAATGATGGCCAAGCAGGTGAGCCAACGAGCGATTAAGGCCTGTTTTGTGAGACGCTTGCATCACGTCCACACTTCCTGCTCAAATAATGTTGAAAATAGCATATTTGATTTATGGCTAATCATTAGGTTATAGTCGCATTCAACAACGACTCAAACTGCAGTCGGCACGACCCTAGGCAAGACTCGGTTCGAGTCGTCGCCCAGTCTTGTCTCTAGCCACCGTCTTGTCTCCCACTGTGCTGTTAATTGGGCTCACAGCTGTGTCCAGTTGCCAGACCTTTTTCTTGGCTCTGCCTGACAACAACAACAACAACAATGATGTTGTTTAGTTAAGTTATTAACTCTTGCCTCTTACATTCTCATATCATTGGCTGCATTTGGCCCTCTTTGAGTTGTCTGCTTCAGGCAAAATAGCATTGGCAACGCTCTTCAAAGCGAACAACACAAATTGCATTCAGCTTGAAAGCGATTACAGAATTAGTTTTAGATAAAGATAAGCTTTAGATACGTTCTGAATATAAGCTAAAAGATCGTTGCTGAAGATGGAAGCTGATTTCGGATCTAATTAGCTTTGGTTCAGCTTCATTAAGTAGATTAGTTTTCTTATAAGAAAGTTATAAGGAGTCAAAGATAGAATCTTGATGATGATTTGGAAAAGTAAAAAAGATTCATTCAGTATTTAGTATTTCCCCAATGAGAAATCTTTAATCTTAAAACAACATCCTCAAGTACGATAGTATTTCTCCATAAATATTCTCTGTTTTATCAAACTCTTTACTAATTCCCCTTTTCTACTATGTTTTATCCTTTCTTTCTACAGATACTGCCACAATTCATATTCAACAGTCGCGATCCGATTGTCATGGGCGTTATGGTAGAGAATGGAATCGTTAAAGTCGGCACGCCGATCTGTGTGCCCAGCAAAGAGGTAAGTCGCAGACAGTAGAAGAACCGAATGCAAATATTTAACTATTTTGCAAGACAGAGCGAGGGAGAGAGAGAGAGTATGTACGAATGAAAGAGAGTATATCACAAAAGGTTATTCAATGGAAAAGCATTGTAGATCCATCTATAGAGGGTCTCTCGCATCGAACTATTTGCAATTTGCGACACAATGAAAATCCTTGTATTCAAAATCGTGTCAAGTATCTAGATACAAAAATTGTGCGTATCTGTTTGTGAGTATGTGTGTGCGTGTGTGTGTGAGCAGGGTAAGGGCCCATCTTTATAAACTGCGTCGCATTTGGTTTCGGCTTTTGCGTTTGGTATCCAACTCGGAGGCTTTTTTCCATTGTTGACACAGGTGCTCGTTGCTGTGTCTGCTACACTTGGTATTTATTGTTTATTTGCCAATGCTCTTGTGATGCAATTGCGTCTTAAAACACTCACACATACGTATGCGCAATACATAATACAGTGAAAACTATGCGAAGTGGACAGCCTTACGAAATGAGTTAGTTTCCTGGATTGGGCAAGAGAAAATGCGCGTAAAGCATTGAAAAATTGTGTGATTTTTTAATATATAGATGATAATAGGAATTGATTTTAAAGATGACGAGAAATTTTAATTTGAAAGAAGTTAATTATTGATGGTATATAAGTAAGATGCCGTATAAATGAATAACTCTTTTGGTTCCAAAGGGTTTCTTGGGTACATTTGAGATCCTGTAACATCAGCATAGATCAAATATGGTATTTGAATTTACCGTTACTATAATGCTTTACTTTATTATCCCATCTTCTCTTGTCTTAACATCTTACTTATCGAGACTGTCTAGAGTTATAACTATCCTTTAAGACACTTTTAACAGTATAGACCCATTGCTTAACAGCCTCTACACATATTGATACCTACTCAAGCGCAGCCAACTTAACACTGTACCACTTCAGCAGCTGATGCTAGGTTCTAAAAGCAAGCACATTCTGTATTAATTTATGCTTATCTCATAAATCAAAACGTAGATTAGATTGAATTGCGAATGTGAATGTGAATACGAATGCGAATGCGAATGAGTGCTTCAATTAATGTCCTTCCGCTGAGACTGGACCGACGCAACTGCGACTGGACAGGCGTTCAATTTATGCGAAGACATGTCCTGTTTCCCGTCATCGTCAGCCAGAGGAGACAACAATAACTGTTTCCTCTCTGCCACAATCACAAACAAAAAACAACCAACAACAACAGCAACAACGACGACAACTTGAATTGGCTACTGCGATCTTTTTTTTTTGTAGTTTTTTTTTTTTGCAAAGGGTTCGAACACTCTGGCTGCCTTTGCGTTGCCTGTTGCAGGCGGGGGGATGCGGAGCAGTTGGATGGATGGAACGCTTGGACAGCTGGTTCCCCCCGTTCTGGCGTGGCAATCTCTTAGTCTGGGCTGGTTGGCTTCATTGGCAATTATAACTTCCTCAATTATCCAACGGAGCGCAGCTAAGCTGTGCGCTTCCCGTCATTCATCGTCATTCTTTTTAACATTTTCCTCCTTTTTTTCGTTTCTTCTCTCTGCAGCAGCAGCAGCAGCAACAGCTCTTTCTAAAGTTAAATTCATACAGATTTTCTGTGCTGTTTGTGGAGTATTTAATACCCTACGTGGATCATGAAGCACGTTTTATAGGGTTAAAATGATGGGCTTTTCTCGAAAATATCGATAAATATCGATTTATTGTGTATTTTATGCTCAAATACTCTAGATAGTTTCTTTATTTAAATTTCTGAACATCTTTATATATTGATCAATTTAGGGATTATTTCATGATTCTTATTATAATTAAACACTTTCGATTCATATTACATTAAGTATTATGTCTTTGGTTCAGTTTAAAGTTCGTACATATTCAGTATGTGAAATATTTGCCCGTCTGATATTTTGTATTCTTAAACTAGGTTTAAGTTAGAAATTGTAACTTACAATAAGTTGTTGGTTATCGGTTATCGTTTATCGTTTATCGATTGTCCTACTTTACTACAATCAAAAGTTCGCGATTTTGTAGCACATCAGCTGAGTCTGTGTGACCGCCGTAGTTGCTCGCTTTGGGGGCTACCAGAACATGTGAGTTCTCCCCATCCTCCCCAATCAACTCTACTTTAAATGTGCACGTTTTTTTCAGCTTTTGCTGCCAAAGAATGCGAACGAGTGTTGTTGTTGTTGTTGCTGTTGTCGTCAGTTTGTTGTTGTTGTTCCTTTGCCTCGCGATTTCCGTCAACTCGAACGAGGGGTCCCACTTCCTTTGGAGCGGCTTCAACTGGTGCGCGTGCGTGTCAGCCGTTCGATACGTTGTTCAACTGCCTGCCAGATGGTCGTCGGTCTTCGCAGCGGCAGACCTTGGCCCTAACATTGATTGCCTTTATTAATTATCTAATTAAATCTGTAATGACAGTGGCTTAACCACTTGCACGCCAGCTTCGGCCTCGGCATCGGCACCAGCCCCAGCCTCAGCCCCAGCTCTACTCTGAGCCACAGTTTCAGTTCCAGTTTCCAGTTTGCCTTTGTTTCGAGTGCCGCGTAATTGTTTGTTGCGCACCACCAAAAACTTCCGTTCCCAAGAAACGTTTACAACAGCCAAACAACAACTGATGCGCCACTTGACCATCAGTTCCACTGACCATCCCAAAAACCACTTCCACTTCCCGTTCTTGCGGTGTCCGGGATTGATAGCGGCAACCCCTAACCTTAGTTCAATTGAGGTTCACAAATTGCGGAGACAGACACAAGTCAAAAAGCGGCCAAATGTAATTCGAGCTGCAATAAAAGTTCCCCAAGGGTTAATTAGGGTAAATTTGGTACATAATTTAAGGGTTCGAAGGGTTGAAAATGTTATCGATCTTTTAAATTACAGTGAGAGGGACTAAAAATCGAATTTTGTATAAAAACTTGGATATATGTAGGTACAAACTCCACACATTACGCTGGCATATTTATGCCTTGACTTAACTACAATCTAACATTAACTAAATCATATCATACACATTCATGCCACTTACAGCATATCTGTTAGTCGCGCATGACCTGCCTGCCCAGTCTTGCTTGTTTTTCTCATTTTCCTTTCGACCGGCCTGCGAATAGCGAACGGAAGTTGGAGGCGTTACTCAGCGCCAAATCCGACAAACACTTCACATGTGGCCAATGAGTGAGTGTTTGTGTACCTGTGTGTGCGAGTGTGTGTGAGTGTGTGTGTCTGCATATCTACACACTATCGGCATGCCAAGCTGTCTGCAGTAAAAAAAAAAGAGTTAAATAGTCTTGTTCGCTTCTTGGCCATGTTGATTAAAGCGCAAGCGCCTCGAGAAAGCGAAATTCAGTTTTGCAAATTTTAAAAACTTGTTGCAGATGAGATCTCCACATATTTCATATATATATTAATATATTAACATATTGTATATCCCATAAAAATATGTTGCTGAAGAGGGTATGATGCGCCTGTATAAGGAAGAATAACTAAACTATATAGACTAACTCTATTATGAATACTGCTTTTTAGAATACTTTTACTACTGTTTTTATCGGTGGTACTTTTACTACTATTTTTACTCTCACTACTAACAATAGTACTTTTACTACAACTAAGCTTTGTATATGTCAAAATAATAGTAAAAACATGGTAGTAGTACTGGAGTTAAGACAATAGTAGTAGTAATCGTTACTATTGTCTTAACTCCAGTACTACTACCATGTTTTTGCTACTATTTTGACAAATTTGGCTTCTACTATCATATTATAACTTTGTCAAAATTTCATATAGAGGTTTTAAGGTTTCACATTGAAATAAATCAAAATTTTATACGTTAGATATACCACTATTTTGCTTACACAACATATATCTATACTATTTCTACGGCTATTTTTACTTGAACGATTGGTACTTACTATATTTCTACTATAATTTTTAATATTACGAGCTCTACTACTATTTATTAACATTTTCTTCTTTTCTAATTATATTTATATATGTACTACCATAATATTTCTAATACAGTTATTATTGCCCCTACTTTTACTACTACTGTATCTACTCCACTTAACCTATCTAAAGTTTTCATCAGTATTGAAATGAATTCTGGCATCTCTCAAAGGCTCCTCTCACCCAACTAAAGGGTAGTTACTAGTCTGACACTCTTAACGAACTGCATACAATTTGGACCAACTCTTTGCTGCTGCTGCTGTCGTTTGTTACCCGTGGAGCGGGCTCCTGTTCGGGCAGCTCCGGCTACTCAGCTACTCGTTTTTCAGTTGTTGTTTTTTTTTGGTGAGAGATCGAAGAGTCGATCGATATCTTTAATAATTTCATTCATGCCTCGAGTCGGCGCTGAGCAGCACTCAAGTGTTATTGCTGTTGTTGCTTTCGTTGTTGTTGTTGTAGCGGAAATGAAAGCTTATTCAACATGCTGCTGCTGCTGCTGTTTTTTTATTCATTTGTTAATTAAATGCCTCGGGTTGAATTGAATTTGTTTTTGTATTGCATAGTAGCCGTAGCCGTAGCCGTAGCCGTTATCCCTTTTTGTTCGCGCCTCAACTCCTGCCCAGATCTTGTTTAATTCATGGATCCGAAACGCAAAAAAATAAGGGTGGGGGCGCCCCCTTTTGTAGCGGAAATCGTAGTGCTTAACGCATGTGCCGTCGCATTTCAAGTAAAGATTTTCAATTGTTAAGCCTAAATGGGCGTACGACTTCCGTTTGTCGCCCTCGGGCAAAAGTGTAGGGTAAGCGTAAAGTCGTTGTGATTTATGAGGCGATTTGTTAGCAAGTCTGATTATGAGATAAAATATTGTAAATATATTACAAAAGAATTCAATTTAATATCTGAAGAAATCAAAGTAAATTTTTATAATATTATAATTTATAAAAGAAATTTCATGGTATTTTTAATAGAAAACTTTAAGTGCTTATAAAGATATATATAAAATACATAGAAATTTAAAACAAAATAAATTTTTATATATTTTATTAAATATATTATTATATATATAAAATAAATTTTAATATATTTTTCAAAGAATTTTGTATGTAAAAACATATGAAATTCATACTATAAATAGTTTCATATTCCATAAATTCTACCTTAACTCGACTCAATTACACTATGAATCAAATGCTTATCACACAGACCTTTTCCGTTAGCTAAGAACTTCAGTTTTGCTATTAATAGACTTAGTCTTCTAAGTACTTAAAGTTTTACTTATAAAGAGCAGCTGCTTGTAAGGGTATCTGAGCTGTCGACCGATTGCCAAAGACTTGAACAATGAGCAACTGCGTCACATTGGCTTTTTAAGGGTAATGTGAAGTATTATATGCGATACGGCTGCAAAACGTGTGCGACAAAGAAGTACTTTGAGCATTACGACAACAATACCAAAGACAACAACAACAACAACAATGCTGCTTAACTATAAAGCAATAGAAACAGCGTTAAGAGTCGGAACAAGTAATTAAATGGAAAATAAGTAGCAGCTGAGGCGCTGCGGAAGCAGATTGCAGCAGCAGCAGCAGCAGCAGTGGCAGCAGATGCGGGCTGCAATTTGAGGCAATAGCAGTGGCAGAACGGAAGCAGAGGAACGGATATGAATGCTTCCGCACGTAGGAAAACACAAATGAATGAGAACGAATGAGCGAAAGAAGATAGAAAACTGAGCCACAACTCGACTCAAATTCTAAGTGTGCACACTTCAGTGTGTGTGTGTGTGTGCGTGTGAGTGTGTGTGTGTAAGTCGGAAGTAACAGCGGAAGTAGCTCAAACCCTTAAGCAAAGCAGGTGTGCGCTGCCTGCCTGCCTGGCTGCCCGCTTGCTTAGCCGGAAGTAAAAGTAAAAAAAAATGTTTTTATGAATGAAAAAAAGAGAAAGATCTGTGAGCAGAAGCAGCACTAAATTATGCTATACATATACATATACATATATATGAAATATTATGAAATTATTGTGTGGGCAGAGCAAGCTATAAAAATATATATATATCTATATACTAGATATATAAATATATCTAAACAGCTTTATTTGTGTATCTAAAATGGAACAAGCAAGCTGAAATTGCAATAGCCAAAGCAAAGCATGAATGAAAAACTACGCTAATAGAAACTATATAAAAAAAGAAAACAAGTTTGCAAACGCACAATCTGTATACGTATATATGTATCTGTATCTGCACATATGTATCTGTATCTGTAGCAATGGATTTGTTTTTGTTTTTGTTGTTTATTTTTTGGCATTTTTCACTTAAGCTAAACATTTTGCACGTAACTGTAAGTGGAGCTGTGTGTATTTGTATCTATAGCTCAATATGTGACCTATGTGTGTGTGAGTGAGTGTGTATCTGTATCTGTATCTATTGCCCGCTATTGCTAGCTCGCCGACGTTTCATTCATAAAAATGCTTATTTCCTGTTGTTTGGCTAGGCGACCGCCTAGAGCGCTTCATGTTTCGAGTGTAGTTTGCACAGTCATAAAAAAACACAAACACACACACTCGCACACACACCAAACACACACACACACGCACACACATTCAGACAGACACGGAAAGTCATTCAGGCTAGCGATAAGATAATAAAATCCGCTTAGATACGCGCTTTTTTTTATATTTTTTGCGTTTCGTCTTCCTTTCGGCTGTGTCTCTCTCTGTCTCTGCTGTAGATATATATGTATATAAATATATATATATATATATCTGCCTTATATATATATAGCTTTTACTATGAAACTGTACAGCAACAACAAAAGAAATTAGCGTAATTAGCAAATTACTCGCCAGATATATATATATATGTATTTGTATATATATATATCTATATCCACTTCACTTTTGTTTCATTTTGCGGCTTGGAATTGACGTCGACGTCGTCGCATCGGTCGGTCGGTCGGTCGGTCGCCTTCCACTTCGTCGCATTTCAGTTTCTTTTTTGGCCGGATATGCTGAATTTGCACAAAAGTCGGAAAATCGCATAAATACTCACAGACAGCTTCTGTGTATGTGTGTGTGTGCTGATGCTCGCTCATCAAATGAGAGGAGTCTATTGGGTTTAGTGCAAGCTTTAACTAGTGAATGGGGAGGTATTGAATATAGGGATAGAGGGATAGAGAGATATAGTATCTATAATATAGTAAATATAGCTTATATATTGTGATATGTAGATATTATATACTAAGGGCGTGACAGTTCGGGAAAAACTATATTCCATATCTATTGCATATATCTATCGATAACTGAACTGCAGTATTAAATATATAAATAGATACCCATTAATTCAATGCAAATCGGAGAACATCAACATTTTCTTTCCAATTTTAAGTTCACTTCCATCGCAAGCGTGTATTATGCAGTTGTTTATACCCGTCTGTCGCATTCTTACGTGTTTTTTTTACGGTTACACGCGCTCCCAAAATAAATATACTTAATTGACGTTTGTTAATCGCAACGAAAGATGATGTGGGGCACGGACTGCTTGGGTTGTTTTGGACTGTTTGCTGTGGTCGGGTCTGGCCTGGTCTGGCATTCTGCATGCTTTTGGCCAGAACGAAATGTCGCATTCGCCCACGAGCATTGCTGAAATTGGAACAATAAAACGACGAACAGAAAATAAAAGTAAAAAGGGCTGACAGATTGTCTGGCGAGGCGAGTTGGCTAAATCGCTTGCCGTTTGTCATTTGGCCAATTAGTCAAGTATCTAAGAGTCTCACGCACACGGGTAGGAAACACATGTTCTCAGGTATCTATGGGAGTTGGCAGTCTAAATTGGGCTTCTATTGATAAGGTTAGACACAATAATTGTCTGAAAGGTGTTGAAAATTAAAAATATATATTGCTCTGAGGCACTTAAGTGGGCTTTTGCTGACAGAAAACATGAATCGAATAACGGTATATGACAGTTATAAAGATTTAGTATACTCGCACATTGGGTTGTCAAAAAAGATAGATGTCTTCGTAGAACTATCAATCTTATGATATAGAAACATGACAGTTGGTTGGGCATAATTATAATTAGTCTCTTAGCTGAAGATGTTTTATAGAAGAAGAAACTTGTCAGGGAGATATATGAAAACCTGTTATTTTATCTAAAATGGATCATCTTTTTAGTATAAAATATATACTAGATCAGAACCAACAATAATATGTATATATATTCTAGTTCTGGTTTACTATAGATTATCGATAATCATTATAGTACATAATATGTTCAATTTCAGGTCTATTATAGATTATTGATAATCTTTGTAGTTTATAGTATAGATTATCGATAGAGATATATATAGATCAAATGGGGACCGCCACGACGTAGATTTGAAGTTTACTGAAAGTGTACTTTTGGTATTAAATAGGTATAGCGAGATGCATCTATAATGACCTCATAAAAGGGAAGCAACAGCTACACAGATATCTATACCTCTGCAACTTCATTTAAATGCCAGTTCGAAATACTTCAATTTTGCTACAACTTTAAAGGTCTCATAAAAGCGCAAACTATTCTAAATTTGAATTGCAGCACTTGTTCCATATAGAGCACATACGAAAGGTTAGCTAAACTGGGTCTCTGTGCTGAGTTCGTTACCTTGGTCTACTAAGCGGCATTATCATTGTCATTGTTTCAGTTAGTCTCGGCAGCAGTGAAACCTTGAAACATTTATTGTTATTATTTTTTTTTTTTTTGCTTATTCACTTCCGATCACGTTCAATCAGGCGAGCAGATTGATGGCCGATTGCAATTGCGCCTTGGCGCCTTTTTATCAGTCAGCAAATGCAGTTATCGAATGGAGAACGAAACTTGGCTCTAATTATTTTATGGTCTTTAGTTTATAATTGCTTTGCACTTGGCCTGATCGCTGACTGATAAATGTATCTGAAAGTGTTTCCGATCCGATAGGCAGACCTCAATGGCTGCTTATCAATAATAACAATCGCTGGAATCATGAATTGTCGTTTGTTGGCTTTGTTGATCTTGGCCACCGGTTGACGCTGTTTGCACTTTGCAGCACCCACCTGAGCTGCATACTTGAGAGCTGAAGCCCACAGACTTCCTGTGGCTGGAGTGGAGTAGAGTAGAGTGGAGTGGAGTGGAGTGCAGTGGTGTGGCGTGGCGTGGAGTGAAAGACTTTTGTGCTGGCCCTCCTACGTGCTGCTTGTTGCTGTTGCTGCAGTCAATATGTGGGCGTTAGCTGCATTCACAGCGGATGCTAATGAGCATGACTAGACTTATGCCAGCCTGATTGCTATTTGTCGTTGTTGTTGTCGCTGTTGCGGCTGCTGCTGTTGACAGACCCTCAGGGGCGTTATGCCGAGGCGTTGCAGATGCGCTGCAAACAGCGAGGCAGCAGCTGCTCTTGGCCAACTGGCGACAATGCAGCGTGCCTCAACAGTTGCATTATATTCCCTCATCGACTGCAGCCAGAGATGTGGGCAACTGCGCCATACACTTGGCTCAAACTGATAAAGGCAGAAGAAATGACAAGCATCTATTGAAATATTATAATCTCAGAATGTCTGTTAGAGTAGTCTGTTAGAAATGTAAACTCTGGAAATAAGGGCTTATTGTGGTTCGATGGGTTCTATCGTATAACTTAGAATAATATCATTAACTTGGACTTACGTTTCATTAATATTATCAATATATTTTAAGGCATTAGAGCACTTTTATGGTAGCTTTTTGTATCGATTGCTAGAAACTGTTCAATTATCGTTCGTAGAAAACTTAGTATATTCTTGTATTATATCAGATTTGTCGAATATGGAAGCTTTGTAGAGGTATTTCCTTATATCACATTTATTACAACACATTTATCGTTCATCAAATATATGCCTATCGAGCTTTGCAAGACACAGCACAGCTATAGTTTATGGAAACAAAATATGCGATATATTTTCAGACAGTTTAATCGTTTATCAAGGCTCAACAATCGATGTATATATTATTACCCTACATTTATCGCTTATTGAACCTATCTATAAATATATAATTAAACTGTTTCACAGCCTAGCTATATCAAATATCAGCTATAAAGTCAATCTATCGATATATATTTCTTAACGACTTTATTATCAAATCATTCACCCAAGCACTTGAATACGCCGCACAAATCTCAACAGATCTCAACGCCCAATGCCAAATGGCCAATGCAATTTATGCCTGACGTTGGCGGCTTTTGCTTGTGGTTTCAGTCGCAGATTCATTTCAAATACATAGAAATTGTATATCGTTAAAGCACGAAGACCGACAGCCCACAACTGGGAAGAAGAAGAAGAACTTGGGCATTGATGAAACTGCACAGATTTTTTGCTCTCTTAACCTTTTGCAGCTGCGCAGTGTGAGGGAGAAGCTTCTGAGCCAAAGTTGTCAATGGTTGTGATTAAAGCTGAAATCACAGATGTTCATCTCTCTCGCTCTCAATCTATCTTTCTCTATGTGTGCATCTATCTCGCTCACTCGCAGGTTTCGCTGTGACGGATGTCGCAAATTTTTGGCACTCTGATTTGTCTGTGCATGACAAACACACACATACACATCTATACACTCACTCACACACACACTCACACGTCGGTTTTTTTGTGTGTGTCGAAATGCCGTAATTCTCTCAGCCGGCAGCTAATTTAGTGTTTCCTGCTGACAACTGCAGTTTAAGCTTCAAAGACAAAAGCGAACCATGACATGATAAAGAAAGCACAGAAAAACAAAACCGCAGAGAAAGACAAAGAGAAAGAGTGAGTGAGAGAGTGAAATTAATTGCGAGAGTTAAGTTAATTACAACAACAACAACAACAACGACGACGAGTACGCACAATATGATGGGCTGTATCAAAACTGTTCTATGTAGTATCTCTCATAAATTGTACAATAAATGTTGTTGATTTCTGTACAAAAACAAAAAAGAAACATGCGAGGCAGAGGCAGTGACTCGTGTTTGGTGTTGTTGTATTTGTTCTTGTTTGAAAATAGACGACATCCGGTCTGTACAAAAAAAAAAAACACTATATATATATATATATATATATAAATCATATTTTTAGATAAACGTTGATACACACCAACACAAATACGAAAACACACACAGCGAGTCGAGGCGCTGCATGATTGAGTTGCTCTTTTGTCATTACCAATCATATTTTTATATTTGAAATGCATTTCGTTTCTGGACTTGAGTGTATCAAATGTGATAGCGCAGAGATAAATATAAATATGTATATATTTAGAGAGCGTATATATAGTACTCTTAACCCAGTTTCATAGTGTTCGCAGAGCAAAGAACGAAAGTGCACGAGAAACGGAATGATAAAGCTGGGCATTAAATTCTAGAGCTCTATATTTGTATTATAAAATATATATATATGCTTAGAAAATAGTAGCCAAAAAAGGCAGGAAGAGATTTGGCCACCGCAAATATGGTTTATATAAAATTTTTGATTAATGTGTAGAAGAACCCAATAGTTAGAAACATATATAGAAAATGATTTAATGCCAGTTGTAAAGCTATGGAATTATAATCTGGCAACGCTGTCAGCAAAAATTATGTAAAAATGTAAGTAGGCAAAGATTGAATTTGAGTTAGATATCATTTGCTTTGGAAAGCTTTGGCAATTGATTATAAAAAATCATTAAAAATTTTTATCGATAATTATTCTACTGCTCAATGAAGTAATTCTGTCCATTAAAATACTGTAAAAATGTAAGAAGAGGAAAAAAAAAATTGCAAATTTTCAATTGAATAAATATCAATTAAAAATCTATCAAATTGGCTATCGATCAATCTGGCAACCCTACCAAAAAAAATATTTAAAAAGTAAGAAAATTTAAAAAAAAACCCATACCAACCCTATACTTGATATAAATATCAACTGGTTATCAACACTTAAGCAATCGATCATTAAAAATCAATTAAAATTGTTATCGATAACTATTGTATTGCTCAATCTGGGCACGCTGCCTACACAAATGGTGTGGAAATGAAAATAAATTAACACATTTAATGAAAATTCGACAAGCGGACTAGAACTGAAAACGGAGCGTATGAGTAATCAACGACAGGAAATGGTGACAAATGCGACCCCTTTCCCTGTCTCTCTCTCTCTCTCTTACTCTTTCGCTCTCTCTCTCTTTCTGTCTCTCTATGTATGTAAATGTGTTGTAGCTATTTGCACCGATAGCAACAAGCCAAAAACGACGAAAAAAAAAGAGAAAAAAATTTCAATAATTTATTTGGTTTGAATGAAATACGAACGAAGCAAACGGGCGACGTGGCCGCCATTGGGGCGCCCACAGGAAACGTTGACGTTGGCGCTGACGCCGACGCTGGCGGCGCAGTCGATGTCAGCGTTGGCTTGGCAACAGTTTCCTGTGTTTAATTTGTTGTTGTTGCTGTTGTTGCTGTTGTTGTTGTTGTTGTCGCTGAGTGCAAACGAGTTACGACAACAAACATATTACAATTTGGTTCAATGACTTTGCCCAGCGATAGAGAGTGGCGACGCTGCCCGCTGCTCGCAGCTCGCTGCTGCTTGGGGGCGTTATCTAACCCACTGTAAACACCCATTTAGCCAAAACACCCACAAGCTCTCGTTTTTTTATCAGTCGAGCTGGCGGTGGCGATATTAAGGAAATGGCCGGACGCCAGATGTATGTTGATAGCACTCAAGACTCAAGTTTTCATTTCGTTTTCGAATGCTCGCTCGGCTAGTGATGGCAAAGAGTCTATTGGTTTTGCATGTCCGCTGTCAATCTGACAGATGTGCATAGCTTGAGCCTGTTTTACTTTCAGCTAGAGAAGTATTAAGCCTTGAATTAGTTTTTGAGCGAGCATCGATCATGTGTATATGCCCGAATGCCGAAGTCTCAATTGTTTTTATTACTATTTTGACTATTATAATACTCAGAACTAATTGAGACTCGATAGGCAGCCTAAATTGGACATTGCATGACTATAGCTCGTTTAAGTGCAGTTCGTATTTTGAAAAACATAAATTTTCGAACTAAAGATGTCATTTGAGAATTAAAAAAAGGAAAAGAAACTCGGAAAAGTTCCACGGTTAAAAATGCATACCCATATCCATAATAAAACTCATATCCCTCTATTTTGGGTTCGATATAATGTTTACTACTAACTAATGTTTTGCTAACTACTGCGCTATGAATCTCCGATGTGTGACTGCACATTGATTGAATTAGTTAGGTCTTTCCATTAGTCATAAGCCAGACTAAGCACATTGATTGAATCCCGTTAAAAGTCTTTTTCTTTTTTCTTTCAATTACAGTTTGTGGACATTGGCATTGTCACCTCAATTGAATCGAATCACAAGCAAATCGAATTTGCACGCAAAGGTCAAGAGATTTGCATCAAAATCGAACCGATTCCTGGCGAATCACCTAAAATGTTTGGTCGACACTTCGAGGCGGATGATATGCTCGTGAGCAAGGTAAGAACTGAGAATAGTTTTTATTGATAAATATAGAAGCTAAGGTAAATCTAGGTATAACTATATATAGTATATAGTGACTTCGTTTAGAGAGAAGAACGTAATAGAATAGCTAAAACTCATTAGATTACACCATATTATATATTCGTAACATATTCCTTCTACCTACATATATCATAATTCTTTTCTACCTGACTTACAACCCCTCCCAGTCCCCCAAAACTGCCCCTGCACATCTCCATTGTCTTAATTGCAACACTTGATTTCTTGCTATGGAACTTGACTCTTCAGCCAAGTTGGGCAATCGAAAGGTGTTAGCTGCAATTGCCATTCGCTGAGTGACACCTGCGCCGGTTGGGCGCGAGCACCAGGTACGTTTAGCACCTCCCACTCCCGTTCTATGCGCTATCAGTTCACTCGGCACTTAAACTTTCGCAGTGCGCCATTCGCATTTCCATTGCCAACTTGGCTTATCAAATTACATGGCCAAGTTGTGTAAACTTGGAGGGAAGGTGAAAACAAAGGTGTGCAGCCGATTGCCAGTGGAGGTCGTGGAGGAGGAGGCGGGCAGCCTATATAAACGGCATTAAAAGGTCTTTGCAACTTCCGCTACGGCAAATGGCCAGCAACATTATTTGATTAATTACTTAAGAACACAAGAGTGTGTAGTGCGGGACAGTGCTCGACTAGCAGATGCCCTGTAAGTAGGTGAGAATCGCATTGATGTGCGTTGGAATTAATGGTTCATATATTGGAATACTTTTTGAATAGCAGAATAGTCTTGACTGTATCTATAGTAGTGCCAAATAGGTATATATATATATCAATATTCAGTTATTTATGCATTTTTATCTCTATAAATACATAATCTATATATGAATCTATACAAAATCTATAATCTGTATTTGTGTCTTTATCTACATCTTCTGTAACTCAGTCCATAATATGTATCTGTCTTTATGTATAGCTTGTAAAATCAGTTTCTGTATATCTATATCTATATCTATATCCATATCTATATCTATATCTATATCTATATCTATATCTATATCTATATCTATATCTATATCTATATCTATATCTATATCTATATCTATATCTATATCTATATCTATATCTATATCTATATCTATATCTATATCTATATCTATATCTATATCTATATCTATATCTATATCTATATCTATATCTATATATATATATATATATCTATATCTATATATATATCTATATCTATATCAATTTCTATATATATATCGATATCGATATCTATATCTATATCTATATCAGCAACTATAGTTATTCCTATATTCATACCCCTTCTCTATAATTTGTATCTGAACCTATATCAATTCACCTGTAGTTGACCTTATCTCTCTCTATTCAGTACATAATCTCATTTGACTGATTTATCTACTCCTTTTTATCGACTTACATCAACTACAGGGTATTCAATAACAATAACATTGCTGACGTCAAACAAAAGGACACTATACATACGAGTGTGTGTTTATCTGTGTGTATATGTGTACTGTATGTGTGTGTGTGTGTGTGTGTGTTAACTTTTGAAATCGATAATGAACTTAATTTTCGCGCTATTTTAGTGTCGCTTATCAATGAGGCGGCATCAATGACGTCAGCAACATTGACTGCCCAGTTAGGGTTGTCGCTTGCTCTGGCGCTGGCTCTGGGACTGGGACTGGGGCTTGGGTCGGGGCCTTAAGAATCGTTGGGTAATTGCTCATTGAGCTCCACTTTGCAGTGAGTTTGATTCAATTAATTTGTCGTAAAAATTGTTTGCCTGTCGAGTTGGGTAATCAAATTTAGTCCGCCACATGTAAAGACAAAAATGAAAAGAGAAAAACACATCAAGGACGAGGCGGGCAGAGTGTGAGTGTAGCATGAGTGCTGTATGAGTGTGTGTATGTGTGTGTGTGTGTGTGTGTGTATGTGTGTGTGTGTGTGCGTGCCCATTCCATTCAGTTATATCTATTTACAGCCGCTTGGCTATTTTTAGCGCTCAATGCCTTCTCATGCTATCAAAGGGTATTATGTCATGGCTGACCTGATCAAGGCGCGCCCCAAAACCCAACCCCAACCACAGCCCCATCGCATAGTCGCATCGCCAGCCCCGCCCACAGAGGCTGGGGCCATGGCTGACGTCACGTTTCACCTTCCACGGCAATGCACTTGCTGGCGCAACGTTCATTGACTTCTGGCGCTCTCTCAGCGAAATAACCCAGTTTTTGTTCGTCGGTTTGTTTTGGCTACTCACTTGACCCAGTTGCCGTGCAGCCGGGTTCAAGCTTTTGCATTTTGCCACAGCGGCAACGACAGCGGCTTTGACTCTTTTGTGTTTTTTTTTTTTATCAGAGATTCTGACGCATTTGGCGACCCGGTTCAAGCGACAGCAACCCAAATACCCAAATAACCCCCTGACTTTACAGCGTAGATAAGGTTCTAGTGGCACAAGCTATAAATAGCTCAAAGTATGGGGTCAAATGCAAGACTGAAAACTAAGTTGAGGCTTACTTTTATCTATTTTCTTTAAGTTGCGGAATAAAACTTCGATATGACAATAGATCAATGATTTTATGACTATTTTTTCATTGTTTGACTAAATTTTCATAAGATTCAATAATGCATAAGTTAACTAAATATTGTTATCGATATTGTCATCGATAAACTTATTAAAGACTAGATTGTAGCAAGCATTATATATAGATATCTTGATATTAAATTGCCGATAACTGAGAGATATAAATTCTTAACAGATTATATTTTGATTAGATTATATAAAATATATTATATCGATAATGTTATCGATAAGAGTATAGTAAATATTATTAATAAATATTAATAGAAAAAGATGACTCATCTCATATTTAGTATATATGACAATACTTTAACATATGATATCGATCACTTTATCGATAACACTTTGTTATACGCTTAAAAGCTACTGTAAATATCATAAACAACCTATCCGATTATACGCATATTTGCTACGCTTGTTGAACAAACTAAAATAGAAGAAGCCTAGCTTATGTTCGGCTCATTGATATGCATGGCCCGTTGCCACTATTGTGCGATACGTCTATAGTTATATATCTTTTTATCGGGACATTATGTATGCAGCTCTCCATATTGAAAGTATTGTTCAAGCTAATTAATATGCAACTGGCAAAAAATTATAATTAAATGGAAATGCTAATGGAAATGGAAATGGAGACTAAGAAATGTATACAATCGAACTGCCTTGGCGTATCGACCGGATGTTAAGAATAATATTTATTGTGCATTTACAAAATATATATAAATATATTTATATAAACATATTTATATATGAAATATATATATATCAAGCAATATCAAATTGAAAAGTTTAACTGAAATGATTTTTCATTAAAATTTATGGTCTCCAGATTTACAGATTGTATATATATATATAAGTGAATATCTATCTAATATCTAATTCCTATATATACATTTATCTGTATCTTTGCAGATCTCACGCCAGAGCATCGATGCCTGCAAGGACTACTTCCGTGATGACTTGATCAAAACCGACTGGGCGCTCATGGTGGAGCTTAAAAAGTTATTCGAAATACTTTAAGAAACCACTTTTGCCAAAATATCCCTATAAACTGATGATGATGACGGAGACGAACAACACCAGCAGCTACAGATGCAACTGCAACTACAACATTACTTAGACGTAACTGAGAACTCTTTAACTATAGACTGCTTGAGCTTGGGGCACGGCTGACTTGGCTACTATATATACACCAGAAGAAGAAGAAGAACGAAACAAAATACTTTTGTTTTTATTGTAAATATACATATATATAAGTATATATATGTATATATGTCCGTGTATTTGGTTTACAGTCGCTGGCTCGCTAACAAAATGTGTTTGGAAAAAGGTTTTTAAATCAAATTTGTAAACGCTTTTTTGCACAACAACAACAAGAACAAGAAGAAGAAAAACATTTTGCGCCTTTTTTTGTTACGCCTCAATAAAAAAAATAAAAAGAAAATTTAAAGTTATAAAAGAATTATGATGCAGCAGCTGAAAACTTTTGTCATTTGGAAATTGGAAAAACTGTGTCAGCAATGACGTCACAGCAGCTCGTCCGCTTTGCGCGCGTAACCTTCATGCAGTGCATTGAACCAGGTGGCATGCGCAGTGCAGCAGCTCCTTTTTCATTCATAGCTGTCATTGAATGCGCCAAGGATGTGAATGTGGATGCTGCGATTGCTGCGACTGCTGCTGTTGCTGCTGCAGATGCTGCTTGTGAATGGGCTTTGGCTGGCTTGCCAGGCGCTGCATGGAAAAACTGGGTCAGGCTGCCGCCATGGGTTCATTCAACCTATGTTGTTGGAAGGACAATTCTGTCGCACACACAACACGGCACAGTTCTCGAGTGTGCCACACACACAGACACACACACGCACACATACATGTGTGCTGCAAGTGCGTCACTCAAAATCTGCTTTATGCTCCACTTGAAACACATTACAGCAAACTCCTTGTGTCATTGAGGTTTTCGCATAGCTCATGGCATATCCTTGAATAAGCATTTAATATGCTTTTATATATATATATATTTTTTTCCTTTTTTTGCCCTCATTCAAACATCAAGTCGTTCATAAAGCTATTAGCTCTATGAGGGCTATGAAATTGAATCAATAAAAGTATTTGTTAAGCTGAGTCAGTTATGGAGATGAAAGTGATGTGACTTTACTAAAGTCTTGATTAATCAGTTTAAGCAGCATTTGGTATACTGGGAGTTGGAAGTGGCTTTTATATATATAATTGATCTATTTTTTCTGCTAGCACATAAAAACAATTTTCTATACATATCTCTGCAATTGCGAAAAATAAATGATTTTCGACCGAAAGTTGTCAGATTTTGTAGCAAATCTCTTCATTGTGTTCTATTCTGAACAATATGAGCCGACTTTTATTTTACAACGAAAAAAGTAATGTTTATTTGTTGTAAGTTTCAGGGGAGCATTACTTTTTTTGTGAACTCAGCTGTATATGTACTATACAGTACGATTTAGGCTTAGTTTTATCAAAAAATTCTGGTGAAATTGAAAGTTTATTCTAAGATTTGGAAAAATGTAGATAAATAGTTTTCAGAATTAGGACAGTTTTACTTTGTTGTACAGGGTAACCATGTATAAGAAGCATATATTTTGTTTAATTTAAAGATGTTGCTTATAATTCATTGCAGTAATTCTTCACTATTCAAATACTGTGAAACTATACAAATAGTTTGAATTCCTAATATATGATATATGTAATAGTTTGATAAAGCAATGTTCAAGTACTATCTATCCACTGTACTAAATATATACCCAAGTTGTCATTATGGAAGAGCCACTTTCGGGAACTCATCAACTGACTAATGAAAATTTACAGATATTACTAGCTTTTTCAGCATATAAAATCAACTCTTTTTACAAGCTCTTTAATAGTTAAAATATAGTTAAATCAATTTAGTTAGTTATACATGGCTAAAATATAGTTGCATAAAAAACTTAACCTATCTAGTCAAATTTTAGTATTTCTTTTTATGTTGTTACTGTCGTTCATTCAAAACATGACTATATAGATGATATGAAGGAGTAGTTATACAATGAATGTATGCTTCGTAGTTATAGTCCTTAAACGAGTTGTCTGATTCAGCTTATCAAACGTCTTATCTATTACTAGTAATCTCCTAAGTACGCTTATAAGAGAGTATTTATGCTTGAAAAGTTTTCTTTCCACAAAAATATCAAAGTATTTATATAGGTATTATATAAATTATAAATATATAAAATATAAATGTGCTTCACTTGGCTTCATGTTGCATAGAGATACGGCAATTATATCGAACAAAAATGTCTGAATATTTATTTATATATAGAAAATACTTATAATAATTTAGAGCACGGAATCTATTTACATTAAGGTATGTGCACTCACACATACACAGACAGGCACAGCAGGAATGCCATTAGAATGCACGCCTGGAGAGGGGGAGGGACAGGAGCAGCGCGCTGGGGAGAGATTTTTGCTGGCAGCCAGACAGGATAAACGCTAGCTATAATCCTCAATGACGCCACAGAGCGCAGGCTGTGGCCATTGAAAAACTCAGCCAGCTGGAAACAGAGAGACAGAAGAGAGAGGAGAGCGAGTGAGACAGAGAGAGCATGCGAAATTCATTCACAAGGCGCAGCGAATGGCATCCACAAGGCTGAAGGCAGCTCCTGTTGTTGCTGTTGTTGGTGGCTGCGTCATGTGGATTGTGGAACTAGGACAGCAGCAGCAGCAGGAGAAACCAAACCGAGCCAAGTCAAGGCAGACAGTTTTTGGGGGGGTTTGAAAATTTCATTGAGAAAAACGAGTGCTGGCTGCAGCCGCAGCAGCTTAAATGCTTAGCGCCTGTGTGTGTGTGTGTGGGATATCTAATGAATGAAAGGAGAAATAAAAGTCAAATGGAAAAGCGCAAAGAAAACCGAAAAATGTAATGAAAATCAAATCAAATCAACGTCAATCGCAGTTCAGTTCAGAGCGGTTCGGCGGAAGTTTCCAAAAAAATGAAATTCGTGAAATGCACGTGCTTTTGGCCAGGCTATTTGTAAATGTTGCCATTGCCCGTTTGTTTGTTTCTATTGCTGTTGCCGTTGCTGTTTGCCATGATTACATGTTTATAGATTTCACCTCGACGTTTGCTGTTGCCGTTGATTATCTAGGACACTTGTGACGTCAGGCGGCGCACAAATTTATTGTGCGATTTGTTTGCCACAGGCCCCAAAACCAACACCAAACCGAGAAGCCAAAGAGCCAAAAGCAAAGTCAAAGCCACTCAGCCACAGAAAATTGGATGGCCAATTTTCATTTACATACGTATGTATGTACTTGCACAGATATATACATATACATACGTATATATACATCTTTATATATCTCTCGTCAGCTAGTGAAAATTTGCTGTTTAATGAATTTGAAAATGTATTTCGAACGCGTCGCAATGAATTGTCATTTATTTTTGTATTTCTTACATTTATTTATATATGTACACATATGTATAATTATATATAAACTCACACACATTCATAAATAGATGAGTATGAATGAATCGATTTGCTCGATTTACTTGTGCGCCTAAATTGAATGCCAAAACAGTTTGACCTTTTCAAATTGCTTTACCTTGATTACCCCTTCGATTCGGCTTGCGACCGAGGCAAAGGCGAAATCCTTTGAATGAGTAAAAATTAAGTTTATTTTGGTTTTGAGAAAATAATGTGGCTAAAGTCCACTGCCAAGCAGAGCTCAGCAGTTAATTATAATCACGTTTTAAGCTGCATAAATATGAGTGTTGCGTATACTTAATGTGGAGACGGACGTATACTTAACGTGGAATGGACTTGATGTAGACATTCAAAATAGAGCGAATGTTGACAACTATTGTAATCTGTTTATATATGAATTGCTTTTGCTTTAAGTGAGTCGAGCTTGAGCTTGACTTTTGAGGATTCTGAAGTATTTATAATTAGGCCAGAAAACTATCTTTAGTAGACTCGAAGCAAAAGAATCTGCAAGTTTTCTTTTTAAGTTCCAATTGTCAATAAATAATTTTGTTATTAAAAATACAGAGAGCAATATAATATAATTAATTTATTAATATAATTCATTCATTCAAGCTATATATTCTGAGTTTTATTATAGAGTTCTCAGGAAACAAATATAAGATGATGATTTGTTCTGTGCTGACTTGGCATCTCAGATATGGATGAGTAAATATGGGTATGATAGAGCATTTTCAAGATATTTTTACCTAAAATGAAATGGTATATTTCAAATAAATACTATATAGAACTAGTTTTTTCAAAAATTCAAATAAAATGGGAGCTAGATTCTTCCTAACAGCAAAAGCCCTTCTTCAATTTGTAGCTAAAATTTAATTTATCAGCCAGTTAATCTCCAATTCATATACCTCTAGTACCTCTAATTTTGGCAATAGTTTTTTTTTTAACTAAAAAGTTTTCAGCGAAAATATTCTTTTAGCATTTAGAATATCTAGTATCTAACTATCTAACTATTATCAACTTCAAACCTCTGCGTTTTGTTATAAGTAATTTCAATATAGCTTTAATTGTGTCAGAATGAATCTAAGCAAAATCTTCTTCCAAAACAACTCTAGATAAAATTTGTATAATTTTATAAATATTTGTATATAATTAATATATAAAATCAAAATATATCTTTATATTATCGAGTTATAGTATTAAAACCTATCAAGTTTAAGCTGAGCGCCTATTTATCAAATCAATTCGATATAACTTAAAGTCGTGTGGCAACTCTGTCAGTCAGCTGGCATGCAAGCACACACACACACACACACACAGTCACACTCATGCACACACACCTAGATATGAACAGCTTCATTTGATTTGATGATGGCGTCTGACCTTGAACGCAGTGCAGTTGTCGCTGCTGCTGCTGCTGGTGCAGCGGAAGCAACCCCCAATTTGAGAGCCAATGTCGAGGTTACGCCTATCGAAGGACGTTGCCAAGGCAACGACGCCAACGCAGCGGGCTGGGCTCGGACTCAGGGCCGAGCTGATTGGGCACGGAAGTGCAGCGTGAAGCCAACGCGTTTGGGCGGCCATTGAACGGCAAAGCAATTTCAAAATGGCCGTCAAAACGTGTTGACCTTGAATGCAGCGCGCTCATTGGCCATTTGGGGCGGGGAGCAGAGGCAGTCATAACTGGGGATTGCATTTGCCGCAAGGACGAAGAGTTGAGTTAGGCTGAACCACGCTTCGAGTGCTTCCAGCTATAATATCTATAAGGATTCGATTAGCATTAGATTGAAGTCGAGTCGAGTCAAGTTGAGTTGAGTTGAGTTGAGTTGAGCTGAGTTAAGTGTGAAGTGGAGCTGCAGTTGCCACACATCTCACATCACATCAACAGCAGGCCTCAATCTCAACGAGTTGTCAGCCCAATCTGCAGTCGGGTTCGCGTTCGTGGCGCTTCGTTTGGCGTTCGTCTGGCTCGTCGTGCCCAGCCCAGCATCCTGTCGTGTGAGCCGAGCGCCAAATGCCGAGCAGCCGATGCCAACTGCAGCCAGCTGCGTTTGGGCCCACTTGGAGCACCGTTGTTGGCGCTGCAAATGCCGTGCACATCGTTTCAGTCATTGAACGAGCTTCAGGCTGCATTCAACACACAAGTCTCTGCGTGTGCATCCTTCGCACGGCACTCTCCACTCACTCAGCTTCTGATTTTGCATTTCACAGAGAAAAGGAAACTTGGCCAGCACGCAATTAACAACGGCAACGCCAAGACATTCAGTTGTATCCGAAAAAAATACAAACAAAAAACAAAAAACTTTTGTCTCTCTCTAAATTAAAAACAAATTCAAATTGTGTAAAAAAAAGTGTTGTATCTTAAATAATTAAGCAATCCTAATAAACAATTAACCAAAGTTAATAACATTAAGTACATTAATTAAGCAATTTGTGTGTGTGTGTATGTGTGTATTTAATAAGTACTCAACTAGCTGTTAGCTCAAAGTACAGTCACTACAAAACATTTGACTCAGTGTGCAATTTGTTTAACCAACAACAAAAACTACAAAAAGTTATAAACTTTTCGCTCGTCTCGAATAAAGTTTTTGCATAACTGGTAAGTTACTTTTGTGACACACTGTACAGTTACCATAATTTGTTTATGAACATGTTGCCCGAATCTAATTTGCCGCTAACTGTAATTGTTTGTCATTCAAATTGAATTAATAATGCAGCAGTTAGTAATACATTAACTCCAAACAACTTTAATTGTTTATAACTCAACCAGTTTGAGGTAGTTTAATTTAGTTCGTTTCAGTGGCAAAAGTATAAACATTATGTATGGGTTGGCCAAATATTTTTAAGATTCGTTTATCAAGTCTTTTCGCAGTTGTTGACTTTTAGCTTTTAATTGATATTAATTTTTTAATAATTATAAATGTTAATCAATTTTTAAATATAGATTATAGTTATAGTTAGGGGAAGAGTAGTGTGAAATGTACTGACTTCTATATTTCTTAATCAAGATAATTCTGCATCCATATACTAGTCTGGGTTCTAGGTTCTGGGCTTGAATTAATAATCATCATAAAAACATATTACAATAATTTCATTAAAAATACAATATGTTTTAAACAGTTCTCTACGGTATACTTCAACTGTATTTGTTGTTAATACTAGCTTTTACTAGCTTTATAGAGGTTCATACAAGTTAACTAAATAGATCAGAGGCTGTAGTTAATAATAATAATAACAATAATAATAATGATAATAACAAAAATAATAATATTAATAATAATAATAATAGTAATTTTGTTTACTCTTGATATTTCAATAAGTATAGTAGGCTTTATAATTAAATATATATAGTTGTCTTACAAACAAAGTATCTTCAAGTACTTCAAGTTAAGGTATTGGTTCGATACTTAACTTACTTGTAGATCCATCAAATGCTCTTTTATATATATAAATGTTTGGATATAGTGTATATAGTAAACAATCTAAGCCAACTGCATGCATTACAGCTCACATTGTAAGCCCAAGTATCTACAATACTTGGAAGAGCGAAAGCGAGAGAAGCTATAAATGTTAGCTAGGTTTTATTAATAAATATATACAGATACAGGATATCTGGCTCAAAACAATTCTTTATTATTGATAGATACTCAGTTTTATCTGCAAGCTAAACAACTCTTGTTTATAGTTCTGACCCCTACCTAATCTATGTACATCCCATTAATAAATATGTATAAGATAGCTTTGCTTTAGTTCATCTTCAAAGTAAAGTCTTGAATTACATCTGAGTACAAAGTTTCATACTCTTCAGCCTATCCAAGCAAAGGATTTGATTATATTGTGGCTTACACTGGCAGCCCAATATATTTCTTTCTTAGGGGTAAGCTTAAGTCATTGGTGTGTTGATCTATTATAATTATCTATATTATCTATATAGTCTATGTATCTATGGTATTCTTAATTTAAATAATAATAGATCCATTTATTAAATTTATTTTAATTATGTTTAAAAATTATTAATAATTTAATATTTGTAATATTACTAGATACGTATTTTATTATATAGAAGTTACTGGCAAGATCTTTTGTTAATAATCTGATCGTATACATACATATATGTATATCAGTTTGCTGTGATATGAAAATTTATTTGAAGTATTTCAATTGGTTCGGGGCTCTCAGATAGGCCTTTATTGATCATATAAATAATGGATTTTAATCGAAATTTTAAATTTTCTATACTATTTGATTTCAGTTGGTATGCATGACATACGATAAATATTAACTTCAAATTAGTTATACTTAGATAATACTGTCCAATCTATCCTACACTACTACTTAACCGAGTGACTTATTCATAAATGATTACACTTACATATATACATATATAATATTCACATAACTTTTACATTTCAGTCTTAAGCTACTCAACTTCTGATCTCACTCTTACTCTCACTCTCTCTACCTCTCCCTCTCTCAGAGATCCACATCTCTTTCTGAAGACAAACGGTAGCTGGTCCAGGCCATGGTTGAAGTCGTTTTTTTTTTTCGAAAATATTTGGCAATTGCGAAAAAATGCGAAACAGTAGTCGACAAATTCCAACAGCTGAACGAATCTGTGAATAAACCGAACAAAATTGAATGCCCGAAGCATTTGACTTGCGATCTTTTGGGTTCGGGGCAGATTCGCAGATTCGCAGATCTCTGCTCTGCCCTCTATCGGGCCGGACAATCGCTTAGGTAGGCAGCCAGCCAGTTATTTGCTGTGCTTTTGTCGAAAATTGGTATCATAATGACTCGGAATCAAGATCGGGCAGACACAGTTTTGCTCTTTGCCTTAAGCTGAGCTCAGCTGCGGGCGAACTGCGTGAATAACTGCGTTAATTTCCAAAGTTGACAGCGGATGTGGCTACTGTTCCATGGCATTCCAAGCACCAGCATTTGACTCTTCCGCACTCTCGACTCCTGATGCCCGATCCCCGATGCCCGATGCCCAATCACCGATTCCCGACTCTGATTCCTCCGACTGCGATCATTCGCATCGCTGCGGCTGTGTATTCATTTTTGGCATGAGGCATGCAACAATCTGTGGCATTCCGCGGGTGTGTCAACTGTCTTCATTTCGGCCAGCTTACCGCCGCATGCTGAGCGCCATTTACGGCCAGCCAGCCGTTTAGACAGAGAGAGAGAGAGAGAGAGAGAGAGAGACCTCTCCACATATTTGTGAATAAGCCCCAATGGCAGCCCCTGCGACAGCCGCTGACCGACTGCCGCAAACACCCGCGCATTTTATCAGCAAGCGGCCATAAGCGAGGGCCGCTCAAACGCTTTGTTTCAGAGTCTGCAGTCAGTGATTTCCGCAGCTGAATGAAGATATTTTGGTTGCAGTGTCAGTTTCGCATTTGCTCAGCCAAAATTTTAAAACTGATAATTTATATAAATTCTTTTATATATCTAATCATTTCTATAACTTGCATTTAAAAGATCTATCCAAAATATCAACTGATAGAAATAAATAGACTTTCGAAAGTGTTTGAAAGTGTTGTATTGTAAATTTTTTCAATTTTACCCTAAAAAAAATTCCAAATTTGTTATTACCGATCTTGAAAGAGTTTCCTAATTATGAAAAATTTCAATTTTATCAACTTCATTCACTGAATATTCCCAGATAAACAAATCAAATAAAATTTAGATTCGAACAATCGATCGTCAAAAAATGCAGCTTTCCAATAATAATCTGCATTGAAATTTAACCGCAAAATTTGATAAGCGGATATCAAATAGAAAATGTTATCTAGTACAGCGATTCCCCTATATTTATGATATATTTTTATGAATTTATTAAATTATAAATGTTGACAAAACAAGGGTCAACTTAGAAATAAAAGAGCACAGAAAATTATTTCAATAATATATCATATCAATAATATTTTGGACCGATCAGCTATATCCTAGTTCCCATCCAAATATGGTCAACTGTTAGATTCTGTATTTCAATTTTGCCATCTGGTACTGGTACTGGTACTTTTTAGCGCTAACGTGTTCTGAAAAGTATTAAGTAATTGCAGTTCTTGCATGAGGCGAGACTTTCATAACTAGGCTCAAGTTGGTTCAGGCAATATGTCTTTGATCGTAAATAGTCCTGTTAACTGAATCTAAATAAATTATTAATAAAATATTGAATTAACATAAAAGAGTTGGAGTTCTTTCGAAACCTGAAACTCTTACGGCCGACAACTTAGTTAACTTTCACGAAGAAAATTACTTTATTCCTGTGAGGTAGATCCTTTTTATTGATTCTGCTTTACAATTATAAATACTATATTTTTAAATTATATAAAGAGTTTGCTTAAATGTTATGAAAGTCATTTCATTTATGATCTTTCAAGATTTAGACTAATTGCTATTTACTATTTGACTATTTGCTGAACTTAAATCGAAAATTTTAGGAACTAAAAACAGAATTATATTTGGAAATCATTTCACCAATGACATGAAACAAAATCTAGATTTGATTTTATAGTCAATCATTTTCAATTTTCCATATAAAAAGATGTTCGAACGCAATGATCTAGCATTACTGAGTACATAATACTTCTCCACGTTTCACAAGACAAGCATTCAATCAAATATCGATATATATATTATGAGTTTATCTCATATTATTCTATATGTAGATGAAGTGACTCAACGCTGCAGATCTTGCTAAGTGTAGATTTGAATTAAAGAAAAACTTACAGTTTTCCACAAACAAAATATATACATATATAATATACAATCTACTTTTTTTGCGGTGGTATTTCTAGATTCAAGATTCAACTCAAAAAAGATGCTAAACTGTAGTTAATATAGTAATTTCTGATCTACCATGCTCTCCAGCAAGCGTTTGCAAAAAACCTCATCAGACGAGGATACACAGGAGAGTTTCGACCATAATTTCTGGACTTAAGCTGTCCGACGGCTGGAGAGGCACAAGACACAAGGCAAAGAGCAATCCGTCCATCGCCCAAAACCAATATACTCTTTTCACATCCTAAGCGAGCAGCTAACTCAATTCAATTTCAATTGCGCAAATGCATTTCGCAGTTGCAGTCACGTTAGTTATGCTGGGAGTTTGCTTTCTCATAAATAACACAACCGATCATTAAGTGAATTACCCGCTCTTTAAATGCTGAATTATATATTTCGTTAGGGGCTTTTACATTTCTGAATGAAACGGAAGCGGGTTTGGCATTGTGATTGTTGCCATTGCAAAAGCCAACGAAATCGCAGTCGCATTTGCCATTGTTAACTAAAAATATTGAAAACTCAAAGAGCTATGAGTGTGTGTGTGAGTGTGTGAGTGTGTATGTGGTGTAGCTTTTTCTTGTTGAGCCACCAACGCCGACGGTTTCTGAGCCACTTTCCATGTTGATTATATGCAAAGCAGAGACAAAGCCCACATCGAAAAGCGAATGCCTCACATTTACAAAATTTAACATTTTTTTTTTCACTCTCTTATTGAGTTTTTTTGGCTGACTTGGCAAAGATTTTGGAACCTACGTCGATGTCCAAATTTGGCTGTAATTTAAATATGCATTTGTTATGCGTCTCGCTCGCTCGCTCCCTTCTCTCTCTCTTCTCTCTGTCTGAGTTGTCAATTTTATGGTTAATCTTTTAAGCATTTTTAGTGCAGACCAAAGACATATGCCCATATTTCTTAGACTTTATTTAGAGGAGCTGGGGCTGAAGATTGAGGTAAATGTGTCTCTAATGCAAGACTCTAGAGAAATTTGTGTTGTTTCCTAAGTAGCAAACGAGCAGGTTAAAGATATCAAAACTGTATCGAAAATCTTTAAAACAAAGCTAGAAAAGTGTGAAATTTCTAAGGGTATTAACAGTTATTTTATAAAATATGAATATTTATATATATATGTATGTACATATATGTATATCAAAGGATTGTGATCACTTTATTTATGATATACAAATATAAATATATAAAAATACAATCTCTTCAGATTTCATAGTATATAACAAATAGTCAGAGCATATACCCGAATTGATATACAAACATATATAGAGCAATATACTTGAAAAGGAAGATTGAATGAACGAATGAATGAATGTATGAATGAATGAATGTATGAATGTATGAATGTATGAATGTATGAATGTATGAATGTATGAATGTATGAATGTATAAATGTATGAATGTATGAATGTATTAATGTATGAATGAATGAATAAATGAATGAATGAATCAATGAACAAAGTAATAAAACGATGAAAAATTGAATGATAGAACATATAGGTTTTTCTTTACATAAAACCAACTCAAATATTTGGGTTAAGCTTACGTCCAGAAAATATGAAGCTTAGATCAATTTGTATATATAAAATATATATACATATATAGCTCATAAATAAGAGGTCTTATATCTTATATACTATATATCTTATATAGGTTCTAAATTTCAATTTAAAAAAGTAAAACCTTTTCATATTTTCTCTCCTCAATTTGCAATTCTATGTAAAATGATTAGCTTATCAATTGCAGACCTTCTTTTGAAGGCGTGGCCAAAACAAGTAAATATTTCATTCGAAACTCGTAAATATATTGATTAATACATGTCCCAAATTTCATTACTATCACATGCATATTGTAATTGATGCACGTTGAAAACCTGCAACTGGTACCACTGTGCAGTAGAAAATTCATGCAGAAAGTCGAGCTGCATTGCCGTCGCTTGCGGCCGTATGACAACTATATCTGTTCTACATAAATATGCCAAATATATAGCGACAATATCTGAACGAAATTATTGCATAGCAAATGTCTTCCTCTTGAGCTTGCTTAACTGTGCTAATTCGGCAGTTAACAAATATTTTTTTACCATTTAGGGCAGCTGGAATGGGGAAAAACCCCCAAGCACAATTTGCTGTCTGAAATTTGAAGTGTGGGTAAGAACGAAACTAACAAAGTGTGTCTATACAGACATATGATGATACATATATAGATATATATGTATATATATGTATGCATTCGAATTTGATAGCCAGCCTACTATGCGTGTCCGCCCACGTTCGGCAGCCAATGTGGGCAACAGAACCAAAAACTGTCGCAGTTTTCATTATGACCAAAAATACAAAAATAAAAAAGAAAAAGAAAAAACCATGAGTTGTGTTTATTTAAAAGAGAATCGCCATAAAAACAGTGTTTTAATGCGCCTCTCGTACTAAGTAGCTCTTAACTGGATTGCTGCTGCCGTCTGTTTAAACTGAGGGCGACAGCGCGTCTGTCAAAGTTTAAGCATTGTTCGCGAATTAACTGTACAAGTTATGTGCAGTTTATCCGAAAATAAGCGTAAACAATTTACATGGGCCCATAAAAAACTGAAATAATCGCAATTAATACATGTGCATATGCATGTGCATATATATGAGACATTAAATAAAATAGGCAAGGAAAACATCAACAGCAACAAAAATAAAAACATTTTTAAATAATACAACAGTGAAAAAACAAAATTTTTTTCTTTGCCAGCGCACATGACGATGACAGCGACGCTGGCAGTGGGGCAGCGCAGCTGGCAGCGCAGGCCTCCATTCATTATAAACGGTTTCATTCATAAAAACGACTCTGGCGAGTGAGTGAGCGAGCTAAGTGAATTCGCCGCTTGGCGCTCTTTCACTCAAAATTCAATTCGCTCGAGTGCGACTCTCGTGGAATTCGCTTTCGCTGCGACTGCTGAAACGAGTTGAGTTTTGTGGCATTGGAGAGGAAGTTTCGAGTGTCGACTGCTGTGCGTGTGTGTGTGTGTGTGAGTGTGTTACATACTGAAATACATATGTACATACGACTCGTATGTATGTATGCGTTTGGCAAGCCATTTTGATACTATGCCATGTAGTAAATATATATGTAAATGTTTGTATGTTTGTATGTATATTTGTGTTTCGCTTCCTTCTGAACTGGAAAGTTCATGCTAATCTCTGCCTTGGCACCCAATAGTCTGTCTTCCAAGCTAGTATGTTTCTTTCCATATACATACATGTATGCATGTGTGTATGTATGTATGTATGTGTATATGTTTTTTTATTTAGTTGTTATCTATAGTCGATCCGATTTGCTTGCTATCTCCCCCGTTTTGAGGCTTGGCTTATTAGACAACAAACAACTCTTCACGCTCGCTTTAACTTTTTGTCGTTGTTGTTTTTCTTTTTCTTTTTTTTTGCTGTTATTTTCAACGCACGTCGCTGTCGACGTTGCTGCCGCTGTTGTTCTTTTTGTTGTTGTTGTTGCCGCGCACTTTTTTATGTTGAAGCCAAGAAAAGTGCTACTGGTTTTGAGATTTTATTTTAAAGTCGCTGCGCACAGTTGCCAACGCGCCGCAGAGTCGTGTATTTTTCTTTTGACACTGACTGCGCGCGGCACTCGGCAACTCTGCCGAACATCAGCAGCAGCAGCAGCAGCAACAACAACAGCAACAACAACAACAACGGCAGCAGCCCAGCCAGCCAGACAGACAACGTTGAACCAGTCGCTGATGTGTTTGCCTTTCAATATCATTCACACTGGAGCGCGTTTGCTTGTTCACAGCGCGGCTGCGTTTTAGAGAACTATTGAAAATATATGTATATACCAGAAATACTAAATGTCATGCATATTGATTTATTAATAGACCAATTTCATATCGATATATGTATGTATATGATACAAACAATAATTTCTCATTGTTTGTCCAGGTGAATGGTTTGAGACAATGGGCTCGCCTGTTGTTAACTTTTTCTACTCACACCACACTGGCACGACAGCAACAACAACAACAACAACAACAGCAGCAACAACAACAGTGTATGCTTACCTCATGCAACATTCAGCTACAGATACTTACTCGCTCGCACACAAACACACACACACGTATGCACACACTCAAACAGACAGACAACAGACACACACACACACACACACACACGCACACTTGGCAGCTGCAGCTATTCATGCATAGACAACAACATCGCCGCGGTTTCGTAGCTACTTTCGCCTCGGTGTGTGCGTATTTTTCATTCATATTGGCAGCCAACGCGAAACAGACAGATTCAACGCTCATTGAGGCTGATTTTTTATGGCAAAGAGAGAGAGATAGAGAGAGGGAGAGAGAAAAACAGATTTGGTGAAAATATGCAACTAGCTGAGATTCATTATTAAATAAAAAAAACTCACTCAATAACATTAGTTTTTTCTTAGTGGGGCAAATAAGATTTGAGATTTGAGATTTGAGATTGAAATTGAAATTGTTTTTGGCCGTCGGTTTTGGAATTCGAATCGCTCTGCTGTGGTGAATTCTTCGCGTAGGCAGCGAACGTGCGAGGGGGGCGCTGCAGGAGGCGGCTGCTGTTCAGCTTGTTTGCGCGCTGTTTGCTTTGTAAATTTAAATGAATGAAAAAAAAAAAACTGGCATGAATTTGTCGCAAGTCCACAAACCCCCCGCACCGTACAGCAGAGCCGTCATCAGCAGCAGCAGCGGCAGCGGCAACGCGGCGAGCGAGCGCGCCTACAAGTTGGCATATTTTCAATTTCCGTTTTTTTTAAAACAACAACAGCAACACAGCAAAGCCCCCAACACTCACAGACACACAAACACTCAACACTCACACACACACACACACGCACACCGACAAAGCTTCACAGCCCCAAAGCTTATGTTGGCGTCGGCTGCCGCTGGCGGGCATCGGGCATCGGGCAATCGGGCAACGAGCAGCGGGCAACGGCGGTGGCGGCAACGTCCGGTTGGTTTTTAGTACGAAAATTCGTCGCCGTCGTCGTTGCCGTCGCCGTCGCCGTCGCTTATAGCATAGGCTTCGTGCGCTTTTGAGGCCTGTAGTCGCTGCATGTGGAACAAGGGCGCTAGCCGATGGCGGGGGGGTTAAGAAAGGCCGACCATGTGTTGTCGCCTTACAAATGCTGTGTAGTTCAAAATTGTTTTGTAGTCACTCGAGCAGCGTGAGTGCGGCGAATTCGTTGAGTCAAAGAGCGAATTCGCTGCCGCTCTCGTAAATGATCAAGTATATGCCAAGATACACAAGCAAACACACATACACAAATCTATATGTATACATTTCATATAATACCAGTGGGATCTAGCGAAACGTGTTTTGGAAAGAGTGCATTTGTGAGAAGAGCACTATTAGGGAGTTTAGATATAGACTTGGGAATTGTATAATATTGAATTTTAGCATGTTCTATATTTTAATAAAATTATAAAACAAAATAGCAATATTTATTGTTGACAAAGAATTAAGAAATAATAATAAAATAATTTAAATTATCGTATTAATACCTTTAACTAACACTCAACATACAGAAATACTTAATACATAAACAACGCCCTATATTTCCACAACTATTACTTATACACTACCATTCACAGTGCAAAAAGCAGTGAGTGGCACTGCGTTTCTCATGTGCTCACGTCCGACTGGGTTCGCTGCGCACTCACACAGCTGCACGCTCAGCGCGCTCTTTTCGCCGCAAACACAATTTCAGAATGAAACGTATTCGCCGTTGACAAAAGCAAACGGTTGCCAGTACGTCGCGTCGAACTCGGCATTCATTTCGCTTCAAAAACTTTGAGCGTGTACACAGTGCAACGTGAACGGAGCTGAGCAGAGCGGCTGCCGCGAAGAGTATAATTTTTTTTAGCCTGGCATATTAAAAATTCACTTGAAACAATTTAACAACAATTCGAACGACGACCAGTAACAAGAGCAATAATCGAGTTCAAATTAAATGCAACAAAATCTACATAGAAATAAATGAAATTTGTGCAAAATATTTGTGTGTTTTTGAAATGTTTGTATTTGATAAATGAATTGCAATCGCAATCAGAAATCTATTTTGGAATTACAAATTGCTTCCAATGGAAATCATGTGCCTAAAAATGTAAATTGCGCAAAGAAAATCGACGTCTATTTAAAAGTCCAACAACAACAACAACAACAACGAGCACGGCAAAAATATCTAGCGAAAAAAACACAAAAAAAAATTCAATTCAAATACAAAACGTGTTAAGCGAAAAATAAAACAACAGCTAAAGCAGCAGCAACAGCAACAACAGCAACAACACCAACAACAACAACAGCAGCAGCAACATCAACAACAACAACCACAACAACAACAACGACACACGAAATTTGTCTATATAAAATTGCATAAAAATATTTTTTTACTGTAGTGTGTTTGTCGTAGCGCACACAGTTACACAGATACAAGAGCGACACTCACACAGCTGCAGTCGTCGACGTGGCCCCCGTCTAAGTGTGCGTGCGTGTGAGCATGTGTGTGTGCGTGCCAGTGTACATGTGTGTGTGTGAGCCGCAGTCGCTGTCAACGTCAACGTAAACGTCGCCGTCTTCGCCGTCACCGTCGTCGTCGTCGTCGTCGTCGTCGTCGCCGCTGCCGTCGCAAACGTTCATTTATTATTATTATTATTATATTTTTGGCACGCAAACCTGTAACAGTCGCCTGTGCGGCCAGCGTCGCTGTCGCCGCTGCCGTCACCGTCGCCGTCGCCGTCGCTGTCAACGCTGCGTTTTGTGTTAATTAAATTTACTTTTGTGAATGAAATGCGAAAAAAACCAAACAAAGCGAATAAAAAATATATTTTTTAATATGTACATAAATGCTAAATAAATAACACAAGCAAATCTACGCTCGTCTATTTGTATATATAAATACACACACACACACACAACCAAACACACACACATACATACATATACATATATATTCGTATGTGTGTATGAGCGCGATCGCGTGTAGTTGAAATAAAGGCCAAATCGAAGCGAGCGAAACTTTGGATTATACGAGTCTACGAGCACAGCATTAATTGGATATATCTATATATATATTGTACATATATATATATATATATATATATATATATATACAAATATATTCAAAACTCAAACAAATTTGTTGGATTACAACATTTCAATATATTGGATTTAAACGGATTGCTTTTGAAAATCAATGTAAGTCGAGTTGGGAAACATTTCACAACATTTCTCTCTGTGCTTAACCTTCATCTCAGATATCAGGAAATGCACAATTACCAATTGCCACGAGCGATTCGTGACAAATGCAAATGTTAATTTATGTCTATAAACAGATATATGTACGTATGTAGTATATAGCATAGTATTTCGTATAGTAAACAACAACAGGAAGAATTTGAAATGTGTTTAGAAATTGTTGCAGGAAATTGTTTACTTACATATTTATAGAGATTTGAATTTGCCGGAAATTTGAAAAATGTGTTGCCATAATAAATCATATATAAGTTTTGTGCTAGATCTGTGAGTATAGAGGATTATTTATGGGCGAGATTTGCCATAAATAATCCTATATAGTCACATCTTTTGGGGCTTTGCATAAATAATTCCGAATATATTTATATATTATTAAAACAATCGTAATATAATTTATATATCTTCCATACACTCTCTGTATGGCAGATATACCCATTGCAAAACTGTGTGTATCTAGGGTATTCTATACATTTCTATAAATGTTTAACTGACTTTGCAGTTGTTTTGTTTGTCTCGTCGCGTCGCGTCGCGTTTCTATTTACCGATCTGCCAGACAGATAATGCGCGGGGCATATATAATAAAGATTAGGAATTCATGTTAATACTAGAGCCGAGCGAAAACAGTTTGTACAAATAGTTCCACTTTATAGCACTATTTCCATACATTATATATAATTATGTATGTATGTGTGTGTGTGAATATATATATTCATATGAAATCGGATGTGCTCGGTTTTGCTTCATTGTTGCCTCGTTTGATAAGCTGATAATTCTATTGCTGCCCATTCACTAAATCTGCCAGTTGTCTAATCAATATTATTCCTATTCACTCATTGAAAAAAACACCTGAGCTATCGATCAGCGGCAATCGAATAATCGACTGTCAACAGCTCGCTCTCCACATCTCTCTGTCTCCCTCTTTGTCAAATCAAAAGGAAATCACGTGCTTGGCCAAAAATATATATATATGTACATATATATTTATATATACTTAAGTATATAAGTGTATATAAGTGTTCTATTTATAGTTCAATTTCGTCATTTACCTCTTCCTCTTCTTCTTGTGGCATCCGCTCGATAAGCATTCGATAAGCTTTTACTTTCTATTTTCCGCTGACAAACGCCTCAAATATCAACCAGCTATCATGCCCCACTGGAGTGCGCTAAGAACTTGTGGAGCGAACAAACACTTTCGAAAAGCCAGTAAATAGCTCTCTAGAGAGATATACACGACTGTATGAATACACTGTTTCAGGTGTAGTTAAGAGCTGGGTCACTTTTAACTACATACTTCCATTAACTCCAAATACTCTTTGTTGGACTTCCTTTCTATAAAAATATATGTTTAGAAGTAGTATATTATATAATATTTTCAATAGATATTAACTAAATTATAGTTTAAAGTAGTTTTAAATTAAGATTTACAAAGCTTCTTAACCTTTTTCAGTCAGATTTCCTCATATCCTTTAGTTTTCTTATAGACTAAGTCTTTTAGATATCCACAACTTCCTCTTTAAACAGCATTTTCTCCCAGTCAGTCCACTTCCGTAACTCAACACCCATATACCCTCTTTACAAACACCGCGTACAGAGTATTTGGAAAAAAATACGTCTCTATCGTGCATAAGTCGAGAGTCCAAAAATAAATAAAGAGGCGTACAAAACTTATTTTTTTTTTTTCAGCCCGATAAAGTTCGTTGTGGGCATGTTAACAATTTGTTGTTGTTGTTGTTGTTGTTGTTTATATTTTGATCGATGGTCTCTGCGTTCCACATACGTTTACTTGTCTTTCGTATTTTTCTGTGTGTGTGTGTGTGTTTTTTTTGGCTCGTGACTGCACTTTTTGTTGTTGTCTTTTGGAGACGAAGTCGAATTTTGATTTCGAGCTGATAAAGTTTTTTGTTTTTCAACTGATAGCAACTGTCGCCCCTCTATAAAAAAAAAAAAACCGGGCGGGTAGGCGTGGCACGTTTATGTGTGCTCTTCAATGGAAACATGATTTGCAAATAGTGTTCGATTTTTATTCACATTTTTTTTATCGAGCTCTTCGCACTTGGCATTAAATTTAAGTTAAATTAATGCAAAACACACACACACACACACACACATACGCTCATAGTTGGCTATTTATGTCATAGCCAAAAATATATATATGTATATCAGCAATTCATTCATGAACGTGGCCAAAAGGCAAACGCGCTACTCGCGTATATAAATAAATAAATTATATGCTTAAATTTGATTAAGCAAATAAATAACAAACAAGTAGAAGAAGAAGCAGCAGCAGAGCAGCATCAGGTATTTTCAATGTATTAGCCAAAAACACATTCACAATGTCGTCGATGACGCAGTCAAGAAAATTCGAACATGCCGAAAAAAAGAAAAGCAAGAAAAGCAAGAGAAGCAAGAAAATTGTTAATGTGAAAAGCGAAACACAGACGCAAATGCAGCAAAGCAAAAAGCAGAATTCTATCGCACATTACTAGGAAACATAGATGCATCTAAAAACAATAATATATATATGGTTTATATAAAATTTATGACTTATGCTGAAGAGCTTGATAAACAAAGAAGATCGTGCGCAAGCAGATATAGTATATTCTTCTTTGATTTGACTATATAATACTAAGTCAAGGTAGAGTTGAAATTTCCAATTTGTTTTGACTTTCGTATGCTTCTTCTACTTTTTCTTTACCCAAAACCAATATACTCTCTTAAGTTCATAAAGTATACTTAGGCATATATTTGAAGAAGAATCTTCTTCAAACTTTTAAGGATTACATTTTAAAAACTTTCTTTTTTTGGAAATTGAAATTGAAACTGAACTAAGCTCAGCTCGGTCTATAACTTCTTCAAAGTATTCCTACATAAAAATGCATCTCACACATATTGGAACTATCTCAAAAAGTCTTCTATGTTATGCACGCTCACATTACTAAAGTAGAAGACGATTGAAATAAAGGTAGATTGAAATAGAAGTAGATTGCAATAGAAGTAGTTTGTAGTTTATAGACGATATTTATTTATAGTTTTTATTGATATCTTTAACTTTCCGATATTAGCTATTAACTATTCAAAACTTTCTATTATAGCTAAATTTGCTTTAAATGTTTTAGCTTTAAATTAGTATGAAGCAAAAGAATCAAGATGAATAGATTTTATATTTATGTGTATATAATATAGAGAAGTAGAAAATTATTTAAAAGTCTATGAAGAACTCTTAACAGAAGAGTTGGCATATATTGGATAAAAGTATTCAATAACTTAACTAATTTAAATGTTTGAATATTCTACTGAAATACTAACTTATAGCATATATAGCCTCTGAGATGTTTTAGATATATATAATCACAATAATTTTTTAATATTTCGATTTTGAATCCAAAAAGCATATCAACTATATGCAATTTTGAGCTAGATATGTGACTTTGTGGCTGTGATAGTTTAAGAGATTGATGTCTTGATGTCTTAATACCATGATATAGACATATGCGACAAAACATACAATATTTGATTAACTATCGATCAATATATATATATATCTAATAAATAGTTTCGATGTCTTCTCTTTGACAAAGATTATAATGAAAGCCTCCTAAACAGACTCATTGAAAGTTTTGAATGCATATAAACATGCAGTACTTGCAGTGCATATGACGATCACACATATATATAGTATTTGCATATACATTCATATTCATATATGTGTTTATGTTTATATATATGTATATATCAATATCTGAGTAGACGGGTGAATACTTTGCTTTGCTTTGCTTTGCTTTGAATTCTGCGGCTTTTTGCGCTGCCAGCAAAGCGAAACGCCAAATGAAAAGCCAAAGAAGGAACCCAAAGAAAAAGAAAAAGAATGGGCAAGAAGCAAAAAGAAAACGAAAAAAACAACAACAACAACAACAACTAATACAAATAATAAATACATATATGCGAAAGGAAAAGCAAAGCAGTCTGAAAAACATTTTATGCCGCAAGCGAAACATGTGATTTTAATTATTTTTGTCGTCGCACAAAAATTGTTATTTTTGAAAATTATAAATTTTAAAAATAAACCATCAACAACAACAACAGCAGCGGCAGCGGCATGAAGAGTGTTTGTGTAGGGCAGTGCAACGAATGCTGCTGCTGCTGCTGCTGCTGCTGATGATGATGATGATCATAATGATGATGATATTAATGAGCACACTTGCTATAAAAGACAAGCATAATATGAACATTTGCAGCATTTACGTAGATTCGCTTTGTTTTTCTTTTTCCTATATATATATATACTAAAAACTAAATGAAATGTTTTTTAACATGAGAAATTGATTTATTTATGAAACCTATAAATAGTTAGTTAATAGTTCAGGAATGATGTGATGAATGTATTTTGTTTTTAGGGAATGGATCTTTCTGTATAGTTTGAATTGCATTTTAAACTTTCTAAATTGGGTCTATTCAAAAATGTGTGTGTATTATTTCTTGCTCATGTTTTAGATTCCTATCTGATAGACATAAGCTATGCATCCACAACCGCATCAATATCTATATAGTTTAGTTCAGAAAAATAAATTTATTTTTTATATATACAAAATATAAATTTTAATAAATATATCTAAAATTCATTGAAAAAGTTTCTAAAAATTCAAAATGCATTTTCTTGGACTATAGTCTACCAAATATTTAAAGATACATCTTAAATTCCATATTGAACATCCTGCTCTCGGACACTCTGCAATCCATAGTCAAGCAGATACATTTTGATACATATTTGTTGAAAGCTTAAAATCTTTTAAATTCTGATCTTGTCACTTATTTGTAATTCATAATATATATGTTTTTATCTCGTTTCCCAATAACTCTTCCATAAACCGAACTTTTCCAATGTCTAATTCAATAAAATTCTCGAAAATAGTTGAATTGAAATTCATGGCAAATGCTCGGGCGTCAGCTAAAAAGTCATAATTTATATAGTTTATAGTGCTGAACAATTTGGCGAGTAATGAATCGCTATCCATGCCAGATTCTGGTTCGGTTCTTTCAGCTATCCCGTTGCCTCCCCTTCGTGCCACATTAGATTCGCTTTCGTTTGTTAGTTTTTGCATGCCCCAAAGCTTAAGCGACTCCCAGTTTGAGTTCTTTTCATAGTTCCTCTAGCCGCCCGAGGGGCCACCCAAATGGCGAGCGTCGAGAAACGCATACAAAATGCTCATTAAACGCGCACTCGAGATACTTATAGATACAGATACATATATATACGAGATACACACACACACAGAGACACGTATCAACAAATACGTTTTGCAGCGCGAATGTCGTCAATGAAATAATAGAGCAAGAAACAGAGAGTGAGTGAGAGAGAGAGAGAGAGGGAGACAAAGAAAGAACACAATTTATAAATATGGTCAAAGATGACGCCCAAACTGTCAAACGTGGCTGCCATTGAGCTAACTGTTATGCGGCACAATGGCTGAGCGCAATCTTTGCCACCTGTAGGTGAGAAACGGCAACAGCCCCCGCCCTGCCACATCCCTTTGAATGGGCCCCGGCTAAGCTCCTGTGGGAGTTCGTCGCCAGGCAACAAACGCTGCTGCGTAGGTGACCAGCTACTAGTCCTGTCACTCCCAGCAGTCCTGCTGCTGCTCCTCCTCCTCCTGCTCCTCCTCCTCCTGCTCCCACTGCTTTTGTTGCCTTGCTTGAGACGAGCCCACGCGACTATTGTTGCCACTGCTGCAGCTTCTTCTATGGCTACAGCTGCCTCTGTTTGCTTTGTGTTATCCTGGGCAAAAGTATCTCAAAGACAGACACTTTAGGCGTCACTCACCTCTTTTTGTATCTGCCAGCTATACGGATACACACACACACACACACACACACACATAGAGATGCTTTTATTTTTGTGTTGGCCAAAATGTGTCTAAAAATAGCTAAGCGCAGACAGTCAAGTGTTGGCTGTCTCGCTCACACTACCTACACCAACGCCCTGCCTCTCTGCCTCTCTTCCTTTGCCTCTCTCATTCGCTTTTTGGCTGTGTGTGTGTGTGTGTGTGTGTGCCCTCAAATCACGCGCCTGTTTCTATGCTTTGCTAAACTTTTGCTCGCTCAGCTGTTTGTCTCTGCCTGTGTGTGTGAATGGGCTGCCTGTGTGTGTGTTTGTGTGTGTGAGTACTTGAGGGCAAGTTAAGGCGGGTCAGGTTGATTTTGGGGTGGTTTGCTTCGCGCGCGCTCTTCTGTTCTTTTTTGGGCGCAAAAGAAAGGCATTTGCTGCTGTTGTTGTTTTTGTTTTTGTTGCTGGCTCTCATTTGTCGCTGTTGTTGTTGTTGCTATTTTGGTAGCATTCGCCTGCGCTATGAGTGCTGTATATAGGTAAGCGCAGACGACAGACGTGCTGGCGTTCCTTGCAGCCTTTGCCAGTGTGTGTGCGTGTGTGTGTGCGTGTCATTGACGTCATCAACAGCATGTCATGAATGTCGTTTATTTCATTTGGCGTGTTTTTTTTTGGCAAAAATGTATGTGTGTGTGTGTGTGTGTGTGCGTGTGTATGTGTCTATGTGCTTAACACGTTGTCAGCTATACATGCATATACATATACATACATATATATCTAGCTGTATATATATATGTAGGCAAGCAGCTGTCGCCTGCGCAGTCAACGTCGTCTGCGTCGCTGCGCTGCCGGCGTCGCTGTCAGCGCCGCGCTGTGTGGGCGTTTGCGCGTGTAAGGATGTGACCGGAATTTTTGAATAGCACACGAAAAATTGAATATAGCAAAAACATATACATAAAACATATCTACATACATACATATGTACATATATATATATATGTATAGGCCTCTGTTGTATGGCTCTATTAGTGCTCTGCCCTTTTTATTTGCGTTGCTGCTCGTTTCGGGGCAATCGGTGGGCGTTGCTGTAGATAAAGTAGCTGCAAACGAGCTGTAGTATAAAATAATATTGAATTAATGCGCAGGGCTGGCAATATTAATGAGCCTACGGCTGTACAGCGAAGCTGGGGCAAACAATGTGTATATGAAATGAATCCGATTTCATGTTGAAAAAGAAGGTCTATATGAGATATAGTGCTATATAAGGCGGTAGCCTCAGGAACTCTGTGATCTGATGGATATTCAATTGATGGACAAGGCAGGAAGTGCGTGGGCAGGTGCTTAAATCATTCAATTGAGATCTTAACAGGAATATAGAGCTGGCAACTTAAGATTTATGGTAAATATATATGTATATAGAAATGATAAGCTCCGCTTAAACTTATCTAACAGCTTTGATCTACTTTATCCCATTTTAAATTCCATTCATTTAGCTTATCTATAGCAATTATTATCATTCTATTCTCAGCTAACCCAATCAATGAATAGAATTCCTATTCACATCTCTTTAAAACCTGATTCAGATCTCAGCTAACTTAGAGCCAACACTCACACTCACATGTATCTCAGCATTAACAGCAAATCCTTATAGCATATGGCTCTACCCATAGATTCCATAAGAAATTTCCCCTTTTTTTTTTGGTCTGCTAGAATTTTCAATGAACATTTTTTGTTGTTGTGTGTGTAAAACATCTGTTGAAGATATCTATTTATAAGGCAAGGGCAGCAGATCGTTGGCTAGTTGTTGTTGTTGTTGTTGCCAGTCAGTCAAAAGGTGTGCAGCAGCAACAATGAAACAGCACTTACGCACTGCTACAACAGCAACAACAACAACAACAACAAAAAATGTTGCAGCTTCCTTTTTGGCTGCCACTTAACTGTAACTCACTTTAGTCATTATAACAACACACACATACAGAGAGAGATATGGATTCTACCTGAAAACTACCTACGCTGCACCAGCTGACGCAGCTCAGATACATAAACACACACACACACTCGTTCTCTCGCTATAGATACAGCTGCGTTGGAAAATTGTTAGAGCCTACGCCTCAGCGACAATCAGTGCTGGAAAATCTTGAGGTCGATCATCTGTAGTTTATGGGCTTCTTTCTTACTCATACAGCCAGCGGCCAACAGCCAGCAACAACAACAACAATAACAACAACAACTACAACAACAAAAGTAACCGTCGAAACGTTTCTAGTTTCGATGCCCTGTTAACGCATTGTGTAAAGAGGGTATATGGGTTTTGCAATCTATATATATTTTATATACTATATAATATTATACTATAATATACATAGTATATTATATACTATTGCTGTTGTATAAGCTCATGTTTATATTTGTGCTTGAAATTATGTCCACTATTGCAACTGCATAATATCTAGCTTTATGCGTCTCAATTTCCAAGCGACATTTAGCTATTTTAGCTAATTTATTAAGGAACCTGTGTGAATTACAAGTCGAAGATATTTGCTGTTATCATTAATGTATATGATATATGAATAATATGTGTGTATGCATATATGATATATTTTCTATATCTATCTTATATTTTCTATATCAGTATCTGGTTTACTATAATAGTATCTTTTATTTAACTGTTACAAATTTTTTATTTATTCATGTGTATAATATTTATAATATGTTCAATATATTGTATATACACGTAATAGATCCCTTATATTTTGGTATATAACTAATATATATATATGATAATATATAAGATTTTTAAAATATATATAAGAGAGATTTCTATATACATATAACAAATGAGTAAGCTCGGAACCATATTATCTATGAGCAAGAGATATATGAGATGACTTATATAATTTCTGTTATATATCTGTTATATAAATGTTAAATGTTATATATAAATACATTGTATATCTGTTATATAAATGTTAAATGTCTTTTTGATATATTTTCTTATATGTATATCATGCAGTCTAACTGTTGTACCACATATTACATGTCTCTTATCCGCAACTGATTGAGTTTCCCAGCATAACTAACTGTTGTTACACCTATGTTTTACTCTGTATATAGGGTATATCTCAGTCGTGCCGGTCCCTCTCAATTGTTGTTGTTGTTGGCTCATTTGTTGGTGATTTGATCTTTATGCTGTGTGTTCGTTCATCCTCAGTTCTACCTTGCGTTCACTGTTTTCCTCTCCGCATTGCCCTCTCTCTCTCTCTCTCTCTCTCTTGCTCACGCTTAGCCTCAGTCAGTTAGCTTCAATGATTACTATAAAAGTAAAGAAAAATGAACAAAAAAAAAAAAGAATAAAGCAGCCAACATAATCATCAGCATCATTATCAAGAGCATAGACCCAATACACACACCAGATACATATACATACATACATATATATTCTTCTGTTTGCATGTGTGTGTGTATATGTATCTGTATCTGTATCTGTGTGCCACATGTGCTGCTCATTTGCTTTGAAAACTATTAGCTGCCCTTTGCTGTTGTTGCTGCTGATGCTGCAGCATCCAGTATCCAGCATCCAGCATCCAGCAACATATGGCCTTTTAGACTACTTGCCTTTGCCTTTTAGTTTTTTACTTCTTTTAGTCGCTGGCTTGAGCTGTTTGTGTGTCTCTTTGTCGCTGCCCCTCGCTGCAGCATTTAAATAGTTTAATGATCTGTGCTGCTGCCGCTGTTGCCGCTGTTGTTGCTGTTGTTGCTGCTGCTGGAAGCCGATTGATTTCCCTGTTCCCTTTCTCAGTTTTCCCTTCGTTCTGCCCAAGTCTATTCCGTTACCGATTTACTGCCACGGGGCCGACGCAGCTCTCTGCCGGCAGTCATTAGCGTTTCCTGTCTACGTCTCGCATTTGTCGCAGCTGTAGCTCCATTTGTAGCTGCAGCTCTATATGTATCTATATCTGTAGCTGTATCTTTAGATGTATCTTTAGCTGTATCTATAGCTGAATCTCTATATATCTGTATCAGTGGCTACCTTTGTATATGTATTTAAGATTTTATTGGGATCTGTATCTCAGTGTAGATAGTTTTGCATCTGTATCTATGAATATATAGTTAGATTTGTAATCTATATGTAGCTGTATATGCATTAGTATCTGCAATTTTGTCTATCTACTTACTGTTACCTTTGTATCTATAACTACAATTTCATATGCATCTGTATCTGTATCTCTAGTATTTATATCTGCAATTGTATCTGCATTCGTAGCTACATTTGTATCTCTAGTTTTATTTGTAACTCTATCTATAATTTCATATTTATATGTATCTGTATCTGCAAACGTGTCTCTACACGCAGCTACTTTTGTATCTGTATCTGTTGCTGCATTTGTATCTCTATCTTTATGCATGTATTTTGAGCTTTTAAATTTCCCTTAATATTATAAATATAAAAGATAAGAGCACACGCGCCAATTTCTTTTCCAATTTTTATTTTAATACATGTATGTTCATACATATATATGTATATTCATATATATATTTATATACATATTTATACTTATATGATTATATTTGCCTCGCTGCTGACTGCTTCAGAAAGTTGTTTTAAATCAATTTTTGCAGCTCAGCAATTTTGAGCGAATTCATAAAATAGCAGAAGTATTTAAACGCCCTGTACCACGTGTTCAACTCGTACAGTAAACACTCGGCAACAAGAACTAGTAAAATTAAGCTAAAATCATATGAAATTTATGTTTATTCATATCTTTAAACACATATTAACCATAAAATTGGCTTTATTTCTGCGGGTCAGCTTAAGGAGTGTTTACTGTACCATAATTTGTAGAGATTATTATTAATAGTTAAATGTAATAAACGAAAAACACATAAAATATGGCTGAAAGCGTAAGTTTCTCAACTGTTCAGATACAGATATATATATGTATGTATGTAGATATGTATATGCATATGCGTATATATGTTTATTTATCCAGCGTTTTATGGCCACATTTGATGTTGGCTAAATATGTCCATTAATTACGCGCTATATCGTTTATGAGTAGTTCATAAAATTGGCTTTTATCGAGCTTTTTCGTGTTCTTTTTCCATTTGTTCTCTGTTTCTGTTTTTATTTTTATTTTTATGATAATTGGGTCATGCTGATATTTGTTAATTGCATATTAAATGACAGTGGGGCGTGGCGGCCGCCCCTGCGGCTCCAATGTCAGCGCCGCCCACGGGGCATGGCCCTCAAAACAGCAACAACAACAAAAGCAAAATTGTATTTAATAATAAAAATTAAAACCTGTTTTCATTTGATTTTTGCTTGAGTTAAATAATTCTATTTGAATTGCAACAGACAGCAAACAAAACAAAAATACAATAACAAAAACAAGAGAGAAAAAACACAGCGAAACGTTTGAATGAAAGAGAACGACGCTGACGTAGACGCTGACGCTAAGGCAGACTGCGACGCCGGCAGCGACAGAGATTTGTGACTTGTTCTGTGACGCCCGCAACGACAAGTTCACTTATTAATGAAACCGTTTCAAATTCGAATTCGAATTCGAATTCGAATGAGGCAGATCCTTTAACAGCAGCCGCAGCAGCAGCGGCCCTTTAACAGCGAACTATTTTGTTTAACAACAGCAGAAAGCTCAATGGCTGCACTTAACAGCAAAGCGCAAGTAAGCGTAACAGCACCTGTACAGAATAGAGTAACGATAACAGCTAGTTTTAAGCGCAGCAGCACTGTTAAAAGACACCTAGTCTCTCAATCGTGGCGCAGCAGCAGATTTAACAGTAGTTAAAAGCAGGCATAACTTTAACAGCAACGTAAGCTTAACAGTCTGCAGCCGACTCTAACAGTGAGAACAATTATGTAAATGTTAATTTCTTTTGCTATAAAAAGTTACTTTAAAAGAATGAATAATCAAATTGGCAACATTTCTTCTTCTGTACAAGGTCAAAGTACGTTAATGCTTCATGTTGCAAAATTCAAAATACAACAACAGCAGCAGCAACAATGAAGGCAATACAAAATTATTCGAACGCAATTAAAAATAAGAAAATCTTTTTAAATTACGTGATGATATTTTTGTTGTTATTTTCCATTGTTTGTTTTCGTTTGTTTTTCCCTCTTTTTTATTTGTTGTTTTTATTGTTGCGCTGTGCCAATTAATTTAAGAATGAAATCGAAAATCTTGGCATTCTGAGCTTTGGGCGTGGCAGTTTGTTGCCTTTTCTCTGTGATAATAATTATAAAATTTTATGAAATCATGAAACAAATATCTCTTATAGATATATTCATTTATACACTCATGTTTAATGTTCATAAATTAACAAATAATTTGCAATATAAAAATTAGAGAAATAAAAATGAAAGAACGCAAAATGAAAATAAAATCAAAAGAAAAATCAAATCACGTTTGGCACACACAAGTCGAGTATTTCAGCTTTTTTCTCGCTAGTATTTCTTATAGCTTTTCTTATTGGCAATCAGCATCAGCAAGTGATCTGCCACGCCCCCTCCCCTCGGCGCCCATTCCTCATCTGTTGGCTGTTTATTTCGATTTTGTTTTTCTCAATTGTGGTCATTCTCGAAAATTGTTTTTGAGTACCGGACATGACGTCAATAAGTGGGCGTTTGTTTCAAATTCGTATACCACACACACACACACACACACACACATATATATATATATCGCATACATACATAGATATACATATATCGTATACTTATGTAAAACTGAATCAATAAAGATCCATTGGTATTTGGTTGTTTGTGCGAAGCACTTATAATAATACTAATTCCGAAAGCTTTTTATTGCCCATTCGGTACAGGAATATATATATATATATCTATGGACATATATTGTAGTATATTTGAAAACACATATATATACAAGTAGTATAGTTAGATTTCATGTTTAGCATCGTTGGCTTCATTAATTTCCTGTATTTACTTATTTGTGACTCGTGCCACGCATTCATTAATAATACATAGCCGAGATGCTTTAAGTGCTTCCAAATTCATAGGCATATTGCTACAGTAAACACTCGCTAAGTAGATTAGTAAACTATAAGTGGGAAGCTCTACGAGATCAGAGTTTGTTGATAGCATAACTGATATCAATTTGGAAAATTATTGGAATTTTTAGAACATTTTTATACTAGTTTAGATCACGCAAATTATAATTTAGGTATTACAAATATCTATTTTAATAATTATTGGAGATTTTTAAACAAATTTTTTATACATTTTTCTAGAGAATTTTATTCCAATTTAGATCACGCAAATTCTAATTTGTAATACTTAAAAATATTAATTTTGAAAATTATTTAGTATTTTCGAGCGTTTTTAGTTCATATTATTGATGCACTCTTCTGCACAATTTTATACTAGTTTAGATCATACAAATTCTAATTTAACATAAATTATTCTACTTCAATTAACCATATTAGATCATCCTTTAGACTTTTGCAAACTTTTTATAAATACTTTAGATCAATTTTTTAATAATTTAGATCAATGCATCTCCTATTTTAGTTCACAATAATGTTACATCAATATATTAGAACATTAAATTCATGGCAATTCGAATATTAATTCACAAAATTGTATAACCTTAAGATCATTTAACATTTCAATTTAAATACATATTTTGTATACATATTTCAGTACATTTTTAGATCATCGCCAGACCTTATTCTGATAAAATTCCAATTCCTTTTCCACTTCCAATTCCACTTCCAATTGCAAAACAATATTATTCATAAACCAAACCAGCTTCTATATGGTTAAAGCAAAAAAAAAAAAAAATGATTGTGGCGCCCAAATTAATTTTATTTCAAATTTTACGAACTGCGGGAGTGGCTATAAAAGATAATGAAGATCATTTAGTTCACAGAGTGAGATGAAAGGTGATTGAAATACTAAAAAGCAAAATAAAAGGAAAAAAAAAACAAATTTAGTTCAGCACAAAAATCTCAAATATGGAATTAAGCAATAAAAAAAAGAGAAGAAACTTCAATTGCAGAGCTAAACAAAAATTCTAGCACAATTCCTTAGAACCGCCATTAAACTTGATACTCTCTAAAACAGCAGCAGAAGAAAACAAACACAGCTACCCGCTTCAGCTTAGCCAAAGGCTTAATTGGGGAGCCACAATCTGAGAAGATCGTGAATTCAGGGGAACTCTGAGTGTTTAGACCAATGTGAGACAGCCAAGGGGTCCAAATTAAAGCAAACTTCAAAAGTAAACAATTAACTGGGGAGCTGGGAGAAGTCGCCAATTAAGAGAGATACCCTGTAAAAGGAGAGAAACCTTAATCTTAGATGTGTGATATTAAGTTTTATTAGAAAAGTGGTAAAATGTTATTAAATATGAGATATAAATTATTAGAAATGATAAGAAAGGTACTTCTTAAACTGACTAGCAATGAGATACCCTATAAAAACAGGAAATTCTATTTCTGATCTTTAACTATATGTGTATAGCTGTTAACAATATGGATTGAGATGTATATAGGTAGAGTTAAAAGTTTGCTTAAAGTGGTTTATGGGGACATACCCTGTAAAAAAGGTACATTACTTATGTCAGGCCTATGTTACTTATATACAATTATATATGCATTAGTAATTATAATTATTGGTTGGAAATACAGCTTTTGGGGTGCTTTACAAAGAGATACCCTGTAAAAAAGTATGTTTGATTTTTTTTGCTATGAATACCTTACGGTTAGAACTCTAAAACATATACATAATTAATCAAATGTTATATAGAAATATATTATGAATAATTTATATATAACAATATAACAATATACCCTGTAAAACTGATACGCAAAGTCATTCATATTAAGTATAAATACAAATAAATATAATAGAGATAATATAAATAATAAATATGAATAAAGAACACAGCTGTTTTAGGTGTAATTTATATAGATATACCCTGTAATAGGGGAAATTTTCTTATATGAAGGGCAATAAGCATGGAATTTTCATAATTAGAGTTTTCTATATTTGCATTGTAGTACATAAAACTTTCTTATTAAGGCGTCATGCCCTATTATATGCTTTTTACGATTACAGGGTATTCCAAGCTTCTGCATTATGTTTACACAAAAGTCACGCCAATGATTTTGACCCTTTTCTTTCGGGGTTTGAGCTGACCAAAGCGATGTTGTGCTTGTTCTTCGAGTTGTTTTTGGTTTTTGTTTTTTAAATGTTTTTATTTTTGATATTTTATGGCACAGCAAGAAATTAATTATAAACAATGGAAAGTTGTATATATATAAATATATATAATATATATAAACTTGGTTCGTGCCAAGCGAACCTTCAGTTGAATTTTTCAAATATATAAAACATATATATATAGAGTATCTATGTATATATGTACGTAGTTTAAGAACGTGCTACTTGAAGGCAATGACAGATATTTCATATATGCATATACAGTTATATATCATATATATAGTTTATGTATGAACAGTTAAACTAATTCACATGATTTCTGTTTGTGTTTTTTGCAGAAAGCAATCGGGCGACGGAACGTGCTAGGATGAAGGCAATTCGAGCCGATTTTGGTCACAGCAATTACCTCAAGCTCCAGTGAGAGCTGAGCAGCAGAGGTCGACAGGTGGAGAGAGAGAGAGAGAGAGACAGAGAGAGAGAGAGAGAGAGAGCGACCGGCAGGCAGCCAAGCAGAGCTCGGCTGGTGTTTGGAATTTTGGTTCTTCGCTACACTACATGGATCGCAGAAATGGCGGCGATCCCTTGGCGCCACCACGGCCCCCAAAGCTCCAACCGCGTGTGCATCGACCAAGGGCGCCGGAGCCAACAGCGTTAGGTGGTGGCAGCAACAGCCACAGCAGCAACAGCAGCAATCAGCAACAACCGAGTATTAGCACAACAACAACAACAGCAACAGCAACATCGACTATAAACAACAACAACAACATTATATCCATAATACCCACAACGGCCGACTTCGACGACTATCAGATCCATCATCTGACATTTCTGCCGCAGCGGCCGAGCAGCCTCAGCCGCAACAGCAGCAACGCCTCCTCCTCGACGGCGACGGCGAACAGCAGCGCTGGTTCCAGCTCCAGCTTCACGCGCCGACGGCCGCCAGCGCCGCTGCTAACGAACAACAACAACAGCAACAACTTAGGCAACATAAGCAACATAAGCAACATAAACAACAACATAAACAACAACAACAACAACTTCCTTAGTCATTTCCAAAGCGCTGAGCCCGTGTCCCTGCTGTCAACGGGTCAGCCGCCCGCCTCGCCCGTCACGCTGGCTCAACCGCGACCCGAATCCGAGAGGCTCACCAATGAGTACGTGGACACGCCGCTGCAGCATGCGACGCGCAGCCAGCATCCGGCTGGGCAGCAGGACAACGGCCAGACGACGACGCACCACTTGCTGCTGCTGCCGCAGCGACATCAGCAGCCGGCGTCAGCAGCGGCAGCGGCAGCGGCAGCAGCAACAGCAGCGTCAGCAACAACCGCCGCCCATCACATTAATCGATTGGCGGCGGCGGCGGCAGCGACGTCCACGTCGACGTCGACAGCAACGGCAGCAGCAGGAGCAGCAGCTGGCATCGATGGCTTATTACATTCGCATTTGCAACACATACCCGCGCACCACCAACACCACCAACCGCATCAGTTAAATGGCCAAACCAAAGCAACACCCGCCTCAAAGTTTGCTCCGGCAGCGCCGCCGCGCTTGGGCTTCGCCACGGCGGCAGCGGCAGCGGCGGCGGCTGGACAGCTGCAGCCACCCATTACCAAGCAGCCCGGCAGCAAGGAGCATATGCAGGAGCTGCTGCAGCAGCACCAGCAGCAGCAGCAGCACCAGCAGCAGATGCTGCCCGGCAGCGGCGGCCAGCTGGGCGCCTCGATTGTCATGGGCGGCGATCCGTCGCTGCTGAATCCCATCGTGTGTCCACGCTGCGGACTGTGCCGCTGCGAGCAGTGCCAGAGCCCGCGCCCGCTGCCCCAGACCTGGGTCTGCAACAAGACCTGCCTGTGCAGCGCCGAGTCGATCATCGACTACGCCTCGTGCCTCTGCTGCGCGAAGGCGTTGTTCTATCACTGCGCGCGGGACAACGACATGGACTGCGACGACGGCACCGGCACGCCCTGCGTCGACAATCCCTGCTCCTGCGGCCCCTACAAGCGCACCCAGCGCTGGGGCTGGCTGGGCGCCCTGTCCATCGTGCTGCCCTGCCTCTGGTGCTACTGGCCCATGCGCGGCTGCATCAAGCTGTGCGAGAAGTGCTACGCCCGGTTCGCGGGACGTGGATGTCGCTGCCAGGGCAACGTGGGCGGCGATGCGGCCATTGGCTCCACCAGCAGCATGATGCCCATTGTGCCGCTCGCGGGCGGCGGAGGCGGCCTCAGCAACAGCGGTTCCATTGGCTCGCCCAACGTGGCGCTGCAGTCCAATGGCAAAGGATTCGATCATGGCTGCAGCGCGGCCAGCAGGATACTGCGCAAAGGCGATCTGACGCCAGAGAAGCGGCTGCTCGACTCGAGTCCAGACTACTGAAGGGGGAGAGAGCGAGAGAGAGAGAGAGAGGGAGAAGCAGGCAGAGAGCGTGAGGTATGGACGCGCGCGCGTTTTGTGCGCGTTTTTTGCCGCGCGTAAAAAACGCGACACAGACATAAGTAGAAGGAAGAGCGGAGAATGTGGAGAGTGTGGAGAGTGTGGAGAGTGTGGAGAGTGTGGAGAGTGTGGAGAGCGTGTAGAGCTACGAAATTGATATATGTATGTATATATGTACATATATGTATGTGTATGTGTATGTATATATGTATGTGTGTGTACGCCTATATATACAAATTATTAAATGTATGACTTAAACATATGAGCCTATATAATATATATATATATGTACGTATATATGCATATATATGTATGTACATATATACATATGTATGTATGTATGTATGTGTATATGTATATATACACAAAAAAAATATTAATTGTATGGAAACAAAAAAACGGAAAAACAAAAAAAGAAAAGAAAAGAAAAAAATAAATAACCAAAGACTGCAAACAGATAATTATTAATTATTAGAAATGTTATTTAAAAAATAATGTTCGCTTAATTTAAAAAACAAAAATACTAAAAAAAAAACAAATTAAAAAAAAAAACTAAACAAAACGAGCGACAAAAAATATGCTTTGAAACTATTTTTTTGAATACATACATATATATATTTATATATATTTTGCATTATTATTCTTAAATTTGGCAAATATTTGTTTTTATTTTTGATTTATTTTATTATTATTTTTCTGTTTTAAAACACAATTCCAATATAATATTGCGAGAACACCAATGTAAACTGTACAGTAAAGCCTCGTTTCTGCATAACTGAACCATTCGTATAAACTTTTTAGACAAATATTATGCATGTAGATATATATATATCTGTGTATACATATATACAGCAGACACTGTAACTAGACAAAAATTTTGAAAATCCTAAAGTCCATTTTTGATGTTGTAGAACTTGAAACAAATATATAAAATATATACAAAATTATGCACACACGATATATACATATATATGGTATATATCTGTACGATCTGTAAAGTAAAAGTAAAAAACAAAACACATTACGAATTTAATGAATATGTTAAATGTTTTCCAAAAAGAAAAACTAAATTCTACTATAGATCCAAGTCTAGATGTGCTTATGTATGTGTGTGTGCGAGGGGAGAAATGAAAAAGTTTACTTTACTACAGCAAAAACTTAAAACTGACTAAAATAAATTTTTATAAAATTAAAACTAAATGAAAATTAATTTCTTAAAAATGTATTTTATACGCAAATTGTTATTATTATTTTTTTATTATTATCTTTTTTTATAAAATAAAACAATATTCCAAATATTAAAAAAAAAAAACTGAAAATAATAATAAAATAAAGAAGAAGAAAACAAACAAACAAAAGCCAAACAAAATTGAAAGAGTAAAAATTCATAACTAAACCATTTTCTATATATGCAGAACTAGATAAAGATAAAGATAAAAACAGAAAACAAAAAACAAATCCGATTAGCAAAGACGACAACAAATTTATAAAAAATAATATTGAAAAAAAAAGAAAAAAAAACACAACACTTTACCATATGTTATAAATGTATATGTTATATATATATAGATAAGCTAATATAGCTTAGTAATACAACAACATATACTATGCTTAAATCCTAACTATAAAATTAAAGAATAAATATAAAATTAAAAGCAAAAGAATGGAAAACAAACTAAAAGGAAGTAAAGTAAAGCGAGTCGATGAATATTTAAGTAAACGATTAATATCTAAGGCACTATACATACATACAAGCTATACATATAATGAATATTTATTTTATTTGTACATTTTACTATAATAACGAAGAGAAAGGAGTTGAGCTTGACGGTGGTTGGAGAGACCCCATGGCAAGGAAGCGGATGATGAAGAAGAACTTTATGTAATGTTTTTAGAATGTATGTTCCGTTAAAAAACTACAAAATAAAAAAAATCATATAATACTAAATATTAACAGAGTGTGTTTTACATTACAGAACATAACAGACTTCCTTTCAGCTCGAGCCAAACAACTCTAAATGGTTAACAGCGGAGAATTATGTTAACATCATAGAAATGTTAACATACTCTTCTTGCCTCTGTCTGTATTAATACGCTTGCCACGTTATGCGTTATACGTTATACGTTATACGTTATACGTATGCCAATGATGACGTGGACGACGTCGTTGCAGCCGTCGCCTAAGTCGCTGCTGTCTGTCTGCCTGCCTGCTGCTCTCGCTCTGCGTCGACTGTGCGTGCGTATGTGTGTGTGTGTGTGTTTGTGTGTGTTGCTGTGCCAAATGGCTATGGCAAAATAAAACTAAAGCAGCTGTTTCCGGTATTTGATTGATAGTGAACTGGCAGTTTGTTTATCTCGCGCACACGGACCGACCGACCGTCCGACCGGAGACCCGCCTGCTGCTCCAACCCCAGCCAGCGTCGCAGTAGCAGCCCCTGGCTATTTCTCTCCCTCCCTCTCTCTCTCTCTCTCTTTGCTTTGCTTGCTTATGCTGCATACGCATCATCACATGGCATGGTTGCGCCAATCCAGTCGGCTGCACTTCTCGGATGCTATTTGGGGCCGCTGTTCGTCGGCGCACTTATTTTTAAATTACTGAAAATGTTGCAAGCGCACACAAACATAAACACACACGCACACACTCACACACTCACACACACATACGTTCAATTTAAATTTAACTGCAAAATATTTCACTCACACTGGAAGGGAGGGCAGCATACAATACAATAATAACAACAACAACAACAGAAAGAAGAAGAAAGAACAAGAACAGCAATAGCAACGACATTTGCTTGTCTTCTGCTCTGTGCACTCTCCCACACGCACACAAACACACACACACTGTCTAACACTCTCACTCTCTTTTCCGCTCTCTTGGTTTCTCTCTCAACAGCTGTTCGTTTTGCAAGCTCAGCTTAGGCATCTCGTTACACGTGCAAATTGTATGACAGCAGAGCCAAATAGTTTGTAACTATTAAATATTAGCATTTATTGTTGTTCTGGTTAATTAATGCAAAGTGCAGTAACCGTTTTGCATAATTGACTGGCGAGCGGCTACGGCTACGACTACGACTACGACTACGACCCTCGCTGTGGGCACATTATTCAATCATAATTCGCGCGGTCAGTCAAACCAAGGAACAACCCAACGCAAATTTCAAACGCTCTTCACTTGAGCGAGCGTGTGTTTGTGTGTGTGTGTGTGTGTCTGTGTGTTGGTGTGCGTGCATGTTTGTCGCCGCTGATAGCCCCACAGTTCGCCAGGTCACCTTTCCCTATGCAAAAAAAAAAAAATAGCAGAAAAAAAATTTAACTGTAATCAGCGGCGACTTTGCGGCACACTACACACCCAACAAACAAACTGAGATGGCGAACGGGTCTGATAAGCACACGAGACCTGCCAATTCGCTTCAAACTGGTCTTTGCCTCATCGCCGCAGTCGACGCGTCGGTCCTCGCTCCTCGCTGTCGCTGTCGCTGTCTCTCCTGCTTCTCTGTCTTTGTCGCTGATTGACACAGTTTGGGTCGCTTTCTTATATTGATGAATGGAAACCGAACTGAAACGTTGGCACGGCATTTTTTCCATTTTTTTTCTTTTATTGAAGTGTGCTATATTTAACGAAGCGAGTACATGGCATGCAAGTATTGCCATTTGAGTAACTGTATTGGCTCGCCTGCGCTGCTCTCTCAATAACTACACACACACACACACACACACGCACGCATTGACAGCTCTAATGAATGAAGTTGATAAGACGGACAAAGCGACAAAGCGACAATTCGAGCTGCTGCTGCTGCTGCTGCAACGGTTGCCAAGTGCTGCCAATGGTAAATGGATTGAATGCGGCAGATGAGCGCAGTTCAAGTAACTGCAAATGCGCACACTTATGCACGTGTGTGTGTATGTGTGAGTATGAGTGAGCGAGTGTAAATGGAGAGCCAATCGAATTCGGCTGCGCCTCGACTCGACGAAACTAACTGTAAACAATGGCAATCTTTAGCACACAAACATAGATAAGAAGCCCTGCAAATGCACAAATATAAACAAATTGCATGTTTCGTAAATAAATTCATTGAAATGCTCTGCTAATCTCTGTTCTAAATATAGATTAATCAGCATTCAATATGCAAATCAGCTCGGAATTAGCTTATGCAATTAGCTTAGATATGCATCTGTGTAGAATATATATACTGATGTCTGTCTGTATATACATATATATCTATCAATAAATTCGTAATCAATTCTGCTGTCATTCAACTTTTTGATCATTTCCGGCAAGTCATTGCCATAACTTTGATACCTATCTGCCGTGGCGTGCCTTGCCGTGCCTTGCCGTGGCGTGGCATGCCCCTCGCGCTATATAACCGCTAGATCTGATGAGTGCATCTGATGCTCCGCTCTGTCTGCAGCTCGAAGGTGTATCGCCGCTGAGATTGGCCTTTGAAGCGAGCTGCTCTAATGAGCTGCAGCCAGGAAGTGTTATCAGCACACAAGCACAAACACACACACATGTATATGGCATATGCATATTATAGCCAGTCGCCGTCATGCTGGAAGCTCCTGAATGACAGATCAATGAAATCATTATGAATTCGCATACGCATATCAACAACGGCAAACAGATTGCGTCTGAGGTCCATGTGATCGTCATTCGATCTTAAAAACACAAATGCGCTTTGTATGGAGGTGATCGACTGATAGATACCCTGTAGTCAAATGAAAGATGTTCCAGTTCTATATACATTATGTAGACTGTTTGGTAATTCCTTATTGATAAACACCTTGTAATAAGGATTAAGTATCTTTCCTATTACTTTTAGAGAACTTTCTATATCCAAACTTCATAAACTTGTCATAATACCTACAGTTATTGCATTTTAGGAAACTGAGGAATTAAAATCTCGTTCCAGCATCACAGATATATGTCTGTTTATATCGAAATTCACCTCTATCTTATCCTCCACCTCCTTCTCCCTCTCATCTTTACGTCATCTCATGTTCTTCACGACATCTTCTACATTTCCTCTCACATACCCCATTTGCAATGCATTCGTGGGTATAAAAACGCCAACTCACGTCGAGCTGAAACAGGTCTGCCCGACTCTGTGGGCACCGATTGATCCTGCGCCTGCGTCGTTCCATGCTCGAGCAGCGGAAGTCGTCTGTGGTTTTGTATGCACCGCTCGTCGTTCCTTTTGCGTGGTGCTTGATGCATGGAGCGTTGTTGTTTGTGGCTCGCCTGATGTTCGCTTTGATGTTCTTTTCGTGTCAGTGCAACAGGTGTAAAAACATTCAACAAATACGCACATCCGCCCAGGGACGGAAGCACCTGTACCTTTGCATAGGCATGTCGGAACACACATTTACACACATATGTATATAGATATTACATACATTCATATACTCTTATATAAATCTATATGTCCTTATGTATATGTGCATAATCCCACTTAACAGTCTTATTCCATTTAGTACTACTGAAAAACCTATTCGAAAATAAGCCAATTTCGAACTGTCTGATCATGTCTGATCTTCGAAAATAATATCCCATTTAAGCTCTTGCATATCTCATCTATTCTTAAAGGAGCTGAGGAACTAAAGAGCCAAGAACCAAAAACATATTTCTGACTTTTGGTTCGAATATTGAGTTTTAAATCACTGTAGGTAATTTAAATTCAATGTTTTTTGCAAAAGTTCATTTTTCGATGCTGCTAAGACTATGGATTGGCATTCACAATAAATATTATGTAAATTGAATATTTGATTTAAGTTAAATTTGAGAAAAATATTGTATATATGGTAGAATTTGTGGCATTTAATATAATTGAGCCCAATTATGATTAAAATTTTTTGAAATAAAAAAATGTTGTATTTTTTACAAATTAAACTTAGAGTTTTTATTATTTATATATTTGCACATATTTGTATTATCATTACTACGATCTATATATTTTACTGCATACTTAGAGGGGCAGCAATTACTAGCGATATTTATAGATTTATTAAATTTATATGTGTATTTAGTAGGTATTGTAACCAAAAATGGCGGAACAGCAATTTCCCATGAATATATAATTCATATGCAGCCAGAGCTCATCAGATTTATGATAAGAAATCATTAAAAATGAAGAAAAATCTTAAATGTATATCTAGATATCTATTTATCTTAGATCTATCTATATAGTAGATAGATCAAACTTTAATTCTGTTAAAAAAAACTTAATGTGCTTGTATGTCATATATATAAAGAAGAAGAAGAAGAAGCCATACCTTTTACGAACTTATCTAAAGCTCGACTATGCATTGACATTCAAGAAATGGCAAAAGGTGTTATATTACTGTACAGATAACTATTCTATATGTATATAGGGTGTGTGGCTTTGTGTACTGAATAACTCACGTGTTTTATTTGATTGTTTTACTTGTTGTTGTTGTTTTTGTTGTTGTTGTTGTTCCGTCGTTTGGGCAGTTCAAATTTGTTGCTGTTGTTGGTGACTCGTCCAAGTGCGACAAATTCATTTGACACTTTGTTGCGGCTGCCTTATCGCTAGAGTTGTTCAATTTCTCAAGCTGGAAACTAGTTTCGGCTTTCGACTCTGCTGGAGTTGTAGATGGGGAAGGGGGATATATGTATATATGTATGTATATGGGCGGAGGTCGGATCTTGTCGGTTTGTTTGTCTTGTTGTCTATGTTGCTGCGGTTGCTGTTGCCTTCTGCCTTCTGCCTCCTGCTCCATGCCCCTGCCTCTGCCCCCCGTCTCATGCCTCTTGCCTGAAAGCCGAAGCACATAATTACCGCGGCGTGTATTTAATCCGACAAATGGTTTCAACCTTACTTGAACTTTGTCTACAACAGCAACAACAGCAACAACAGCAACATGTGCAACATGGACAATTTGTTGTTGTTGTTGTTGTTGTTGCTTTAAGCACTTTTGGTTTTACTAATAATTCATGACAAGCGCTTGAAGCCAAAAAATCTTTTTGTGGTTACATTGTAATAAACCTTGACAAGCATTTGATGAGCAGTTTGAGCTGTTCCTTGTTGTTGTTGCTGTTGTTGTTGTTGTTGCTGATGATGTCAAGTGTCTAACAATGAACATCTGACAATCAAATCAGAGAGAAGACAACAAAAGCCTGCCACACATTGACGTAATACTTCAAAGGAATTTGGCATTTTGCAAAGCTCCCAAATCTAGTTATAATTCACATGGAATCGGGAAAAATGACTATGCTATGGAATAGATCGTTCATTTCTTAGGGTGTTTCTGGTGGCCATTAATATTGGGATCATTGAGTCTTGTGTTTATTAGCTATTTATTTATTTTGTTTTGAATTTTGCACTGTTATACTTTACTATTATACTGTGACTGTTCTACGGATAGTGTTTTATTGTAACTGTTCTACTGACACTGTTATACCGTCATGTCACTGTTATACTGTTACTATTACCCTTTCACTCTTATAACATCATTGCTATACTGCTATACTGATACTGTTCTCTGTTATACTATCACTGTTATACTGTCACTTTTACACTGCCACTTCTCTGCTGCCACTCCTCTACTGTAACTGTTCTACTGTTACTGTTGTACTGTTACTGTTCTTCTGTTACTGATATACCGTTACTGTTCTACTGTTACTGTTATTATTGGTCACTATTACACTTTCACTGTTATACTGCCAGTGTTCTGATACTTGTATGCTATTGTTATACAGATATTGTTATAATTTAATTTTAATACTTTCTATTATACTATTATACACTTACTGTTATGGTGTAACTATTATACTAATGCTCTTATATTATATTTCACTATTATACTTTTACTATTAGACTCTTACTTTTAAACTGTTCTTGTTGTAGTCTCACAGTCATACTGATACTGTAACTGTTATATTACTTCTGTTATACTATGTTATACTAACTCAAAGTATACTATATACAAGTTCTCTTTTTTTTCTTTTATATTTGGGAAATTTGATTTGAAGCCCTGATAGCAAACTACGCTTTACTTTGTCGGAAAACATTGTATTGTATATATCAGGAAGTAGGGGAGTAGGCTACACTGTACTGCGTCAATGTCTTTCAATGCTTGAGTCTTGCTTAAGTATATCAATGCATAAGCTTACATACTTATGCACATACATACATATGTCTAGCTATATGCGTATATACACACACACACATATAACATATCTGTATACACATATTTGCACTTCTAGCTGCAACTGCTCCGATACTTTATCTTTTCCGGCCATCTATCTGCATAAATATACGAGCACGAAGAGCAAAACCTACACACACACACACTCTCCCCTCACTCCTCTCCTCGCCCTCTTGCCTGCTCGCTGTCTCTTTCACTCGCACAGACAGCGCACATCACGATCATCAGAATCAGCAGAATCAGCAGCAGCAGCAGCGGCAGCGGCAGCGGCAGCAGGCAGCATCAACATCGACATAGGAGCTGTGCTGTGGCGGCAGCCCTCTCCACATGTTGCTTCATTCATCCCTAGGCCCAATGCGCAGCAGCTGCCGGACTATGATAAATAAAGTAAAGTGCATTTCCGTCAAAACAAGTTTGTTCTATTAATATTTTCAATACTTCGAATTCAGACAGTCGCGCGCAACTTTCACTGCAGCAGCCGCTGCTCGCGCAGATAACTAGAATTAAAAAAAAAAAAAAAACAGAAATTTCTGTTTTTTTTTTTTTTTTTGAGCGCGCAACATAATTTTAATTTGGCGGCGGCTGCTGCTGCGGCTGCTGCTGATCTCCCCCTAGAAATCTACAGCTGCCTAGCGGCATTTACAGTTATTTTTATTGGAGTCAAGCAGCGCGACAATTCATCCATCATTTTTTGTTATGATTTTGAATATCCCTCTCTCTCTCCCTCACCCTCTCGCTCTTTTGGATATCCTCTTCTTCTCCACCTCCTCTTTCGCCTACTCCCCCCTCTCACACACACACACACACTCACACTGTCTCGCTCTGCCTCTCTTGCTCTATTTATTGCTCTCCCTGTCTTTCTACGCTTGGCATGGAGCATGCTGGTTCCCGGTCCCAGTCCCAGTCCCAGTCCCGGTCCCGACAGCGTCGTTCAACAGCATCCGGTAATTATGCGACACGCTGATTAAAATGCCTGGGACTTAGGTGGGTCTGGCCAGGCACTGCCAGACCGACCTCCAAGTGAAATCTTCGCCTGCATTAACGAGTTTTCCGTGACGCGTTCAGTTCATTTTGATACCCTGGCATAAGGTATGCTGAACTCAGTCAGTCAGTTCAACTAAATGAATGTATTCAGCTTATAAATATATACTAATATAATATAATAAAAATGTACTAAAAAATTAAAACTAAACTAACTCACTCTTTTTATTACTTAATTTATATATAATTCACTTCAGCTTAGCTTCTCTATTCACTTGCAGGGTATTTGTCGTGCGACTCGCTGTAATAATGTTTCTTGTCTTGTTTTCTTTTTTGTTGCCTCTCCTTCTTTCTTTTTCAAGCCCGCTGCTCTTATTCTTTTGCCTTTGCATTGCTTTGCTACACTTGATTTCCACACACACACACACACTAACACTGGCACGCACACTTGCAGCGAGTGAGAGAGGCAGAGAGAGGGAGCGACTGCGAGCGCTCTCCTGATACTGGCCATTAGGGATCAGGTTCTCTTAGGCGCGCGGCGCGCAGGTGAGCAGCGGGTTTTTGAGTTTTCTGCTGCTCCACGCCGGTTGCTTGGTTTTATCTGCAGCGCTGCAGTCGACGGCGACGCGTCGCAGTCTTCCTCTTTGCTGTTGTTCTTCTTCGCATTGTTGTTGTTGTTAGAATATGCGCTTCAGTTTGTTTCTTTCACTGTTTTTTCTAGCATTATGCTGCGCACAGCATTCGTCCTCCAACCAAAAAAAAAAAAAAAATAAACAACAACAAAACGAAATACAGCACACAGCCACGCCCACCAAGCAAACCGCCCACCTTCACTCAAAAGTCGCTGCAATTTAAAGGATTCTTCGTCTTCGTCAATAGTCAATGACCAGCATTGAGCATACCCTGGACTGCAATGGGGAGTATTGAGATCTAAAGACACTTATCCTGCATAAGGGATATATGAAGCTATTTAATATAGAATTTTAATTACACGTGTGTATAGAAATGTTTTTATTTATATTCATTATATTTATGTTTATTTATTATATAATTTCTTAGTTAACTTTACATTTATGCAACTTACAGGGTATTTTGTAGTGCTGCATTATGTTGTTAATCATATATTCTTACTTGTTTTTTTTTTATCGTATTTCTTCTAGCCCATCGTCGTTGTGTGTGGCTTGTTGTTGTTGTTGGCTTGTCTCGCTTATTGATCGTGTTGCTGTGCACACACATCGCCACACACTCACACACATACACGCACACACGTACAAGCACACGCACAGTTGCAGTTACATACGCAATTCAATGAAGAAATGCTCCAAGTCCAAGTCAATGACCCGGAAATTGTGTCTAAAAAAGCAACAACAACAACAACCATCAGCAGCAGAAGCAACAGTCACGCAGCAAGGCAACAGCAGCAACAACAACAACAACAACAACAACAGCATCACATTGACGACTTGAGTATAAAACTTTTACCTATTCAGCAGCAGCAGCGCAGCAGCAGAAACAGCGCAGCAACAGCGCATGCGGCTGGCTGTGCAGTCCAATGAACCAGCCACGCATTTGCAGCCCGCAGCTTTTGCCAGAGCTGCGATTGCAACAGCAAAAGCAAAACCAAAAGCAAAACCAAATGCAACAACAACAACAACAACAGCACGCGTCGATAACTCGCGACAACTGCACAGCAACAGCAACAACAACAACAGCAGCAGCAGCGACAAAGTCGACATCGACAATCAAAATCAACGCAATTAATGCTCATCCGGCTTGCACCGCAGCAAAAGGCAGAAGAAGAAGCAGAAAAGCCCTTGGCGCACGTTAAACAATTTTCATATGTGCACACATACATATGTATTTGTGCATGCATGTGTCTGCTGCGCCAGGGTTGCCAGGTCACATGTCTAATATGTTATATATGTATGTACATATATGCATTTGTGTCGCCTGGCCATTGGGCATGATCAATTTATGGCATCAAATTGCATATCGAAAAAAATTAAGCACAAAAGTTCAGTGCCATCGGCCATGTCGTCCAATCGACCAGCACTGTCAATCCCCCCCGCGCACGCTACTTATAATGAGAATTTATGTGCTGACACGATGCACATATGTAAGTTTCTAACGTGGCAACGCTGCAAAGAGCGCAGCAGAACATGCAAAGCTGCACAATTACACTGGGCAACAAAATCAAAAGAAAACGAAAAATAATATAAATATTTAACTGTAATTACAATTGAATCAGAGAGCTAAGCCTTTGCTCTCTCTCTTCCTACCCCTCTCTTTACCACATATGTCACTTCTTAAATTGTACACCTTCTGTCCTCCTCCCTTTCACGCACACATTTTACTCAAGGCGTTTACTCTCTTAAAATGTTAGTGGGCTTTAAGCACTCTCCCACTCTTGTTCTACATGTGTATATGTATGTATGTATGCATGTATATACGTATGTATGTACTCTCTTATGCTAGATCTTTTGCTCCCACTGCACAATTGCATTGCCGAACGCATCTAATTTTCCAATACAGCAAGTGGCGCACACACACACACGCACACAATTATGAATCACTTGCCAAGGGGTCAAAGTTGTTGCAAGTCTCACGACACAATTCCAAGACATAATATACACACACACATACATACATGCGTACATATGTATGTATTTACGTGATCTATGGAAACGAGGCCGCACAGCCTGGAAATGGGACAAAGGCAAAGAAGGGAGATCTGCTTCAAATTACATACATACATACTTACATACATATACATATATATTTATAAGGAACTTTCTGTTGGCGCTGCTTTTTATTTCGCATTTAATGCAATTAACCTCAAACTAAATGGCAATCACTTTAATTTGTTTTAATTAAGCTTTATATGCCTACATGTAGGCCACGGGGTGGAGGGCATTCAAAAAAAAAAAAAAAGAAAAAAAATACAACAAATATATAAATAACGACGCCTACGTTGGCTTTTTAATTACAAAGTGAGTGTGAGGGAGAGAAAGAGGAGGGAGGAAATGAAGAGTGCTTTCCATCCTGCTTAACGCCCACTTAAAGTTGCAAAAAACATTTAAGAGAGGACATGCATGCGTGCGAGAGCAGTGCAGACTGCGAATGCCTTCCATCCTGCTTAACATTTAAGAGAGTAGACAACGTGAGTAATGTGTGCGCGAAAGACAAGGATAGCGAGTGAGTATTTCCCATCCTGCTTAACTCCCACTCCAGCGGAACACAGACAGTGGGTAATGTGCATGCGAGCGAGGGGGATGAGTGCTTGCCGTCCTGCTCAACGCCCACTTAGAGCTGTAGATAACATTTAAGAGAGCATACGCATTAAGTACGCACTAAGCACAGGCAGCAGGTCCTTGGCATGTTCATGGAATCGAGCACAAAGGAACTGAGGCTGGAACGCATGCGCGCACACCATGCGCTACTTAAGGAACGCTTAACGGATGTTTCGCTCGGCCACTTGTAACATAAACGCCCAGCGTTTGTTTCCTACAGATCGAGTTTGGGTTAAGCCTCGCCACTTGAGTCGCGTACGTGCCCAGATGCGTGGGAATGATGTGGGACAAAGACAGGGGCATCACGAGAATGGGAACGTGAATGGGAACGGGAATGGGAATGGGAATGGGAACGGGAACGGGAACACCCCTTGACTGCTCACTCCATTGCCCATAGCGGGTATATACATTCATGCGTAATTTGAAATTTGGCGAGTATCTCACTCAGGCATATACTCGTATAAATATTATCATAAATCTGTAGTCCCAAAACTTCCACTGCTGATGTGAAATTTATGAATGTGCGCGTTTTCTTTGCCATTCCATTCGGTCTCTTTCCAATGAACATGCAATCTGCAATCTGTGAAGGATCACGTCTGGAATGTGGCTTAAATTATGACTTAAATGGCGTTGGCAGTTTATGCGGCTGCCGTGTGCTGCGCCTCGATGATCATTAGCATAATGATCATTAGCTGCGCTGTTGCTGCGCTGCTGCTGCTGCTGCTGCTGTTGTTGCTGCTGCTGCTGCTGCGCTGCTGCTGCTGCTGAGTAGCGGAAACGCACTCCAAAGATCTTGACTGGAAGCTGCTTTTAAGCTGGCTTTCTTTCTCAATGCTGTCTCGCCCATTCTTAAGAGGCTCCAACTCCAATTTGGACTCGAACTCGGTCGCGGCTTTTTATGACTGCCTCTTGAGATGTTATTGTTGTTGTTGTTGCTTCCATTGTTGTTGTAAACCGGCTGCCTGCGTTTTGCTTTATTTGGTTAGTTGACGATAAATTTTGCACAGTCTCACATTCTTAGTTACATCCTTCACAAGGTCATGCGAGTGCGCAGCGAGCACACACACACACACACATGTACTCGTGCATATGTATGTGGCATTTAAGCCAAGTAATCTTTAAGCAAATAATTGTAGTTGGTATGCGGTTTCTGTTTGACTGGCCTCACTGGAAGCCTCAGTCGCGTCTGCCGCTGCTGCGCTGCTCTGTTCGCTGCCCTTGCCGCAGTCTCTGCCGCCGCCGCCGCCTCTGCCGCTGCCAGGGCTGTCATCATTTGTACACACCGGGCTGCTGCTTGATGTTTGCACAAATTGTTAGCGACTGCCACGGCAGAGAGATACAGTTTGTTTTGCTTGTTGGCTCTTTTTTTCTGTGTTTTGTATTTTAAATCTTTGCTTCGCGGCATGTTCGAAAAAATCATATCTTGTAAGCATGCCTGTGTGTGTGTGTGCAGTGCCTGCACTGAACTTGGTTTCGAGTTCGAATTCGAAGCATAATTTTGTATTTCGCCGGTTTGCAGGCGCAATTCCCGTTTTTTTTTTCTTTCTACTTTAACTATTCCACGTGCTGCTGAGCCCTGTAGGTGCTGATTGGCTGCTTGTCTGTCTGGCTCAGCCGGCGTGTGGGGTGTTAATGAGATTTCAAATAAGCATGTGGGCAAACTTTCAGGCAGAGCAACATAAGCAGACACTGGAAGACAATCAAAGCAGCTGCTGAGAAGTGCAGTTACATAAATGTATGTGTGTGTGTGTGTTTGTTATAGATAGAAGCTCTCATTGAAATACACTATACTACATGCGCCCAATTGATTTTATGCTTACAGTATATTTAGAATAATTAAAATAGATTTTCGTATAATAAAATTAAATAAAAAAAAATATATATATATATTTGTTATTAATAAATATAATATTAATAAATCGAACGATATTATAGTGTATCACATAGTCGCACATATCCATATATAACCCATAAATATGATTTATTATTAAACTCCACTTGAAATGTTTTGATTTGAAATTAATATGGTACAGATTTGCCTTCAAGCTTAAGAGCGTGCGCGCCGACGCACAAAACAAAAGCAAAAAAATTCGCTCAGTGTAAAGCCGAGCAGAGCCGCGCAGAGCGTAGCACGGTAGCCCAGTTTGTTTGTGTGTGTATGCATGTGTGCGAGTGTGTGAGTGTGTGTGTGTGCGATGACGATGACGCTGGTAAAAAAATAATGATAAATAATAAAAAATACAAATAAAACCTGTACACAAAAAAACACAAAAAATAAACCAAACACAAAGCTTCGTCATCGTCTTTTAGTGCGTGCGGCTTAACTGCAGCAAAGCAAACTCGAAACTGGTCCGCGACTGCGCGTAGATGGAAGGAGGAGGTGAAGAGGGAGAACGGCAGTTGCAGGCGCATTGACAGCAACCAGCAGCCAGGCAACAACAACACCAACGCCAAACAGATCGCTCTCGGCTCAACGTTCGGCTCGCGGCAGTCGGCTCGGCACTGGACTCTTTCACACAGCCTCACTCTCTCTGTCTCTCTCTGCTCTGCTCAAGCTCAACTTGTTCTGCGTTCGGCTCAGAACCATCGCAGCCGCAGTTAGAGTTGGAGTTGTGGAGTCTGCAGTCAGCACATTTGGATAAAAATTGCCTGTATGTTGTTGTTGTCATTGTGGTTACTGCTGCTGCTGCTGCTGCTGCTATTGTTGTTGTTGCTGCTGCTGTTGGAGTGTGGCTGCGTTAGCTTTGGAGTGCTGCACTTATTATTATGCGCTTCTTTTGCTTGCTTTTGCTTCTGTTTGCCTTCGCTGCTTTCTGCCTCGGCCTGCCCTTGGCTTGTTCGTCTTCTTGTGCTTCATTTTCTTTTACTGCTTTCAGTTTTCTAGAAAAAATCACGCAAACACTTTTGTTGCGTCCTTTAAGGTCATTAAAAGTTCATTTGGTGTTGTTGTTGGTGTTTTGATTTTGCTAATGTTGCTGCTGGGACTGCTGTTGCTAACGCGTGTTGCTAGTGTGTTTGTTGTTGCTGCTGCTGCTGCTGCTCCTATTGCTGTTACTGTTGTTGCTTTTGTTTTAGCTGTTACTTAGGCCGGCTGCTGCGGCTGTGGATGTCGCTGCTGCTGCTTCTGCTGCAGTTGGCGTTGCCAACGCATGTTCTTTCTGTTGTTGTTGCTCTTGTTGCTGCTGCTCTTGCTAATGCTGGTGTTGGTATTTTGCTGTTGCTAACGCCGGTTCCTTTTGTTATTGTTTCTATTGCTAATATTGCTGCTGTTGTGACTTCTCTTTTTACTGTTGCTGACGCCTGTTGCTGCTGTTATTGCTGCTGTTGATCTTGTGGCGGTTGCTGCTGATGTTATTCCTGTAGGGATTCTGTTATATACTATATAATCTTTATTATTATTACATTATTTCCATTATTTCGTTATTATACAATATTACTTATATTCTGATCTTGACAATATGTTTGCTGTTCTTTTAATGGATCGAGCACTTTGTATAATTAATCTACCATCCAAGATCTTACGATGTAATATCACGATCTGATCTGGTATTCAGCGACATTATTGAGTCACTTTTTCGCTTGCATCATTCAAGTTCAGACACAAAGGTCGCCAGAGATCTCTAAAATATGTCATAACGAGCATTTCAAACGTGATAAAGCCGACACTTTGGGGGCAGATATGGGCACCCAGCCCCCCCCCCCTCCCTTACATTCCCCAACCCTCCAACTGTTCCACGATTTTAAGTGCGACACAAAAGGGTTGCGCTTTAATTAATTAATCAAATCGGTCAAGGAATTCAACAACAAAAGATCGTTGACTCATCAAAGTGATATGATATATATGTATGTATGTTTGTATATATATATGTACGTATATTTGTGTATGTATGTCTATATGAATCGCATTCTTTTGAGGTCAATTTGTAAGTCAGCTTTGCCGTATAATTTTCTTCGAATTTATCATGAATATCAACTTAATTAACTGTTAACTGTTAAATGCGAAAGAAAGGGCGCCACACTCATTGCTTCCATTGCAAAACGGAAATGATAGCGCACACACACACACACTCACAGATAAACACACATGTATATAACTGCGAAAATTTAAATAGCACCAGCAACACAAGCTAATCAAAATTCACCAAATATAGTTTCACCATGCTGTTATTCATTTTACCACCACTAACTAACAAGTGTGCTACACTTCTGCTCAAAGAAATAGGTATGCAGTTAAATGTCGTGACATTGCTTCAGTCACAAGTTCAATAGATTTACAATGATTTATTAATATATTAGTGAATAACTTCAACATAAGCTGTTTATCGAAAAATCCACTAATAAATAACATAAAAAATATTTTCTTCAAGTTATTGCCAACTGCTGACTCTCTGCATTTCTATTTTGATGAACGGCAGTGCACCAACAGACGAATAGAGGACAAAGGACTGCTAAGCTAACGGATGTTTCGTTTTGCTCTTTTGTCAGTCACATTCTTCAACAAATTTGAAGCTCATTCAAGGTCAAACTTTGCAAAGAAAGCCAAAATGAAGTTTTGCATGGCATAAGAGTAGACGCATTGCTATTTATGTATGTATTTCTACACACACATATATACATATGCATGTAGACAGGTATGTTGCTTACATCCGTGCTGCAGTTCGAGGCGTACAGATATACATATGCATGCTTGTATGTATGTATGTGTGTACAATAGGCATAATAGCTAGTTAGACTGTAGAAATTTACAAACATACATAACAGGAACTCCCTTAGTTGTATGTGACCAAAATGACATACATTTACACACATACACATACACATGCAGACGCGTGCATACATTCATACATACATACCTAGGTATGCGTGTGCACTTAGATTCATGCACAATCAATGCAAATGGAAATGTAAATTTTTCAAATTGTAAAACTAACTTTGCCGTTGTTGTTGTTGTTGTTGTTGCGCAGATGCTCACTGAATATCAAATTACGCGCGGCTCGGTTTCGGATCGAGTGTGTGGGATAATGTGTCGGTTGGATTTATGTTTATCCAAATAAGCGCGGTATTTTTTTTTTAAAGTAATAGTTGCGATTGTTGTTGCTGTAGTTGTTGTTGTTGTTGTTGCAGCTGCTTTTGGTTTGCTTTTGCTGTGGGGTGCTAATAAATAAATCGCATTTGCCGTGCAAATACACACATAGACCTCACTTCCACCCATACCTTCAGTCGTACATACATACATATGTATACATATACGATCACTAATATGCCCGCTATATAGGTATATACCGTCGGCTAGTTAACCCATTCCATATAGGGTCGAACCATCATACTATATATGTATGTATGCCTATACATAATGTGTATGGAGCTCTATCTCTAGGCATAGAGCCCTATTCATTCATTCAGCTAACTATAATATTGCATATCTAGAATTGGTTTGCTTTGCAAATACCCTGTAAATATAGATATGAGTGCATCATGGAAATGTGCAATAGACTGAAATGGATTAGTATTTAAATTAGAGGGTATTATTTAGCTAAGCATAAGGAAGAGGATGTTAATTTAAAAGGATAACATTCGCTTAATCAGATTTTACAGAAACTCGAGAACAAGTTCTAGCTCATCTTTAATCTATTACAGGGTATCGTGTAGTCGCACACATGCATCGCTCACTTGTTCTGTAATACAGAATCTGTATGCGTAACGCAATCTATTCATAAAATGAAATTAAATAAAATAAAAATACAAGAATTGAAAAAAATTAAAAAAAAAAAACAAAAGAGAAATAAATATTTTCATTTGTAAGGCCGGAAGAGCACTTCCTCTCTCTGTGGCTCTGTGTAGCTGTGGCCATCAATCCCGAACACCCGCAGAAAGATAGACAACGTAGCAACAACTCAGAGCCCCATGTTGTCCCGGTTGTTGTTGTTGTTGTTGTAGTATAGATGAATGTACGCATGCTAAATGGGCTGCCCTATGGTGGTCTGGCCCGTGCCCCACTCAAAGTGCAACAGCTGCCAGATCGTACATATTACAACTATATGCATATAGTATTTATGTATATATATATATATATATATATGTACGTATATATAAATATATGTTTGACTGATTGCGCTTACATATTTACATGGAAATGTGCCTGATTGTACTTGCTAAACATGTTTAGTTTTTGTTATCGGCTGGAGGAACCGCCTCCATCCGCCAACGCTCATTGAAAATGCACTGCAATACGAAGTGTGTGTGTGTGATGTGTATAAGTTTTATTAAAGCACAAAACAGATATCAAAATTATAAACATTTAAAAATGCTTAATGAAACATAACCTCAAATCGTACAAAAGCTTCATAGAACGTATATAGTAGATCTATTCTTAAGTAAAATTGATTAAATTTGACCCATAGATATGTATAAAGTGATCATAGCACCATTGGAATATGAACTCATTTAAATTGAGAGAGTTTATTTGAACTTTAAAGATATATATAAGATATTTGCAGAAATAAAATAGTTTTTAGTGCTACCATATCTCAAAAGTACCCAAATTACACGAGGTTTTTACCTTAAACTAAAGAAAGACAATATTCCAAATTTATCTATAGATTTTTCTTAAATTCCCAACTCATTTAAACCATATTCGTACATTGTTTCAATTTTTAGTCATGTTAAATTAAAAATTATCAAAATTTATCCGCCTAACTCCAACTTCTTGTTCACGTATATACGGTATCTAAAAGACCACTTCTTATTCTTGGATATCTAAATTTTAAATACCCGCAACTATCTAATTTTCATTTCCCTGATCCATTCATAAACGATTTCCCAAACAAATAGATTAGGTGTTTACTTTACTATAAACTAGATGCCATTTGCTGAACTGAACTTTGATCGACTCTAAAGGAAATCGTTTTCCAAAGAGTCTCGCCTTTTTGCCAGTTTTCCGGATCCATGTCCGTCAAACGTGACGAGTTTCCCGTCAATTTGTATAAACGATCTTTCTATCGTGGAAAACTATTTTCAGTTTTTATTTTGATTGTACGCAATACTTTTCACTCGATGCGAAAATTTTCCGCAAATATAAAATTGAAGAAAATGGGGGAAAATATTTCGAATAGCATTTAGCGAAAAGCTGGCGCCAGCAATTGCCTTCGACTACCTGAAATGCTCATTAATTTGAAGCGTGAAAATTTTTGGGGAAAAACAAATGACAGACAATGAGAGAGAGCCAAGTGGATAAGCCAAAACACACAAATACATATACAAATTGATATATGTATAAACATATATACATATGTATAGATAGATCTAGTATATATATAGATCTGGCAGCGCGAGGGAACGGATTTAGTTTTGGATCTGTGGCGAACCGTGGCTGTGAGTATTTACGTCATGGTTTATTTATAGTTTGAACTCAAACAGGTGTAAACCGTAAAAAGGCAAAAATAAAAAAAAAAACAAAAAAAAAATCAAAACATTGTTTAAATCATTTAATTGTAAACTTTTCGCAACGTCAGCAGCACGAGCCGCTGCGGCAGCGATGCGACGTCGCTGCCTTGTGAGCGCGCCATCAAAAAAGGGTTAAGAAAAGATGAACAAAAATAATAAAAAAAAAATAATATAACAAAAAAAAAACAAGTTGGCTGCAAGCGAAACGCTTCCAGGAAGCGAACGCCGCAAGGTAGTTCATCAAAACTTTTGGCACGCGGCGTACGAATTTGCTCCATTGTTCAGCGAAAAGGGATCGCCTCGCACTGGCTCTCTCGCTCACTCTCACACACATGGCTGGTGCTAAGATGCGCGCATAACTAGCGAACAGCTACGAACTCAAAAGCTCAGCTGCTTAATTTGAATTATACGAACGTAAATAACGCACAATAGGTGGAGAGAGAGAGAGAAAGAGGGAGGGAGAGAGGCAGATGAGTGTAAGACTGGAAGAGTGAAGTTGTGTAGGAGTGAAGGGGTGAGGTGAACTGCAAGTGGTGAGTAGGAGTGAAGAGCGCGAGTAGAGCAGCAGGTAGAAAAGCGGAAGGACGGGAAGTGGAGTGTGGAGAGTAAGTAGATAGCTTCAGCCTGTGCCTTGTCTGTAAAAATGAGATTTTTATTTCATTGTCGTCGTCGTCCTCGTCGTCTTCGATTTGAATTGAGCCGGGCAGCGCATTCAAGCAGCAGGCATAAATATTTATAATCATAAAAACTTGGCTGAAAGGAGCAGCAGCAGCAGCAGCCAAAGCCCGCTGTAAAGCTAAACGATTTCTCAATGTCTTTTATATGGACACAGCCACGAAAAGAGGACAACATATTGAAGCCCAGCACCAGCTCCAACTCCAACTCCGACTCCAACTCCAGGTTCCATGTTCCAGGGCCAGGGCCAAAGACAAAAAGACGAACTTCGTTTGCCGATCGAGAAACTTGTTTAGCACGCGTTACAGCGGCTGCCTGTGTTGCTTTTCAAATTGTTTGCCTTGCGGTCAGTCTTCACTCTGAGAGCAGCTCCCCCGCCCCCCTCCGCCGGCTGCGCCATCGTATTTGTTTATGCCACATGTAAAAAGGCCAGCGCAAAGAGCAAAAAAAAAAAAAAAAAGAAAAGAAATTGTTTTTCTTGTTTTACTCGTAATCCGTTCAGCTAAACGTTGATCGTATGGCCTCTGTCCCGCTGGCCTCTCCCTCTCCCTCCCACTCCCTCTCCCAGTCCCTCTCTCACTCTCTCGCTCTCCCTCTTGCAGCCTCCCCGCTGTCGGTCTCTGGTCGCTGCGTGGGCTCATTCTGGAATTTCTACACTCATTCTTGATTGTTTCGTTTAGTTATGTTTAACGCTCTGGGCCATATGTGTTGCAGCATTCCAGCTGAATTGGGTTTCCAAAACCAGCAGAAGAGGCAGAACAAGAGGAGAAAAATACGAAAAACCAAAAACGGGAAAAAATCAAAACCAAGCCTGTCTGTCTGTCCGGCTGTCTCTCTGTCCGTCTGTCCGTCTGTCCGGCCGGCTGTCGGCCTGGCCGGGTCTGAGGCCGGAGCCAAGCCCGAACACCAGATAATAAATTTGAATTTCAATAAATTATTTTGTTGCCACAAGACAGCCGGCTTAGGTATCCTCTTCTTCACTACAATTGTGTCCAATGAATGAATGCTTTGTGTGCATACCCTGTATCGATCGGCAAGGGCTATATGGATGTACGTACGAAATATGCTGAGATATATCTTATGATAAATAGCTTGCATAGCCCGAAGCTAAGCTGAAGCTCTTCGGATTTCTGTGAAGCTTTAAGAGCTCTGCTCTGTTTTCTGAACTGATGGAGAAAAACAGCTATTGTTATATAATAATATTTCTAGAATCGTATATCGGTATACATAATGAAGTTAGTTGTATTTTAGCAATGACTACTGTCCTAAATATATCCTTTTCCGATATCATTTGTTGAACATTTACCATAGCTTAGCTATAAGAAATGCTTATCAATCACTAAAGCTTTGAGAACTGTGCTCAGTTTTAAAAATTTGCCAAGAAATCCCAACCTATGGCACTTACTAAAGATATCTAGCTTTCTACATAGTTATGCAACTTTAAAATAGCGAATATCTATTTCTTCTGATTTTTATTGATCTTTTTTCTTATATCCACTATCTTCTAACGAATTCTTACTATAAACCCAACATTATTTTCTTTCATATCTGTTTTTATGCATATTTATCTATATTTATATCATCATTATATCATTTACCTATATAAATCTAATAACTAAAATTCGTATCCAATATCTTTCGCTTAAACAATTTTGTATATGTTTTCTTCTATATATTTACCCAAAAACTAACGTCTGTCTATTCACTAAGTCAACTATTGACACTACAGGGTATCTGTGAGTATATCATTTCTATTTCTCTCCAACTTGTTCAGCTTGCTTCTTTTTGTTGTTGTTGTTGTTGTCTGCGTCGCTGGAATTTCATTCAAAATATTTTTTGCTTGACCAATTTCTTTTTTGGCATTGTCGTCTCTCTGTCTCCCCACTCTCTCTCTCTCTCTCTCTCTCACTCCCTCTATTCTTTTATGGCCTTTGTTGAGGCAAGGCTATGGCTAGATGGCGGGGGCGAGAGGGGTGGACTTAACGTGCTGATGATGAAGCGATCAGGCCTTGACATTGAGGAGCAGCGCATGCTCGAGCGAACCGTGAAGATGCAAGTGCAGATCAGAGCTGCACAGATCTTGAAACTATATTGCCAGCAGCAATATCTTCCCCATAACCCCACATTATCTACTTGCTGTACGATCTCTCCTGTTCTCTGCCTAGTAATCACCCGAAAAAACATTCCAGCTTGACACAGCTTGACATCTGTTAAGGGCATAACTATCGCATACATATGTATATGAACGCCTAAGGAGGAAATCATAATGATGATCGTGACGACGATCATGATGAGCGCCACAGCATTAATTCATGGAGATTCCGTCAAAAGAAATTTTAGAGCCAACCAGTTATATGGCCAACAGATAGTTTACTAACCAGCCAAAAAGAAGAGAGAAGAGGAAGAGAGCAGAAGAAGCAGCAGAGGCAAGAAAAAATTAAATCAACTGACAAAGCTAACAAACAACCTTCGTCATTAGCCTTAGCCAAACTATGGCATGTCAACGAAAATTAGCATTTTTCTTCTTCTTCTTCTTCTTTATTTTTTTTTGAGAGGGACGACGCGTTGTCTGAAGCTGGGAGCTAAAAAATAAAATAAAAAACCAAAACTAAACCAAGCTAAAGCTGAAGCCAATCGAACGGCGAGCAGCACGTTTCGTGTTCAGTTGCTTGAAAACTGTGCGTAGGTTAGAACGCGACGTTGTTGTTGTTGTTGTCACACACGCATACACATACACATGCATATATACATATATACATGCCCACAACAGCCTACGCATATTTCGCAATTTTCGTTTGTAACGCCCACGCATTTGAATTAGCTTAGAAATCAGCAGCAACAACAACAAAATCTCATATAGTTGTATTCACATTATTTGCTTAACTCTAAGACACACTTTTTAACTTGGCTTTCAGGCTTTGACATATATTAAAGATTTCGATCTATAGATAAGATATAAACTGGAATATCTGCAGATAATTTGAAGTATCTTCAGTTATCTATGGATACACTCTACTATACGAGTATATCTTTGAGATAGATTTGCAATTTTTTCGAATTTCGAACAATTTTTTATATATATACCTCTGAGCTCGCCACACCTCTAATAGTCAATCATATGTCCATCGCGCCAATTCTCTTTATACATCAAATATATAATATAATTTCATATATCATTTCAGTTATACATACATATACATCTATATATACCTAGTTAGTTATATATCATAGATTTTGACAATACATACGCCTCATTATGGCATCTGTCATAAATCTTATGAAACTAGGCAAACAGCTTAGCCCAATTTGGATATTCGTTTGCACCAAGAACTCCTTCAGCAGTTTGGAGATCAACGTTAAGCCACACCGGATATGCTTGGTGCTGCATAAATAGAAAGGAATTGGGGAACTGATGCACTGGCTGATACCCTGTATTAGCAAAGAGTTTGGTGTGATATGGACTAAGGAATAACCTGTATTAGAAAGAAGGTGATCATAATATAGACTCGTTCATTCCTTGCATTTGAGAAGAGTTTATCATCGTATAGACTAGCCAATACCCTGTATTATAAATAAGCTTAGATTGTAATGGACAAACTAATACTCAGTATTAGAAAGGAATTTAGCATGCCATAGACATGCTAATAGTATGTATACTATATGAATATACTTGCTAATACTCTATATAAGAAAGAGGCTTATCATATTACAGACTAGCCTATACACTATATAATAAATGAGCTAAGAATGTTATGATCCATGTAATATCCCTTATTAATATAAAATATGGTATGTTACAGCCACTCTGAATACCCTGTAATTATTGAAGTAAATGTGTTCAGACACTTTTTGGAATGTAATGAAGTTTTTTGTTATTTGTGATATTACTTCTCCAATGATATTTCCTTGGGGTAGCCTTGAGTCGTAGTATTAGGGGACTATTGAAAAAATATATCTGAGATTTCTATTAAAATAAAATTGAAATAATTTATATTTATATTTATAATACTTTTTCTTGATCTCTTCTTCTTGTACACTCTCTCGTCTCATTTTAACACTTGCTCTCCTATTTTCTATAGCCCTCTCTCTCTCTCTATCTATCTATCTCTCTCTCTTTCTCCATCTATCTGTGTCTATTCTTAATACTAGCATTACAAATATATACTTTACTAAACTATATGAATCCTATATTACGCCCTTTGCACAGTTACAGCGTATCTAGATTATTCATAAAACTGCAATTTACGGCATCTGCCACACCCCCTCACACACACACACTCACACGTACTCAGACAATAGTTAAGGCTGGGCAGCAGCTGCATTGTGCGAGCGGAAAATGTGAAAATGTGGTTCACAACGCCCAATGCGAGTAAAAGCGATGCCAAAAAAAAAAAAATTAAGTTTAATCACCTCAAGAAAACGGCCCATATGGCCAGATGACAAGCGGAGCCACCAACACAAACAACTCCCAAGCGGAGAGCCCACGCCAAAAGCGTAGACAAACACACGCACACACACACACACGCACACATACATAACTGTGCAGAGTTATGTCTATGCACAATTGGACACACACAGAGAGAGAGAGAGAGAGGGAGAGAGATTGAAGTAGGCTGCAAGCTTAAAAAAACGGGCGGTGAATGGTGGGCGGGGCGGGGCAGATTGATCAAGCGATGCGTCGACTGCAGATTTAATTACCCAGCGAGCATATTTTCACCCGCCTGGCAACAGCCGCGGACGGACGCAGCTTTGGCAACGGCTTCAACTGGAGCATGGGCGTCGACGCCAACGCTAACGCCAACGGCGACGTCAACGACAACAGCAACGGCGTCGACGCCAACGTTCAATGAAATTTCATTCACAAAAATTCACTAAAAACGAAGCAACGGCAAAGGCAACGGACACAAGTCACGCATGCGCGCGGCACCAACTGCGACCACACTGACGCCCAGCAGTATGCGCACACTCGCGGCCAAATGGGAAAGTTTCAATAGCAGACAATCCACTTTTAGTGCAATCTAATTGAGCGTTGTCCAAAAGTTATCAAATTTCAGGTGGGGAAAAAATCATTGATTAGGTTTTTAATATGATCCAACTTAAGCTTAAATAATATATATTAATATATATTTTATTTTATATTTAATAAAATTGATTTATTGTGCAGCTTTTTCGTTATTTCAATTTAGTTACTTCAGTTAGTTCTACTACGATTCTCTGTTAGCCCACAGCTTCGATTAGACGCCAACGTAAATGCTGGCGTATTGAATTAAATTCTGGCAACGCCGCTAAATTGAACTCTTCACCGGCGTCCAAGCGATGATCGTATAGCTCCTCGCCATAGACATTGTGCCAATCTATAGAAGGAAATGAAGATAATGCTAGAAATTAAAGTAGGTCTAAGCTATGGATTATAATAAGGTTGTAGTACGTATGTAAGCATATCAGGGTTTTATCTAGGAATTATGAGATACATAGTTATAAATTGTATTCTCTCTAAAGATATTAGGAATTCTTCACGGGAGACTTATATTTACTATTGGGATAGCATATTCGTGGTGGAATTCGATATGGAAAACTTTTTGAATTTCGAAAATACTGATATCTTTGAGAATTCGTGTATTCTTTTTAGTAATTTCAGTTATAATATGGAACTTTTATATTAGAACTTTTTTTAATTATATCAACAATTTTTCTGACTAAGAAATTCGTATTATATAAGAAAATTTTCATATTTTATTTTTAAATAATTTAATTATAATTTTTAGAAAATAATTTTTGCTTTCGTTATTTTGAAAATCTTATTGGAATTGAGTTTTTAAAGGATTTAATTGGGAACTTTTGAAAAATCTTAAATATTCCTAAAAACATTTTTCCGGACAATCTTGAGAATTCATATTATTTTTAGAAATTTTTCAAATGCTTTTAGAAATCGGAATATTGTTTTAGACATTTTTGGAAATCTCTCAGGAATGTTTGTGCTTTTCTATTCGAATATTTGGAAGAGTTTTCTCTTAATGGATCAAACTGTTATATTTTAGAAGCTTATATTTCATTTTTATATTTTATCGGATTCTTTTAAAAATAAAATACATTTTTAAACTTTTTTATGTATAGTTTAAGTCTGATATTTCTGTATACTATTATTATTATACTTAGCTTAGTACTGGTTCCTCCAGACTCCCTGTAAACAACCTACCTCGACTGAAGTTGTGGGCATGGAATCGCACCCAGAGCGTGTAGCGATAGTGACTCGTGCGCAGGCTGTAGCCCATGATCTTGATGTTGCGCAGTTTGGGCTTGTCGCTGTTGGGATGCTTGGTGGGCAGCATGCCGGGACGTGGATACTGGCTGATGGCCACATAGTCCTCACCTGCAAGATGAGCGGATGTGCGCTTCCTTTAAGAGAGCTGCAAAGCACGCAAACTGAAACTCACCCAGATCCAGGCCTTGGAGCAGAGGATACAAGCTCTTGCCTTGGGAGCAGCTCAGCTGTTCCAGTCCACTGCCATTGCATGCTGGAAGCGGAGGCAGATGCGCCAAGTCCACCAGCGTGGGAAAAACGTCCACCAGCTCCGTAATGCTGTGCCGCTGTCGCGCCTGTGTCAAGGGAAACTCCGGACTGCGTATGATGAGGGGCACGCGCAGGGCCACCTCAAAGTTGCTGTACTTGGCCCACTCGGCGTGCTCGCCCAGCGACCAGCCGTGGTCGCCCAGCACGACAATGACTGTGCGCTCGAGATCCAGGCCAGCCAACAGCTTGCCGAACAGATCGTCCACATAGGCCACCGAGGCGTAGTAAGCCTGGCGTATCTGCGCCGCCTGCTGCCTGGAGATGGGTCCGTAGGGAAACGATATATTTCGGTGCTTGAAATCATCGCGAGCGCGGACATCTGTGTAGGGATTCCAGGCGACATCCGGCATCTCCGGCGGCTTAACGACATCCTCGGTGTAGTTGTAGAAATGGGAGAGAGGAAATCTACTTAGAAACTGCTTGGGAAAGCGAAAGTTGATGTGCGGCTTGTGAAAGCCCAGGGCCAGAAAATAGGGTTGGCGACTGTGCTTGCGGGCGTCGATGAAGCGCAGCGCCTCCGTTACGGACTCAATGTCCGGCAGTGTTTTGTACGGTTGTGTCTGCAGCTCCACCGGACAAATGAGATAGTTCTTGCGCAGCACACCGCCGCCATGCTCGGGGCAGACGGGCGAATTCATGAACTGTTCGGTGCGCGGATGAAATGCTGGCGCGGACCAGCTCAAGGGATAGTCATCGGTGTTGTTGGAGGACAAGCCCGGATGGAAGACCTTGCCGCAGCTGTAGGTGTAGTAGCCGTGCTGCTTGAAGTACTGCGGCAAAGTCGTGAAGTTACCCACAAAGCTGCGCCAGTAGCTGTAGAAGTCGTACAGATGCAGCGTGTCCGGACGTCGTCCGGTCAACAGGGAATTGCGGCTAGGTGCGCAGAGCGCTTGCTAAGGATGATGATGGATAGCTGATGATATGTAAAGCAGTTCCAGTTACGGGGTTGCGCGGTGGTTTACCTGGCTGTAGGCGTGGCTGAAGACGTTGCTGCCCTGGGCAAAGGCATCCAAATGCGGTGTCCGAGCCAGACTATCGCCATAGGCACCCAGAGCTGGGCGTAGATCATCGAAGATGACCATGACCACATTGTAGCGGGCAGTGGATGGGGCAGGCTGGGCAATGCCAGTGTGGAGCGTGTTCCATAGGAGCAACAGCTGCAGCAGCGACGGAGCTGAGATATGGGACATATCAACGCGAGAGACTTTTGCGACTGCAGTCTGAAAGATGAGCGTAAGGCGGATGTGAATGCCGGCGACTTTGTACTGCACGCAGCTGATTAAGCCCAGACGGGCATATTAGCTGGCCTGAAGCACATACATAATCTATATATATATCTCAAGTATATAGATATATCAAACAAACGGCATTTCTACTCAACTGTTTTCTCTTTTTAACAATTTAACAGCATACGAATAAAATTTGCTTAATTCAATACAGTTTTACTAACAATTTATTTACATACAGAGCATGCGTAAGTCGTGCATTGGCTTGGCTTAGAGTTTCGCTTGTTTATGTTTCACAAAGAGCAAAAAATATACGCAAACAATAAAAAAAGAAAGAAAGAAAAAAAGTAAAATGAAGGCAGCCCCAAGAGCAAACGAGCGGCGTAATTCAAAACCGCCCCCATTATATTTCAATTAAATTTAACGGAAGCGGGCCACGTCCACACGACAGCGACGACTGGAATGTTGTGGAATGGAATGGAAAGGCGAGTCTGCAGCCGCGTCATAAAAGCCTTAAAGTATTTGTATTTACACAGACGTACGTACATACATACATATAGTTTAATGATTAACAAGCTAACAAGTTAGCATAATTTGTTATTTTCTTTGCGATTTTTTAAAAACTTAACAGTCCAATGGTGTCTGGGTGAATATATAGCTTAAAAAGATTCTCTCTCTCTCTCTCTCTCTTTTCACCTGTCTCGCGATCAGTGGGAGAGAGAGAGGGAGAGACACTGTGCATTTAAAATGTTGCTCCACAATTGCTGCAGCGCTTCTCGCGCATCGCCAGGCAGCAGAGTATGCCGATGGGAAAGAAGAATATTGCACAGCAGAGACCCAGCGGCGAGAACGTGTCCTCCAAGTAGCCGATGCGACACGAGGGACAAGCTCCAATGACTATGATCTCGGTGGGCATCGCTGGCTGCACCACTATGCTGACGGGCGTCGTCTCGAATGCACCGTAGCTGGCCATGTTTGGGGGCGCTGTCGGTGCGCCATGATGCACGCCAGCTATGAGTCGAGAATCTGCAAGCAAGCAATTCCATTTATCATCTATTTAACTGTTTTGATTTGGCTTTAATTCGATAAGTCACCTTGTATAAGAGGGGGTGCACTGCCTCGCATGACTTCCTCGTAGCTCGGCGGCTCTGATTCTTTTACTGTGTTCGCAGACATTGTGACGAAAAAGCTCTGATCGATGATTCACTCTACTCTTAATACTTGATATTTAGCGTTAATTACTTATTGTTATTGTGGTGTTGTTTCTATTGTGTCAGCTTGTAGTCTTTGTTTGTATTGCATTTATTATGACTATCGATGTATCAGCTGTTGCTCTGTTATCGAGTACAGTGGAACACAATGCAGCAGGCGCATCGACGCCTACGTGTAACGGCTTTGTGTTGATCAATAAGATTTGAAATTTGTCTTTAAATTAGTAATTCATTTCAAAGTAGGCACTTAAAACTCACATACAACTCAGATATGAAATTGAAACAGACTTTTTAAATATATATATTGAAATAAGCAATTCTCTTATTATTTTTGCTTAATATCAATTAATTTTTCTTTATTTTAATACACAACTCAACACATGCAATGCTGCTAATTTTGATATTTTATATTCATTATAAAAATGTCTTTATTTTATATAATTATATTTGTAAGCACTTTATACGCCCCGTTTAAAATTCTTTGCAAAAATGCTGCAAGCTATTCGATAAATAATTGCCGGTGGGTAGACACCATTTCGATAGGCAGCACACAGCAACCATGCATTATTCTAGTATACCTATAGCTGCACTCTTCTGCCGCCATTGGTCTCTTGTCTCTGTTGACGCAAAATCGGTCTGAAACATTCGCTCATTGTAATTTGTTAATTAAAGCTGTGAAAAATATACAAATAGTGCAATAAAATTGGCGGAAGTCTTGCCATTTAGTTGCACGCAACGTGCAGAAAGTGAGTGTTGAACATTGCGTGTTTTGGTGACTTGTTTTGCAGTTTCGGTTTTGCTAAATCGATTGGCATTTTTTTTCTCTATGTCTATTTCCGCTGCTTCGATTGCTGTCTCATTCATGCGCGCTTGAATGAACGAACAATTAGAAAAGGAATAGAGAAGCCGCACCGCCGCCGCCAAGCAGTTCATAGTACTACGAAGGCAACAACAACAACAGCAAGAGATCAGTGGGAAGGTAAACAAACGGTGTACCGTTCATTGCGTCAGCTAGGGTAAGCGCAGCAGCTGCTAATGCGCGACATGGCCGACTTAGATGCAGTTCATCTCGGCCTGGATGAGAATGAGGCGGACATTGCCGAGGAATTGCAGGACTTCGATTCATTTGACACGCGCAGCGAAGCGTCCAAGTCGCGGGCTGGCTCCATGGCGTCCGACTCGGAGCCAAGTATTAGCTCTGTAAGCACGGCACCGTCCTCTGTAGATGGCAACAGAAGTGGCAAGCGTTCGTCCAAATCCAAGTCCAACAACAAAACAAACAAAGAAACAGCAGCTAAATCCACATCGGCAGCATCAGCTGCTGCCGCAAGCAAGTCCAGCAAATCCTCCAAGAAAACGAAACGATCCGCCTCGCCCGGCGACATCAATGGCAAAAAGAAAAAGTCCAGCAGCAGCGGCAGCGAGTCCAAGTCCAAGAAACCCATTGATACAGATGACAAGGGCAACTCCAAGTCCCAGGATAGCGAGGAGCGTGAGTCGGGCCTGAAGAAGACGCGAAGCAAGAAAAATGTAAGTGGCGGCAGTTCCACAGCAGCTCATCTCAGTGGATTAGGTGCCGGCAACAAGAGCGACCTCAGCGACGCCGAGGACGAGAAGCCACCGCTGCCCGCACTCGAATCCGACAGCGAATCCTCAGACTCCGACTCGGGCATACAGCACAAACGAAATGGAGGCGGCCGCAGCAAGGCGACCATGGCGAACAGCTCGAAGGGCTCCACCCCAGAGAAGGACGGCGGCGGCAGCAGCAACACACAGAAGTCCTACGACTACATGACCAAGCTGAACTATCTGTTCCGCGATACCCGCTTCTTTCTGATCAAATCGAACAACAGCGACAACGTGCAGCTCTCCAAGAGCAAGAGCGTGTGGGCGACGCTGCCGCAGAACGATGCCAATCTGAGCCAGGCCTTCAAGGAGGCGCGCAATGTGCTGCTCATATTCTCCGTCAACGAGAGTGGTAAGCTGGCTAATTGGAATATCCTGGGTGGATAATAGATAATTCCCCTTCTTCTCTTTTCTTCTCCGTTAGGTAAATTTGCGGGCTTTGCACGCATGGCCGCGCCTTCTCGTCGAGATATTCCGCAGGTGGCCTGGGTGCTGCCTCCTAGCATTTCGCCCAAGGCTCTGGGCGGCGTTATCGAGCTGGATTGGATATGCCGCAAGGAGCTGTCGTTCAATGCCACCTTGCATTTGCACAACACGTGGAACGAGGGGAAGCCCGTGAAGATCGGCCGCGACGGCCAGGAGATTGAGCCGAAGATTGGCGCTGAGCTGTGTCGACTCTTCCCCGAAGACGAGCAAATCGAGCTGACGCCCATCTTGCGCAAGTCCAAGGAGACGGCGCGAGTGATGCGGGAGAAGGGCATCCATGTCATCTACAAGGCGCCGCGGAGCCTGTCCACGCGCGGTCACAGCGGCGGCCGTGGCAACAGCCAGCTGGGACCCATGCGGCACAAGCGCAGCTATGGCGGCCATGGGCAACCGCATCATCACCAGCGACCCTATCGGCATCATCATCATCACCATGGCATGGGCATGGGCATGCCGGGCAGCGGCGGTGGAGGCGGCGGCGGCGGCTTCAAGCGCGGCGGCTCTCCCTACCGCCAAATGGGCGGCAGTGCAGCCGGTGCTGGCGACATGGGCATGCCCTCGTGGGAGCGCTACATGTCCTCGGCCGCCGCTGCCGAGGCCTACGTGGCGGACTACATACGCAACATGCACGGACAGCTGCCGCCGCTGCCGTTTGTGCCGCCTTTTGGCCAGCTGCCAATGCCCTCGGCTGCAGGAGCGGGCAATGCGCTGCCCCCGGGAGCGCCAGCATCAATGTACGAGCAACTGCCGCCACCGGTGCGGTATTACGATGGACCTGGAGCGCCTCCGCTGCCAGATTACCCGCCGCCACAGCCGATGCGACCACCGCCACCGGGCTTTGATAAAGCGCCCAGCTACGAGGACTTTGCCGCCTGGAAGAACGCGGGTCTGCCCACAGTGTCCGCACCACCAGGCTTTCCGGTGTACGCCGCCAATGGCGGTGGCAGCAGCAATGCCGGTGGTGGCGTGGGCGGGGCCAATGTGCCCAGCATCAGTGCAGGCAACCGGGACAATAACAACAGCTCCGTGGGCGGTCGACGACGCGATTATGGCGGTAACCGAAGCGGCTCCTCGCGACAATTCCGCGGCGAACGAGGCGGCGGTGGCGGTGGCGGCGGTGGGCAGCGCAGCTATCGGGACGGCAGACGTTAAACGTGTCGTTGAGTATTGTTTCCGGGTATAAAAAAAAAGAAAAGAAAAATGAATGGAAAAGTGCGCGAATGAAAATTCTCTCCTAGTTCTCCCTCAATGATGCGCAGAAAAGTGTCGCGTGTGAATGTAGTCGAAGAAGAAGATGATTAAGCTGGTAATGTCTTCAAATGCAATGAAAAATGATAATGATAATGATAATGATAACGATAACGATAATGATAATGATAATGATAATGATGCAAGTAAGCTAAGTGAGCAAATGAGCGGGAAACACAGTTGGACCCACATCCACATACACACAGAGCCGTTAAACAAATCCACAAATCCAATCGAACGAACAGCTCCACAGCTCGTCTCTTATACACAACACTCCAACCAACTCTCTCTCTCTTACTCTCTGTTTCTCACACACTCTCTCTCTCTCCCTCCTTTTTGCTTAGCTATTTGTCATGCGAAAGTTCTATGATTTAAACAAACTTACAAAATAAGCAAATTACCACAAGAAAAAATCTAATTAATATTTTAAAACGAAAAAAAAATACAGAAAAGAGAGAAAAATATATGAAGCACAAATGTGAACTTTATTTAAAAGACGCTACAACAACAAACAAACCAAACCAAACCAAACAGCACAACAAGAACGTACCGTTAACCAATGTTAATGAAAAATCAAAGCAGTGATAATGTGTGTGTGTGTGCGAGTGCGAGTGCGAGTGCGAGTGCGAGTGTGTGTGTTGCGTCTGTGCGCCTTTAACCCCTGTGCTTATCCCCACACACGAGAGTTGGACTCTTAAAGTGCTGAATATCGAACGTTCTATGCGGAGTCAATGAAACGCCCCACACTCCGCAGCACCCCCTAAAAAGCAAGCAGCACTCATACTATATATACGCATATATATATATATATATATATAAATCGTTATTAACTAACGATTCAAATCTAAAATCGAATCTAACAACCGGACCGCAAGCTAACCCTCAAGACAAGCGAGCATAAACGATGCTAAGAGACCAGAATCATTTCTACTGGAAGTTGGAAAAGCTTTCGGCAAGGTTCAAACCTTCCTTTGGTCTGTCATATTTGATCAGCCTTTTGGCTCTATGAGACGATACTTACATATCTGGTCCCATTGACTTTTCAACTTCATTTCACAACTGCAATTTTTCTGACTGCCAAGACTTCGGCTTCTTAGCGAAGCAAAGGGCCAAAAAGACTGAACGAAACCAGAAAACGACAAATGGACTGGAATAGGAACTTTTTTTTTGTTTCTAATTTTTCTTTACAGGTGGTTGCCACTGGAAGCTGGAACTGGAACTGGAAGCGGTTGGAGCTGTATACCAAAGACTGAATTTTCTCCCTCATAGCTGTGATTATCTCGCATATCAATGGACGAGTTTGAGTAAAGCCCAAAAGATATGCAAAATAAAAAATATGATTGAAAAAAAAAAAAAAAATCAAGCTTTGTTTTTATTTCATCCATTCCTACAGTTAAATTGTGTTTCCTGGGCTGTAAAATTTCCCTTGGGATATTTATAGCAGTTGCATTAGTGTCATGTATGCAAAACAAATTACCCGAAACAACTTAATTCCCTCTCAATGCACGCCGGTCTGCAGTATGACCAGACTACATGAAACGGCCAGAACAATCAACAGTTGTGTTGTTTTTAATGCAACAGCTGATTTGCTATCGATAATTTTTGTACAACAAAAATGTAACATAAATTATGACTCCGTTTAGCAAAACAAAGAATGCAAATGCTTTCTGCTTCATTTTTGAATGCACTGTTAAGAAAATATTAGTTTAAATATGTATTATAAAAAGACATAAAACATTCTCTTGCTTTAAGCTGTTGTGTATGCATGTATCATCACATTACAATTAATACTAAACAATATTTACGTTGCTTTAATTATTTAGGAATAAAATGAAAATAATTATTTTCTTCACAAAATACCACTTGTTCGCCACTTCAATTAATTCCACCATTTTATGGCCATTTCAAACGTTGAGGGTGAGCGCGTTTTTTTCATTCTGTTTTGTGCGCGTCATTCGTTCTGCGTCTCCTGCTCCCCTGCTGTTGTTTGCTTCTGCTGTCAACATAACCCAACTTTTGAGGCCGAACAATACATGACGTATGCATGCGTGTGCGTGTGGCTGTGTGTGTGTGTTTGTGTGCTTCGCATGTAGCTCGCCATGTATATTCTTAATCAGCTACATGGCAGCCGCCCGAGGGTGCACGCATTGAAAACTACGCTTAATTCCAACTAAACTTAAGAGTGCGCTTATTTAAATAGCAAAGCAGGAAGGCTCAGATATCGTGAAAGTTGCCTTTAGCTGTTTATTCAGATTTGTAGGAGAAAGTCTATGGGAGTCTTACCATGTATATGCGTGCGAGCCGATGGCTGCGCATACATGGCAGATATTCTAGCTTACATGGCGAACACAAACTGGTTCTTGGGTAAGGGCGGCGCACAGGGGCATTAGAAAACGAAAATTCCCCCGCCCACGCGACAACAACCACGATAGAAGAAACCGCCATGTATTCGGCAGAGAAACGAACGGAGTTTTTCATTTAACTTCACTATTCAATATATTTGACGAGTTTTGTTTTTATCTTTATATAATTAGGATTAATTTAAGAAATGTTGGGCATATTTTAATTGTATTGATTTGTATAATAAATTGTGATTTTATTTACAGTGGGCGCAACATCTGCAGCAGCTGCAGCGGTGGCATCTCTACGACTGGCTCAGAGCCGGCGCCCGTATGCTACTGTTCGATCTTGCGAATTTTAAGGCTGCCGGTGCTGACACTAGCAACACCTTTGGCCAACAAGGCGCCGCCGCCGGACGTGCTGCCGAGCGGGGAGGCGGTGCTGATCAGCTGCGGCACCAGCTGGCTATTGCTGCTGTTGGCCTCGCCCCCTCCGTTCGCGCCGTTGCTATTGCTTGGAGAGGCGGAGGCGCCATTTTGCAGGCGACGCTTGAGCACGAATCGCCGCGTCGTAGCTCCCGCCATCACAGTTGGGCTTGTAGTTGTCGTAGCCGTTGAGACGGCTTGCGTGGACGCCTTGGACGCCTGGGCCTGCTGCAGTTCCTCAGCCGTGGGATCCACTTCCATCTCAGTGGCTGCGTTATCGTCGTGCTGTCAGAGGATAGAGAGTAAGCTGAATATATCTGAATATATAACTGTATAACGCACAGCTTACCACATCACTGGTGTGCTCCTCCTCGTCGTGGCCCTCCTCTTCCTCGAACTCAGCACTCTCCGTCTCCTCGGGATACTCGACCAGCTGGCCGTTGAGCGTTGGGAACTCGATTACCGGCAGAATGAGGCGCGGCTGCTGTGCATTGCTCTCGTCCATCAGCTGTTGTATTAGCTGGGCGATGTCCTCGCGCTTCTTGGTGACAGTCAGGTAATCGAACCAATTTGTCAGTTGCTTGATGGGTAATCTGTAGTCCTTGATGGGATCCTTGAAGAAGTGCTCCACGTACTGCAGCAGATACAGGCCGCAGTCCGTGAAATTGTTCTGTTGCGGCACTTTGACGCAGTGTCCCGGCATGTTGTCCTTGTTGAAGATGTGCGCCTGCGCATCCGGCTTCTTCACCTTGTATTCGCACGTCAAATAGTCACGCAGTGTGGCCACCACTCGACTGCGCGACGCACCCGCCAAGGAGTCAAATATTAAAATTAAGGGCTGCTTCACAGCCGGCACATCTTCGTTTGTGGCCCGTGCGGGTCCAGAACTTGTCGCGGGTGTGGGCGTGGCTGGTGTCGCAGCAGTTGCCTCCTTGCTGATGGGCGAGTTTGAGTTTTCACTCACCTCCGACGCCATGTCGCTGTCATCGCCTTCGGCCTCATCACGTTCGCTCTCGTCGTCCGCAATCCGACATATTTCGCTGGGCATGACCGGTAGAGTGACAGTTTCTCGCTTGGAGAGCGGCGTGATCGTTGTGTTGCCGATCTGCAGGGCAATCTTCTTGCCGCGTGCTCGCTTCAAGTGCTGCGGCTCCACGGGCTGATTCGTGTCGAAGGTGACGGGACCCTTGAGGCAGGGGAAGCAAATGATAGCGAGGAACCAATGGGACTGCTCGTTAATGGGCACTATGATGAAGTCCTTATCAAATATATCCACTAGCTTGGTCCACTTCTGGACTCGAGCATGACGTTTTTGCGCCGCCGTCTGCTTAACGTCCGTCGGACGGGTTAGGGTTGTGAGACGCTTATAGAAGAATGTGCTAAAAATGTGAATGCGTTCGCGTTGTGCCTCCGGTATCAGGGTGTTGCGCAGCCAGAGCAGATAGAAATCAATGATAATGTCATTCAAATACGACTCCTTGGTCAGACACACGTAGTCCTCCATGCGTATGCACAGTCCGCCAGTGCCCTTGGGCGGGTACATCAGCAGACTGACTTGCTCATCGGGCCGCAGCTGTCGCGGCGCCTGCTGTGTGGGCTTGTCCAGGGCCTTGCGATCCGAGTCGGCGATACGCTCCAATATTTCCGCTGCATCACGCGCTGAAATTTCATCCAGAAAACTAAACATCGACTTGAGAGTCTCGCGTGCCGAAAAGCTGATCGTATCGAAGAGCAATATCAAGCGGCGCTCATGAAAGCTGCCATTCCACTTGACGCCGAATTCTGCAAGTGTGTGAGTGCGAAATATAACATCAACTATAAACATAAACTCAATCTCATTGCAGCCTCCACTTACGTTCGTTGGGCGCGTCTTCAGGCAGCTGCAGCTGTGACTTCACATACTGCGCGCATGTCTTCAGCATGTAGAGCGTGACCAGAGGCTGGGCCTGCTCGTAGCTGGCAAAGTGTGCAATAACCTTTATAACCTCGTGCTTGTAGATGTTCAGAACAAATTTCTCATCCTTGTCGGGCAGCACGCCAGCAATCCGCACGCCCTTGGAGGTGAATGTTATCTGCACCGAATAAGGCCAATGTTTATTAATGAGAATAAGTTAATATGAATATTAGGGCTACTTACCGGTTCTGTGACCATAAAACGATACGGCATTAGACGCAGGCATTTGCATGTCAATTCGGTGGTGAACGATTCGCCCTCGGGCATATCGGATAGATCGGTAACATCTCCTCGTACAAAGTCTGCAATGCAATACAAACATAATATCGTAATTAGTCTCAGTTTCACATTTTCATACATGTGGCTGCACTTGCAAGCCCCAGTAGACGCCGTGGCCGTAGCTGCGGCTGTAGCGGCGGTCACATTTTTTCACACTGAGTTTTCGGCTGGCTATTTGCCGCTTACCATCGTCTCCCATTGTTGGATTATTTGTTTGAATATTGGCTTATATTGTTAAAGTCATAACAAATAAAAAAGAAAATAGTACACAATAAATTGCAGTTGAAATGCAATGCACAACTAGTTAACTTGTCCAATACGCATTCGCTTTGTACCGTGCTTCTTCTTCGCACTCTCTCGAATGAAAAATGGCGTGGTGTTCGAGCGCCATCTAGCGTCTAATACTGCAAGTTTAAGGGCATTGCCAACACTAAATTACGACACAGCATGTATATAGCAATGTTGAGTGAATCAGGGATGCACAACCAATTTATCTCTATTATGACTGAGCGCAGTATTAATTGATCACTTAAATCATTAAATTGCCATTTCCCTTAATCTCGTATATATAATGTTGACTCACCTTTGTAGAGTGCTTCCTCGTCGACGTCGGCTAGTACTGGATCACAGGCAAAAGCGGCAGGCAGTTGATTAACGCTTCCATTTGAATTACGTTTTGCATTGTTGGCGGGAAACTGCAGGAATTTGGTGATTAATTTATGTTTTAATAGAAACTTTAATCTAAACTTACACTGCCAGCATTGCCATTGGAGTCGTCTTGATCAGCTTCATCCTCACTGCTGAGCAGGACCACGGGATCCGCCTCAGCAACTCGTCGACCGCTGCGCGTCCGCCCGCCCCTAATGGCCATGCCCCTTCCTCTCACGGTGACCGATCCTGGGGTGAAAGAGCCAACGCCAACCACTTGCTTGTTGAGGCGTGCCAGCTCACGCTTCTTGTCGGCAGCCGTCGCTGCGTCGCCTGCCAATGCACCCGCTCCACCAATGGCTACTGTAGTCGCATTCGAAGACTTCGTGGTTACGTAGGATTTCCGCTTGGGTGGCTCCTGGAAAACGCGCTTGCATCGCTCGCACTTGGCATGATCCATGCCCGTGAAGCCGCACAGTTGACAGACCGCATAGTAGCCGTCAATCAGCTTGGGTCCCTCTGATGGCGCATTCACAGCCGGAGACGCGGATCCTGCGCTGGTGCCTGCGGCATCCCGCTTGGCCTGATCCGCCACTCCAGAAGTTGCTGCTGCCGATTGTGGATTGTAGGCAGGTGTGGTTGTTGTTGTTGTTGCGGCTGCCGCCGCTGCTGCTGCTGCAGCGGCTGCATTCTCCTGCTGCCGATTCATTTGAAGACTCTCCTCGGCCCTCGATATCAGCTCGCTGGCAGATTCGTTCACGGAAAAGCCGACCGTGACTACAAAGTCCACATTGGCGCCGTGGTGCTCCACACACTGAATGGTGGTGGTATTGTCGAAAGGCACACAAACCTGCTCCAGCAGATCCTGCACGGTGCACGACTCCCGCGGCAACGTGAACGTGATCAAGCGCTGCTCCCCGGAGGCCAGAATGACCAACATCTTGGCGCTATTCCGATCGCGATCAGCAATGGGTTGTCCGGCTCGATTGTTGAGCACGTGCTGCGAGTGAATCTCGTAGTTGTTGTGCGACGTCTGCTGCACGGAGGATGCCTGTGGCGGTGCTGGTGCTGTGGCAAGCACCCGCTGCTGCGGCAGGATGCGAGCTACGGTTGAGTTGGGCTGTTGCTGCTGCTGCTGCTGCGTGGTTTGAGGTTGCGGCACCAGCTTGGGCACCGAGCGCACCAGAGTTCCAGGCGCAGGAGCCGGTCGCATGACCGTCGGCCCAGCGGCTGTCGGTGCTGCAGGAGCCGGTGAGCTTGCCATCGTCTGACGTTTCTTATATTCCGACAGGCTCATGGTGGCACCGCTAGCAGTCCGAACGCCAGGTTGCTGCGCCTGTTGCTGCTGCTGTTGTTGCTGCTGCTGTTGCAGTTGATGTGGTTGCTGCTGCTGCTGTTGCTGCTGTTGTTGCTGTTGCTGCTGTTGCTCTTCCTCGCTGCTGCTGTTGGTGGCTGAGCTCTGCTGATAGTAGGTGGTCAATGTGGTGTTCCCTGCCGGAGGTAGCTGCATTTGCATAGATCCAGGCGCTGGCTTTTGCTGCTGCTGCTGCGGATCCTTCTTCACCATCACGGCCTGTATACTCTCCTCCAGATCCAGCCCCATTGTGTTGGCATTGGGTGCAGGCGCCGTTGCTGTTTGCGTGGGAGCCTGGCGATAGCGCAGTGGCTGCTGGCGCATCAGGACCATCTGCTGGTGCTGCTGCTGCTGTTGCTGAGGATTGGGACCCGCTTCGCTTACGACGTGACGATAGATGTGACGCGGCTGCATCTGCTGGCCCGGCGCCGTTACTGTTGGCTGCCCCAAGTTGGTTATAGTTATTTGCTTGGCCATCTGCGACTGCGTCACTAGCTGCATTGTCTGGCCGTCGCCGGCAGCTGTGGTCTGCACCACCAGCTGGGTGCGAGTGGGCCGCACGCCTTGGGGTCGCACACTGCGCACAATGCCTCCGGCCACCGTCTGCAGACCACCCCGCGGGCGCATCTGCCGGACAATCGTCGGCGCCAGGGCAGGGCGTGCTGCTATTACGGTGCCCGTCGGTTGTCTGGCTATGATGGCGCCCCCGCGCGTTGTCTTGCCACGGAAGGAGGAACGCACCAGTTGTGTGCCTGTGGCTGTGGTCACTAGCTGCGGTTGCTGCACCTGCACTTGTCCCTGTGGCTGCTGTTGCTGTTGTTGTTGCTGCTGTTGTTGCTGCTGCTGCTGCTGTTGAGGCTGCGGTTGCTGTTGCTGCTGCTGCTGTAGCGTTGGCTTGGGCAATTGCACTTGCTGATAGACAACGTTGCCCGTTTGCTGCGGAACCACCCTAGTCTGCACAAGATGTGTGGTTTGCGCCTGTAGATGAAGTTGTTGCTGCTGCTGCTGTTGCTGCTGTACGTGTTGCTGCAGCACGTGCTGCTGCTGTTGCTGCTGGGGCGACGTGGTGTACACCACGCGATTGTTATATGCGTGTATATTAATACCCTGCTGCGGCAGTCCAGTCGCCTGTCGCATAATCAGCTCCTGGTGCTGGGGCGCCTGTATCAAAACCTGCTGTCCCGTGGGCTGCTGCACTATCACATGCGTGTTGTTAAGCATCTGGAAGCAAGTATTTCCCATTAGTACGCTAAGTCCAATATTCAATGTGTCATTGTCTTTACGGATATTATATATATCGAAGTTTAGCTAATTCTCTGTCAGAATTCAGGTTTACAGTTTGCTGCGTCAAATAAACAGTATAATAGCTCAATATCAACATCTAAAGTAATACGAATATGTGTTAAGAGTTAATATTTCTGTCAAATTCTGTTCAAAATATGTGTGCTTAGTCGCAGTACACTATTTTTGTGACCGCAGCTGTATTTAGTTTGACTTAGGCTAAAAGGCGTTGACATTAAATTATTATCTATATCTATATATCTAATAATGCTTACGCTTATTTGTCGCTGCTGTTGCTGCGTCGTTGTCATGCGGTAGACAATCTGCGGATGCTGTTGTGGCTGTTGCTGCTGCGCTGGCGATGTTTGTAGCTGCAGCGTTTGCTGCTGGTGCTGCGGACTCTGCAGCAACTGTTGCTGCTGCTGGGGTGCCGCCTGCACCAGCGGCGTCGTTTGCTGCTGGTAGGCGGTGTGCTGCTGCTGTTGATATTGCTGCTGATGTTGCTGTTGCAGCACTTGCTGCTGCTTCTTTTGTTGCTGCTGCTGTTGCAGTTGCTGCATCGAGGCGTGCTGCACAATCGTGTTGGGCTGCAGCACCTGATCCGATGTGTAGTAGATTTGCTGCGTGTGCTGAATGGCGGGTTGCTGGACATATTGCTGTTGTTGCTCCAGGCGCAATTGTTGCTGTTGCTGTTGCACTTCCTGCTGCTGCTGCTGGTAATGCACTTGCTGGTGTTGGTGGTGCATCACCACTTGTTGCTGTTGTTGTTGCTGCTGCTGCACCTCCTGCTGCTGCTGCTGCTGCAACTCAGCGCCTATAATATAGTGGCTCGCCGTCGCGGTCTGCTGCGGCTGTTGATACTGCGCGGGGGCGGCGGTCTGGTAGACCACTTGCTGTTGATCACTGAACACGAGCTGCTGATCGTCCTGCAGCACAAGGGACTGTTGCGACAGAAGCATTAGGTGCCAGCTCCACACTGTGGTGCATTTCGATTGTACTTACGCTCACTTCGTCGTGCGGCACTTGCACGACTTGGAGGTCCGAGTAGACGGGCTTCATTTCCATGTCCTCGCTATTGCTATGTACTATGTACTGTTCCATGGCGACCGCTGCAAGGAAGACACGTTGTTGTAGTTCAGTTGTGCTCCATGTATTGTTTGGTACACAGTGGGTGCGTGTGTGTCTGTGACGTCACATCCCTCGTAAGGCAGCAGCGCAATTTTCCTTTTTGCGTTATTTTTTTCTTTTTTTACCTTTTTGGGCCTTGGCCAGTTGCTGTTGTTGCTACGCCTTACAACTCACGATAGGATACACAGAACCGTTTGCAAATAACATTCAAATCATTTTCTTTTATCTGTCAATTTCAGTCAAAATATGCCTCAGATGCTTGGCATGAAAATTCGCTTTCTTTAACAAACACCAAAGCGACGGGAGAATCAAATATGGCGTTTACTCGCAACTGGCAATGCCAACAAGCGAGGTGAGGCGACGCCATCTGGCGGCCTTTTGGCTAACAGCTGTTTACAAACATTTTCAGTGTTGCGTTTTGCTTCGCACTTTTATCGACGTTTGCTTCTGGCGCGTTTACGTCTAATGTAAAGTGGTACCTCTATTTGGCATGTAGGGCAGTGAGTCAAATTTGTGGGACCACTAAAAGCCCGCAAGCCACTTATCACTGGAGTTTTCTTAATTTTCACAATTTTCCTGACAAATCGTATATCCGACACAATTGCCTTCATAAAACACATTGACCGCATGATTGACTTGTCTTAATGCACGCTTAATTTTGATAATTTAAATTCGAATTAATAGCAATTTGAACGATGTCTTCTGCAGCGCGAAAGGAGCGCGCAGCTCTTGCGAATTATTTTGAAGAGGAAGATGAAGCAACAACAGTCAGCGAAGCAATGGGCACAAATACGTAGAAATACTTTTGAGGAAGTTGGCAGCGCTAATACTTGAAATTGTTATTAAAGGGTGGCAAGTGGAATTTATTTGATCAATTCCAATCGATCTACCTCAAAAATATTTTTAATTATTAAGCATTATGTTAGCACGACAAACTTAAAGACAATTTTCATTTTGACATATAATAATTATTTTAATTGAATATACGAGATAATTGAGAAATGTGCAAACAAATATATGTTGGTATAATGATAAATACAAATTATTAATTTTATAATTTGATTGTTGTTATTAAAGGTATTACATAATGAAAGAATAGTTTTAAATAAAAACAATCATAATTTTTCCAATTTGCTTATAACAGCTAAACATATAAAACGGTTTTGTAGTTCAGTCAGATTTGTTATTTTTGGTATTTTTTCACCCTCCGGTTGGCAGCTCCACGTCGTGACGTCACACAAAGAGTTTGTTTTTCCCTAATCAGTGAATCATCGAGAAAGCAAAAATTATAGTAAATAGTAGATACGGAACTTAGCTACAGGTGACAAGATGTTCTCCAGTGGCCCCAACTATAACAAGCTTAAGACGAATCTTCGCTTAGCGCAGAATCGTCTCAAATTGTTGGAAAAAAAGAAGGCGGAGCTGACGCAAAAGTCCCGTAAGGAGATAGCCGACTACCTTGCTACGGGCAAAACAGAGAGGGCTCGGATCAGAGTGGAGCACATAATACGGTATACTGCATGCCAACTGTAAGCCGATAAATCATATTCATATTTCGATTCGCTTTCAGTGAGGACTACCTGGTGGAGGCTATGGAAATTGTAGAGATGTACTGCGATCTGTTGCTGGCACGCTTTGGCCTGATCCAGCAAATGAAGGAACTGGATGCTGGCATAGCCGAGCCTGTGTCCAGCTTGGTGTGGGTCTGTCCTCGCTTGCAAAGCGACGTTGGCGAACTGAAGGTCATCTCCGACATATTCATCCACAAGTATGGGCAAGAGTTTGCGGAGCATTCGCGGACAGCAACTGGCGAGCACTATGTTTCGGAGAAGCTGATGCATAAGCTGACACTGCAGGCGCCGCCCAAACTGCTCGTCGAGAACTACTTGATAGCCATTGCTAAGAACTACAACATCGAGTACGAGCCGGATCCACAGGTGATGCAGGAGCAGGAGAAGCCTGATCAGCAGCAGCATCATCTGATCGATTTGTCGGATCGTAATAATCTAAGTGGCGGAGGCGGTGCACCAGCCCCACCTCACATGGGCTTTATTGGGTATCCGCAAATGCCACAGCTTCCGGAGATGCCCGTGCCGCCCAGCAGCAAGCCATTCAATTATCCGCCTTTCGGTGGTGGTGGTGGTGGTGCTGGAGGAGGCGGAGGAGGAGGAGGAGCATGTGCCGCACCAGCTGCAGTGCAGCCGCCGCCTCCATTCGCATACAACATACCGCCCAATCAGCCGCCGCCAACGACTTCCGCGCAGGGAAAGTGCGCTGAGGAGAAGGATTTGAATACGAACTTCATCAATGTAAGTTAATTAATTACTAATAATCCCTCGGTAGTTGTTGTTGAGCTCAGCTTTTGGCATGTTCCTGCATGATTGCGCAATTTCAGCACGAAAATAAAACCAAGAGTGAGCAATCGGATGACTCTGGCAGTCCGGATGAAAATATTTTGGTATGTTAGCTCTGAGTCGGCTGCCTGGACATGGTCCATTACTAACCTTGCTTTTCGTTTACCCTCTACTCTTCCACTCACACTCACTGTAACCCAAAATGTACCGTCGTCGTTCCGTTGTGACGTCACAATGTGCGCGTAAGTGTAGAGCAAACAATAACTATGAGTCATTGGTCTTTGGTCTGTGGTCTCGGTATCTGCTTATCTACTCTTCCCGCTTGAGATATATGTACATATATGTGTATTACTACTCCGCCATGTTACTTATGATTTTTAACTATTTATGATTTCAATTTTGACTTTATTTTGCCAACAACAGCGCCCCAAACCGCATAACGATCCACCGCCACGTTACTCCTCGATAAATCCTGTTAATTTGCAGGTCAGCTTCGACTTGATCTTGACCACGCGACTTACACTTGCTGCAGACTCCCACTGAGAAAGACATTTCACTTATCTATTTTCCTTTATCTCTGCAGAATGCCAATAAACCGAAACCGCAACCACGCTCAAAGCTGCCGCCTGGTGGACCATTGCAGCCCAGTGCTCCACCCCCAATGGATTTGCCCTCGCTGCCCAACGTGCCCAGCGATCTGCCCGATGTTCCAGGCAACGAGAAGCCCGATGATGATGAAATCGACTTTGATGAACTGTCGCGTCGCTTTGAGAACCTGAAGAAGCGCAAGTGAAGCAACAGGATCCCCGCACCGTTTAATCTTTATGCATTCAAAATTTTGTTAACATAAATAACCAACTATATATTTTATATATGATATGTGGCTATTATTTATGGTATCTAGAAAAGTTCGTCGCTCTCCACAACTTCTTTGAGTTCCAGCAGCTCCAAGAGGCCTTTGCCCTTTGTTTCGTTGCGCACCAGTTCGTCTATAACTCGATATTGTCCAGGATCAATGAGCAGAGTCAGATGCAGCGTTGATTCGTCCCATTCTTCGTGCTCCACGGTATTCGCCAGCTTGACAACAGATTCCTTCAGCTTGCCACCTCCCTCTTTGCCGGCAAAGCTGACGCGCAGTTTCATGCGGGAGCGCTCAATGGGCATGTGATCCCGTAGGATTTTGATGGCTTCCAGTGTGTTTTGCTTGGTGTTTTTATTCATCTTGACATTGAAGTGAGCATCCTTCAGGGACTTCTCTATAATGGTGGCTGGATACGGACGACGAGTTTCGGGATTTACGCAAAGTGCAGCCACACTATTGACGATGCTATTCAGCTGCGAGTCCAGCACGCTTTGTCGCTCCTTCTCTGAGACTTGCAGTTCGCCTTTGCTCAGGATTTCCTTGCAGATTTCGGTATCATCCTTGGCGCCAAATGCTTTTTGCAGTTCCTCCTTCTTCGCCGTCTGTCCCTTTGACACATTGGTGAAGATGGTGTGTGTTTGCAGCACCTCATCGATGTCCTTTTCACTGTTTAGTTTAAATCTTAGAGATCTGCAGATTTAGATTTATGTTATTTACCTACCTGTTGTTCCGCCAGGACAGCACCTTGTTTTTGTAGCAGGCTATCTCGAAGCGCTTGCCTGCCTTTTTCAGCCTCACAATGGCCACATTTGTGAGACGTATTTGATTTGTGGGTGTAAATATTTTGGACATGCTGGATTGGATTGTTTTGATGGATCGGTGTGACTGCACGAATAAATTCCAATAATACTGATGATGATACTAAAAATTCCAACAATACAACATGTAAAAATGCCAATAATACTGAAAGTCAAATTAAATACCAAAATACCAAATAAGGTAGGCTGGCATTGTTTGCGCTTTACAGCACTGCTCTAATAACGGCTTTTGCCAATAATTAAATCATTTTCCATTCCTTCTTTTTATCTTTATTGCTGAATACTCTGGTAAAACATAAATCTTTAACAATGTTTGCTTACTTTTGATGCAACAATTTTCACGCCAATGCAATTCTGTGTGGCAGCATGCGGCCGACCAACGTCCGCCTGTTGCCAGACACAATTACAATGCAGTTATATGGATTTGTTAGTATGCGCACTTAACTGCCATCGGACAGGCCTCAAACTCAAATCTTAACTGAACTAAGTCATATCTTATTTTATTCTTAATTATGTCCCATTTCTCACAGATGCGGTGGCTCTGGCTGGGAATCGGGACATTCTGAATAATCGGTTTCGGGCTCGCACGGGCATGTCTCCATATCGTCGATTGTGCATCCTTCCTCCTCGCAAATGCCGACATCCGAGGCCGATCCCTCGGGCTCCTCTTCCTTGTAGCCAATGTAGGCTGCAGCACGTTGTTTGATAATCTCCAATATAATGGCCGTGAGTATTTCGCGAGAGTCCACAATGTGGCCAACTTCCTGGGCCACCTCTGCCGACAGCCAGGGGCAGACTTCCTTCATTAGTTGCTCCTTCTTCACAGCATCACTAGCCGGCTCAATGTTCTCCAGCACCTCGGGCACCAGACTGGCAATGTGGCCTTGCAGCAGTTTAGCTGCTGTCACGCTCTTCTGCATCTCCTCGTCCAGCTCCTTGGCGATCGCATCTTGGCGCAAGCGACGATCCTTCTCAGCCTGCAAGCGCAGCTCTTCGGCTTCGAGGCGCCGCAGCTCGGCCAGTTCTGCCTCGCGTTGAGCTAGGAATCTGTAAGCAATAAATATTATTATTATATAATATTCTTATCTGAAAAAGTCTATATATTTACTCTTCCTGCTTGCGACGCAGCGAAGCCAGTTCCATTTCATGGGCCACCTCAAGCATGCTCTGCTCAATGCAGGAATCGACCAGGACATCAATAATCGGCTGAGCCTCTGCATCAAAGTGAAACAGTTCGCCTTCGCCAATCTCGGTGCCCACATCGACGCCGACCTTGGCGGGCACGTAGGGTGGGGTAGGCGGCTTCTCCAGAAACAGATCTGTCTGTGTGTCGACTGAGTACTCTGGCGGACGTTGCACCAGCTTTTCCAGATACTTCTCCGTTTGTATGTTCTCGTGCTTTCTGCCTTGCACTGGCGGCGGGGTTCCTAGGACATTGCGCTGATTGCGGCACTGCATCGAACGCTTGCGCAGCATATTGCGGCGCCGTAGCTCAGCTGCCTTGTCGAATGGATCCACCTCCGCCTGCACATCAAGAAAAGCCAATTACTCACGGGTCAGGGTTGCGGCTGTCACAATTAACACTCACCAGCATTGAGGGAGTACCAAAGTTGCTTCCCTTTATGACGCGACGGTCGTACATCATGTTCATATACGGCTCTGGCGGCGGCACGACGGGCCTAGAAAGAGTTACAACAGAGTTACAGCAGAGAGCAATTAGTAAACCTCGACCCAGTTCAACAAACTACAACGGTAAATTCACAGTTATTTAGACCCAAAATCTGTTGCACTCTGCGCGCGATAAACATCAAATTTGAGTTTAGCCCCGCTCTGCGCCTGCCCCTCCAGCTCAAGCGGGGGCGTTAGCTTGTCAAGTCATCTCCGATTCGAATCAATTTCCGTTAAGTTCACTACACTTTTAGGTCAATGGGCAGAGCGACTTAGACCAAAGCACATTTCTAGGCTCTTAAAGCCAACTTGCTAGACCAGCTTAAAGAGGACTCTCAACATTTGCCCCTGGACTGGTCAGTAATTTATGACTAGCTTATTTAGAAGGCATATATAGCATATGTGTCTAGGACTGTGTATTCGTGTGGGATTGTGGTATAGGTAAACACATATATAACTCTGTCAGACATTGCACTCCTTAGCGGGCCTGGAACCTGAACTCGTGACCTATGCAAATTTTTAGAGTTTGTTGGCGCAGAGAAGTGGCCCACTAACAGGAAGTCACATTGAAGTTCTCAGCCAAGCGGCACACAACCAAATCGTAAATGTCTGCTATACGGGGTCTGGGTCCTGAAGTACAAAGTAATCAACCACAGCGACGACTTCAATGGGCGAAAAGAGGTGTAGGAAGGTATATGGTCAAAATAAGCTTAGTTGTGTAGCTGCAGTGTGGGCAGGTAAGTTGGCTCAAGTTTGAGCTAAAGCTAGTGTGTTAGTTAGGTAGGCAGATAGACATATCTGGTAGACATATCTAAAAGTCATGCCAGGCTAAAACTGAAACGGTTTGAGGTTAGAATTTGTCTTCAATTCGAATTTTAAGGATAGTGTTCTGCAAACTTTTATAAAATTTAGTAATTATGAAAGGAATAGATAGCATATTTTGGTAAATTTTCGAAACTGAGAATAATGATATAATAATAATAATGTATGCGGAAATATTTTAGTGCATAATTCCGTTTACCGTAATTTTAGTAATTATGAAATAGACAAATAGTATATTTTGGTAGGTTTTAGGAACTATGAATAATGATATAATAATAATAATGATTCCGGAAATATTTCCGAGCATAATTCCGTTTACCGAACACATTTATATAATTATATTAGAAGCTATGGATATGGGCTTGATAGATTAGTTAGACTATCTAAAACAATATACGTTTTTGATGACTATCATCGATGGATAATATATGAACAAAACTAATATGCATATATACATCTCTGTAATATATATAGGATCAGATTACCGAATATCAAATTGAGTTCATTTGCAAAGGAAATGTCTATTCATTCCATATATACTATGCACACACACAGCAAAAGTAGGCAACACTTTGGCCGACAAATAATATTTAGTATATATGTAAAGAGCCCCTCTAGCCCATAGCGCCATATGCTATTTATATTCTCATATATATACGTATCACACGTTTGTTCTCTGTACAATGTCCTGCTGCCTTATATTCTACACTCGACTCTTTCAGCTTTTATTATATGGCATTTAAGCTAAATTTCCGTTCAGTTCTTTTCGTTTCTCCTTTTTTTGCCGCTTTAGTTGTTGCCAATAAAATCTTGATTTAAATTATTTAAGAGAGGGAGAGGGCAGAGCAAACGTTGCAGGGAAATAGGCGCGTTGCATGCCACATTACGATGTCGATGTCGATGCCGCTGTCCGCGCGATGTCCTTGCGCGGAAAATCCAATTGACGGACGAATGCGCCAAATAAATTAATCAGCATTGGACTTTTAAAATTTCCAGGGAATTGAATAAAAAAAAAAAAAAACAAAAAGCGTTTTCAATTCAATTGTTGACGCAGCAATCGATAAGCAGGTGGTTTGACTAACGACTTGACCACAGGAACCACCACTGCACAGCCCCAAAATAAGCGACTGGCCCCGCCCACAGCCCCCAGCTCATTTGAATTTATGGAAATATTTTGTGGAGCAGTTAGCTCATTTTTTGCTTACGCCTGGGTGGGAAGTAGAGAATTGCTATTGTACCCATTGAAAATGTGTGAGCAGGGAGGGTATGATGTTTTTGTGAAAATGAGAGGGATGGGGAACTGGTCGAATCTATATAGTATAAAAAGTTTTATATATGCTTGCAGGATGAGCTGAGGTGAACTAACTATGCCTGACTATCTGTATATCTGTGTTTCTATATGTCTGTTTGTCTAGCTCTTGTATCATGTATCATATAGTATATTTATATACTATGGGTTAATTAGGTTAATATGTTCTTGAAACTTTTTTGATTATTTTCTATTTCCATTTTTGTACACCTCTCTCATTTCACCTATGATTTCAAGCAAGTTAAAGAGTAAAGTCTTCCTTTTCCTAACATTTCTACAAGGTACAGGCAGTTATAACCACCTCATCTGCAGGGTATATTTTAGTCGAATACTCATAGTCCTTTGCTCTGCTTTCCAAATGGGGCGCCCTGCCGTTTATTACCTCTTGTCGTTATTAAAGTTGCGTCGCTGCTGCAGCTGCTGCTGGAACTGCGCCTTGGTTATGTGCAGGCCACCGGCCAGCGAGGAGGCATCGTTTTTGGAGGCCGCCGCAGCAGCAGCGGCCGCTGCCACAGCCGCGGTGGCACGCACGCCGTTCTGCCTGGTGGAGGCTTTGTTATTTTCCTTATCATTCTGCGATATCTGGCGACTATTGTCCTTGTTCTGATTCGAGTTCTGGATACTATTATTATTGTTGTTGCTGGTGTTATTGTTGTTGTTGCTGGTGTTGTAGTAGTTGTGCAGGATCATGGGATAGGAGGAGTAGGCATAGACATGACGCCGCAGCATGGAGGCGGGCAGCATTTGCAGCTCATGCGGAGGCGGCAGAAAGATGCCCGTGGGCACGGTCGTCTCGAAACGTGGTCGCTCCATTTGCCGTGCGGCTAGCCAGGCGCCGGTGTTGGCGGTGGCACTGCTGTGACCGCTGCTGCCGCCGCCGCGTCCGTAGTTCTCGTCCGGCGCCAGGAAGCGCAGCTTCTGGCTCAGCTCATCGGCAAAGCTGCGCACCTCCTGCGTGCTGCGCGAGAAGAACGAGCGCGTGGTCAGCGGCGGATTCGATGCAGTGCTGCCCGCAGCTGCAATGGGCTCCTCCACATGTTCCGACTGTTCTCGAATTATCGGACGCACTATGGCCTGATTGGGCTTCGAGTGCTGGGCGCTCTGCTCGTCTAGCTCCACGGAATTGTGCAGCACGGAGAAGGCGTTGGTCACCACGTGCTGAAAGTTGTACGGACTCTGATAGCGCTGCACGTTGTACGCCGGCTGCTTGTTGCTGTGATTGCTGTTGTTGCTGGTGCTGCTGGTGCGTCCTGGTGCATAGGGATAGCTGGTGGCAAACGAGAAGTTCTGGGCTCGCTGCTCCGGTCTATTGTCTGGGAAGTGTTCTGGATTTATGTGCTGCTCATTGCTGGTGCCGTTACCCTCTGGCATGTTCTTCTCTCTCTCAATCGGAGCACTGGCCACACATTGCCCGCGTATAAATAGTCACACCACACACACACACACTCAAAAACTTAATCAATACTTCTTTTTTTATGCTTCGCTGCCCCTGTGTCCTGTGTCCTTTGTCCTTTGTCCTGTGGCTAGGCAAGGAGCAAGGCACGCGCTAGACCGCACTGTTCGAGTGGCGAACGTCAAATGACCGCAGCAATCGGTCCTCGGTCGCTGGTTCGGCCATCGCATGGTCAATCGTACGTGGCACAACAGCTGCAGGGGTTCCAACCCCCACTGGGAGGGGAGGGGTTGGGGGTGAGCTGTTCCTCGCAATTAACTGCCTTTGTCGACTGTTGCCGCACTATTGAAATGCCGCCAAATTCGGCTTTAGGCCGAAACCTTTTGCATGCCGCATTATGTATTCGAATAGTTCGCAAAACTTTGCGCCGCTGGATCGTGTTTCCAATTAAAAGCGCTTCCTGGCAGCTCGTTATGTGGCGTGTCCTTGAAAACTTAAGCAGAGCCTAAGCCAAGCGCCTCGAGGTGTTTCTGTCAAGTGCCACATTTCCTGAAACTCTCGGGGGGACAAGAGACACCTCACACATGCCTCAGCCTCAGAGATGACTTCACGCATTGCGCTGACATTGAACTGGAGTAGGCGTCGCTGTCGCCTACTCGGAATCGCCTTGTCCTGTGCCAAGGTCAAGCGTTGACGTGAGTCGCTGATAAGCAGAATTAATGAAGTCGTCGCCTAGTCATGTCCTTTTTCTTGGGAACCATCGACGTGTGGCCTAATGAGGGGGGATAGGGGTAGGGGCAGGTTGGGTCGAGTGGGGCGTGGCTGACACAAAGGTTAAAGTTGATGTCGCGATGTAATCTACGTAGATGGGGTGGGTAGATGCCTACTTCAACAACATATATTTCTATATTATATTCAATTAGAATATCTATCAGAAATGCACAATATAATTAAATTTGAAGATCTGAGGATAAGAATGCATACTACTTATATGAGTTCTTTAAATTACTTGGGGATATGTTTAGCGAAAAGTTGGAGCAAATGTTGTCATTGATTCTTATCTGTTTTTATGGGAAATAATGTCGATTGTCCGTGCTCATTCCCCAATTTATTTCAAATTAGGTTTATTGCTTTATCTATAATCTCTAATCTATTCTCATCTACATCCCATTTCCTCCTAAATTTTCAAGGATACCTCTCTTCACATTCCTATAGCACATCAGGTTTATAGTTTAATCTATAGTCTATATCCTATGCTAAACTATATCCCATTTCCGCCCACATTTTCAAGGATATATTTTTTCACATTCCTATAGCACATCATTTAGATGTCCTTTAAGTGACCCATTGTCCACAAGTTTTATGGTATCGTAATGCTAGCTTGTCTATTTTTGCATTTAACGGCATTTATAACTGCAAAGTGCGTCAATTTCAGTTTTAAGTCGCACGAGCCGCTGGTCTATATAGACTCCTTGCGTGCCCAGTGGAGCCAATGGGCTCGACTCGGTCCGGCCACTCGTCGAACATGCCAACTGGTGTTTAATAATTCATTTACGCAATTTATAGCTGGGTTACAACTTTCGTTTTCTGTGTTCTGTTTTCTGCTTTCTGTTTTCTATTTACTATTTTCTTTGCCTGGATTCATTGACCCCAGTGGATATTATGATAGCATGTCCACTTGTCTACTCTCCGCGCCCGCCCATTGAAATCTGTGCAAAACTTACTTGGGGCAGCCTTTGATTTTGATTGGTTTGGGCTGACTGGCCCACCAGAAGCTCTGCTGGCAGGCCGGGGCAGGACACGGCTTGTCCTGCCACTTGAGCTGCATCTCGGTGACCTCGGTGCGCGTGACCACGTTGCTGAGCAGGTCCATGCCATTCCCTTTGCCGCCCATGGGCACACGCTTTGGAATGGCATTTGGCATTGTTGTTGTTGTTGTTGTTGCGGCTCTTTACACTTTCTAGTTTATGTATATCTAATTTAAAAATATATATTTTTGTCTACGGTGTTTCTGGCTAAAAGTAAGTGTATAAAAATATTCTTAACTGACACATTTTACAAAGTTTTTTGTTTTATTTAGATTTCGTTCACTTATCTAGTTTATTTTAGCACTTTTAAACATGATTCCTGCATTTGTTTTGTTTGGCTGCGTCGTATCCAAAATAAACAACAACTGCGGAATTTTCTCAGTTGCTATGGCAATTTGTGGTCGGCATTGTTGCATTGTCTAACTGTTGCCTTGTGTGGACAGGGATCGGAAGCTATATACGCAAACGCTTCATCTGCCTTGTGGCTAACCTTGCCAATAAAGTAATTGCCTTGAGCAGAGTTAGAAATTGGAGCTATAACAGCAGAGGCAGTGGCAGTTGCAATGTTATTTAACAGTCTGTTAAGTTGAGTTAAAAGGCAAGCAGTGAAATTGAAGCTGACACTGTTTGGATTTGGTAGTAAGAAAGTATGTAAATAAGTATAAGTAATATAGTAAAACATGGCTTTTACATATATATACGTATGATACTTACTAAATATCCGCACTTTATTCAACAGTTTAGCATATTTACTGCAAGTCTTATAAAATTTGAAACTCGCGCCCATTTCAGTTTTACTGCTAAGCTATTGCACAGTAACAACAACTGCTTGCTTAGCCTGTTCTAAAAACCAAGCAGTTTGTTATTCTAAACAAAACTGCAAGCAGTATACAAGCATGTATAGGCAGCTTCTGTTTAACATGTATGAACTGCTTGTCGCACGCAAGTAAAGCAGCGCAATAATTTCTAAAGCAGTTTTATCTACTGCTAATATGCATTAATATTATTGCACTTAAATGACATTCGTTACGACAAACTCTAAAGTAATGAATGCAAAGCTTAGGCGATGATTCGTTTAAATAGCTAACCAAAGCATTCGTCATTTACAGCAATTAAGCATTGCACTCTCTGCTTCCGTTTCAAGTGAATCTCATCCCAGAAGCATTTCCATTAATTAGATTCTAGTGCCAGAACCAATTTCGATAGATATTCTATCGCAGCGTATGTCATTTGACCAGCCCTCACAATCTGAGATCCGAACGTTTTGTTGTTGAAATTACATGGTCTCACTTTATTGTTTTGCTTATTCATTAACACTGCGAGACGCTGCGAGTGAGTGAGAGGGCTCGCTCATTGAGCAATGACTCGCCTGTCAACGATGACGTTTGACTTTGTGCCTAAAGACGAAGACGCAGACGAAGGCGGCTAGAGTGAGGGGGAGTGAGGAGTGTGGGAGAGGGAGAGGGGCAATCGACTCTTCTCTGATGGGGGTGGGTGATAATTGGTGTGTGCGCGTGTGTCGCCGTTTGCTTCTGGTGTCCTTTTGTTTGTACCCCTTTGTGCGGGCTTACGAGATCAGAGGAATGGGCCGAGACGGGCATTCGGATTGGTATTGAGCAAACATCAATAAGTGCCATGACGTTTGACATTTGCAAAGAGGTCTCTCAGTCGCTCACTCGCTCTTGTCTCTTGTCTCTGCCCCTTTCCCCTGTCCATTTCAATGTTTTTGTTGGCATTTAAAAGGTTAATGATGCCCACTCGAGCGGCCACACAGGCGCTGCCTGGCGACGATGACGATATTGATAATCTTCGACTGCAATTTCCACAGCGTTCTCTGCTCGATCATTTGCACTGATAGACACTGGTCGACTCTGGTCTGGTCGGGGCTGGGCTGGGCTGGCTACCTTTCTGCGAAAGGTCCGCTGTATGTGTCCCACTGTGTTTGTTGTCAAACAAATCATTTACAGATCTCTCTGCCTTCGCCTCTGCGTGTAGGTGTGAGCTGCAATTTTCCAAAGAAACCCAGACACTCGTTTACAATTGAAGTCGCACTCGAGTTTTGATTAATTTATTGCTCTGCCGGCCACAAGTCGAGGGAAGGTGAAATAAACCATTTAGATAACGGTTGAGCCTCGTAAAAATAAAAACAAAAAACTATTGTGGATTTCTAGATTCTGCGGGCTGTTGCGTTTTTTTTACTTTAATTTTTTTATGAGTTATTTCTATGGCTTGCTGGCGCCATAGAATATATATACATATACTTATATATATACCAATTTGGTAGTAGATAACTGTAAAACTGCGTGGGATTAATCTATTGTTGTATTAAAAAAATAGTTTGACTTTGAAATGGAATTGGAATCCGATGGGTGTGGTAATATTTTATGACTCTTTCAATAGCTGTTGACACGCTCAGGTTATATATGATAAATAAATTCGTAAAGCGATACGATTTATAGAATTTCTAATTAGGTTTTTAGTTTACTTTAGTTTTTAATTGTATTCTTCAACTTAGAATCTCTGCTCAAATGAACTTTGCACTTCTTGTTGTTCGTTTTCAATTTGGCTAGCAGCTCTTTTGTATACCCGGAGGAGTAGGGTATATTGGCTTTAGTTTTTGTTGTCTTTTCTATGTGAAAATAGATAATATTGAATATATTTGAATATTCATATAACTGTGTATTCTACAGTTTTGAAATTAGTATCGAATTGCCAAACATAGAATTTGAATCCCTTTATTTATTTCCAGCTGCAAACGAGTATCATGCAGTCATGCTTACTTGTTTCTATTGGTTTGCTGGAGGTTTTGTTTTTTTAATCTAAGGTTCAGTGCAGCTCGACTCAATTATGAGAACTGGCTCTGGTTTCTAAGCTGGGCACTGCCACAAACATTCGCATCAATTATGCATACGCCAACGCATTCGGCATTGGGCATACAGATGCAGTCCACACAGAAAGAGAGAGAGAGAGGGAGATAGACAGAGAGAGGCAGACTTGGTAACAATTGCCTGCAGCAAGGACTGCTGCTTGTGCATCCTTTTTGCTGGCTTAGCCACAAGTTTACCGCATGGCAAATTCGACGAATTTCCTGCGGTTTTGCAGCATTTCGGTTGGTTGCTTGGTTGGTTGGTTCAGTTGCAACTTTGATTCTCAAATTGAGGGAATTGCGACGAGGACTGAGGTGGGAGATGGGGGAGAACGACCCTTGGTTGGCAGTCGCTTGCATGACCGCAACAGCATTGGTCGAATTCAATTTATTGTAAATGGCAAAAGGATTTGTGCTGGGCTCAGGATTTGTGCATCGTTGAAAATCGTTTGCAGCTGTGCTGGGGCCTAATTCTGGAAACAGTTGTCTTTCGAGACGGGGGCTCTCTCGTTAACATGGCACATCCGCATGTCAAAAATGTCGCACAAAAATCAAAAATGTCGTCAGAGAGAGGTGGGCAGACAGAACAGAACAGACAGACAGACAGACTGACTGACAGACAGAACAGACTGAGAGACGGTACGTACCAGGAACCCGACGTGTTCGAGGCCCTCGGCCCAGACCCAGACCCAAGCACAAAACCCAAAGCGAACCAACCAAAACTCAATAGCAAATTAGCAATTCCGATGCGGCCATTTATATTGTTTATTCTTATTGTAGTAGCTATAGTTGTTGTTGTTGTTGTTGTTGTTACTGTTGCTGCTGTTGACGAACAGACGATCGCGTTTTTATTTTTATTTCATTTTCTATTTGTATGTTCCTTTTTTTTTGTTTTTGTTTTTCTGTTTTTTTTTTTTTTTGTTTTGTGCGCAACGCTTGAAATAAACGCAGTTTTTTATAAATTATTCCGCTCTGTAGTTTGAAGCGATCGACGTTCTCTGTTATCAAGTCCCGACCCGAACCTGTGCTCGATCCCGCAGACCGAGCCTAATGCAAATTAGCACTAAAGTCAGGGAGCATTCGAGCTATTACAATGTCTAATGTCTGATTGGCTGAGAGACTGACGGAATGATGGACTGAAGGCTGACTGACTGACTGAATGACCGACTGAGTGACTGACTGACTAAGAGGCAGATAGCTTGATAAGTAACCAGCTGACTGACGGACTGAAAGGAAAACATCTGACTGACTGATTGAATGATTGAGACATTGATAGACTGAGAATGACTGAGAAACTGATAAGCTGATTGACTACATGATTGACTAACTGACCGATTGACTGACTAACCGACAAACTAACTGACAGACTGACTGATTGACTGACTGATAGCTAGACAACCTGATAATCAGCAGTAATCAGCGCGCTGACTGACTGAACGACTGAGAAACTGATAACCTGATTGACTCAGAATCTTACTTGCCTGATTGACTGAATGACCGATTGACTGACTAACCGAAAAACTGACTGACAGACTGGCTGACTGAAGCAGCGCCATAACATATTCAGCTTCACCAAAAGTAGTTAAAGAGCCATTTATTTGGCAAATGTTGGTAATCAATAATACCTCAAATATTCGCCGTCATGCAAACTGTCCCAAAAAACAAACCCACAAAGATTGCGTGCTTTGCATTGCTTATATATAAATATATATGTATATAAATATATATATTATTGTGTATGTTATATGGCCTGTCATTAAAAGTCAGCCAAAAATGTTTTGTTATATATATTATAATTTGGGTGCGCTTATTTATTTATTGTGACCAATTGTGAGAAGTCGTTGACGAGTTAAGAGTCCATATCAAAGAGTAGGCGGGGGCTGGATAACGTAAACTGTTCACCGTATACCGTTAGGCGCCAGCACCTGTAACGAGGATAAGCATCTAGTTTTCACTTTTACTTTCTCTCTCTCAGCTGATTCCTGGAACTTGGCAACTGTTGTGGTACCTGCTGCACGTGCAATTCCTGCTGCACTTGTCCTCTATTCTCTACGTTTTCTTGGGAAAGGTAAATGATATTGTATTGGGCTGATCGTAATCGATCTTGTTCTTAGTTTGTTTTCTCTTTGTTTTTGCTCATAACTCAATTAGCCGGAAAAACTGTTTGGACAGCAGAAATTACGTGGGCTGCTGCTGGTGCTGCTGGGCTCTTGAAGTCTCTATTAGAGATAGTAGCCGGAAGCAATGAAAATGTGTGGAAAGTGTTGTTCCTGCCTCGAATTTACAGCGAACAAGTGTTAAGGATGTGCGTGACAGTCATTATGTGGGATATGAAGATAACGTCACGTAGCAAACATTCTCTCCGGGTTCCAATAAGGACTTATAGGAGCGAAAACAATATGAAAACGTATTGTACAGTTAGAGTCGAACAATGCAAACAATTTGTCAGATAAAGATAATTCCAAGGTAACCATAAAAATGACTTCTTAGAGATTTCTAATTCCTAATCGTGTTTGTGGGCGGAAACATCAGATCAATCAGGTTACAAATTGATGGAGAGTACAAGAGAGAGGATTATAAGTGAAGCAAATATGTATATAAGATCTTTGATATATTATATTATAATAAACATAAGAACTGTATGAGATGTTTAGGGATATTTTAATATAATATTGAATTATTAAATTAATTTAAATTATATATTTATACATCTTTCATTAATATTTTTATAAGTCTTGGAATTTATTAAAACAGTCCTATAAATATTATTATTTATGTTTACATAGATATTCTTTATAATGGAGTAAGTTTTATTATTAAAGGAAATACGCTTCCCCTTCTCCCATCCTTTCACATATTAGAGCTCGTAAACAGAAGTTTTCCCCAATTAATATCATAAAATCACTAATTTTATAGTTCGTCTCCCTTGGACGCATCCCAGTTTTACGATGCATACAAATTGTGGTTTAATGACGCCCCTTTCCCTATACACACATATAGATATATATCTGCCCATAATGCATATATATGTATATCCCGATCTCACTTCATCAAACTTTCAACAGGCATCTGCTTAGTGCTCAATCTACTATTGTTTATTGCATCGGTATCCCATATTCCACGAGCATTCAAGGGGCTGCCATAAAAACATAACTATGCAAGAAATTAAACAATCAATGGATTTTTATTTTCGTTTTTTGGGTGGCAAACTGGTTCTCATAATATTTACTGTCTTTTGCCTTTCTTCGCTTTGATTTCTTTTATTATTATAGGCTGAACTGATTGAAGTTTTGACAAGAGAGTATTATAGGTTTGTTGTCATTATATGTTACAGGCAAGAGGAGGAATGGACAAGAGCATTAGACTTAGCTTAGAACTTGTATATCTCTGTTTATTTCTCTATTTAATCCTATATATAAAACGAATAGTAGTATTGATACGAGCTGTGAGCCTTCCTATAGTAAGAGTTGCTTAAGTCTATTTTAAATAGGGGATACTCTTCAGAATTGCCCGAAATCTTTTAAAGTCTATATCAAACCTTTATCATTTGAAGAAATCCCGAATATTTGTAATCCTAGACTCACTAAATAATTTATATAGATTCTCCAGAAGTATATCTAGTTTAAGAATATTTCAGTTTTTTATACTTCCGTCAATTCCTTATCAAAATACAGAAAGAACCGTTGTTCCACATGAACTTTTCAGGGTATTCTCTAGTCGATCACCTGAGGACTTACCCTTGTTTTATTTGCTTCGCGTCGTAATTTGTGAGTTTATTGATTGAGATTTTGATTTTGTTTGGTGCTTTTGGTCAAAATGCTTTTTAATTATACAAAATAAAAAAGTAGAAAGAGCAGAGACAATTTTATGGACGCAATGAAAGCTGGTAGCGTGTCATGATTCAAATGGGAGTATTCGGACAGACATAGATAAATTGATGACGCTGGCAGAAGCGGCACAGGAAGTTCTCTTAAAAAAAAAGAAAAAAGCAGAAGGGAAAAGGTTTGTGACAAAACATAAACATATATCAATTGAGTTGTCCTGGCCGTGTGCGTTCAGGATGCGCTTAAAAAGAAATCCTTTCCGTTTGCCGCTGGCCAAATGAGTTGGACTTCCGCTGCAGCGCGTGGCCTAAGTTGTCGCCAGCCACGCCCCGCAGACCTAATGCAGTTGTCACAATCTCGCTTTATACACAGAGATGTCTGTTTGTCTATATCCATATCTATATCTATATATATGTATATATATATCTGTAGCTGGCAACAACTATGCTAATCGATGCAATGCCAAACTGGGCGAGAGCCAGAGATGGCTTTTGAGAAGGGTGACTGGAGGAGGGGGGCCGGGCGGCAGGAGTTGGTGCCTGTCTAACCAAGGCGACGCCATTTGCAGTTTCACACTTTTTTTTAGCCATGGCTCGGACCATTTTTTATGGTCAAGCGTGCCAAATTTGTAAAATGCGTCAGAGACAAGTGTAAAGTAGGTGTTGTTGTTGTTGTCGCTGTTGTCGCTGATGTATAGTTGTTGCAAGGCTTGCATAATACCCTATAAATGCCTTCGCTGGCATCACACCCCTTTAGAAACTTTCCATAATTTGTGCAATAAATCAAATGAATTTCACTCAAAAACAATCAAAAGCCAAGGCGAGCAGCCAATTATTAATAAGAAAACACAAAAATGCCTTATAGCACAGCATAGCTCAATAGCTGAGCCGGGCTAAGCAATAGCCACCAAAAATCACAGCAACAACAAATTAAACATATCAATAAAAGTCGGCACGCAAACAAGCGATTGACACGCAAAAACACATTTAAAATTGATTAGCTCGGTCAACAGCGCCGGCCCCAGTGGAGAGTCCGACTTAAGCATAGAAGATGTCTAGACGTACAAATGGGCCCGGTGTGACATTTGCCCCTGAGGCACTACAGCTCCATCTTCCCCCTCCCCCTCTCCTTTCTCTCTGTCTCGCTCTCTCTTCATGCCATCCCCTCTCTCTCGCTCTCGCTCTGTTGCTTCTGTGTCGCGTGCTATGAACAACAATACAAATTTAGTTTTGGCCAATTTTGAACATTTGTTAAAAGAGAAATACATGCGTTTTGGATGCTAATGATCGAATTTTTTATACTCTATGAGATTGAATGCAATGATTGAAATGTGGAATTTCTATTTCAGATTGGGTTTGCGTTGAGCCCTATGATTAGTTAGTTGTTGAAAGGTTCCAAAACTGAAATTGGATGGGCTCGACTAGTTAATTGTTGTTCGAAATGGAGATTGTGCCTGAAATAGAATTGAAAACTAAACTAAACTAGAGGATCACACTCTAAATAAGACTTAACACAATATTTAGTTTCCCGAACAGCCTATAGCTATAAGAAATCGAGATTCAAAATCTAGAGTGAAATTCTTTTGAGTTATTTCGAAGTATTAGAATGTAAGCTTTATATATTTATAGTAGTTAGGTATAATTGAAATATATCTTAACTATAGCTAAGATACTGGCTGCTAGAGCCTTTGTTTTGAAATATTATATCTATCTATATCTATTTATATTTTTACTGATATCTTCTACTCGCCCAATTGCCTAATCAAGTCACTTTACTTTAACTTTTAGGGTATTTTAACATGGAAAACCTTCGCTTGTCTCTAACTGATAAGCAAAAATGTGCGTTGATCGCCGCGAGCAACAAATACAACAAGAAATGTATCTTTAAAATATATAAAAGATACATACAGATATATATACACATATATATATAGATATGTATATACTATATACACACACATACATATGTATATTTATAAATATATATTTAGCTATGTCTGTCGCTCTGTTGCGTCGCCTGTCTCGATTGGGTTTCACTCTCAGTTTCTTGGGCGAAGGGGCATAATTATTGGGTCAGCATTTGGGGCTACGTGCGTCGTCATAACGGACGCAGCGCAAAACTAATTTTGGAGCCTGGCCCCAACTGGGGGCTATTTCCAGCAAAACGCTGAGCATCTTTTGCTTAAGCTTAAAGTTTATGTTGGCTGCTGCTGCTTCTTCTTCTACATCATCTTGCGCTGCTGTGGCATCTTATGATTTATTAGCTTTGATCAATTTGATGGATATTTCTTTTTTGGCAAAGCGATCAATCGATCCAGGCACACATATATATATACATGTTTTGATATATTTATATGTATAGAGTACTGCTGCAAGTAAGCTTGAGCTCGAGTTTGAGTTTGTGCCTACCTTAAGGGCTTTCCAAAAAATGCTTAAACCAATTTTCACAAAAGCGCGCTTAATTAAACGGAATCTCTCTGACTGCCTGCCTGGCCTGCTTTGCCTGGCCTGCCTGGTCTGTCCGGCCAGCTGTCTGCTCGGCTGCTCCGTCTGCTCCATCCGCAGTCGAGCTTCAATGGTGGTCGTCGCCCCAGAGACACGATAAACGCGTACAATTGTTTGCACTTAAGATTTTTACACATGATTCAGTAGCCGGTAAGCCCGGCTCTCTGGCACAGACATTTCGCTGGCGATCCATGCGCTTTTGTGTCCTGGCAGTCATGTCTGCATATGTTGCACTGGCACTCAAATCACAGTCGGAGCCACAGCCGCAGCCACAGCCTCGCTGCAGCGAGTAGCGCGGGGTTCGCCGTTGTTGTTCTATCAGATGCAATATTTGCTAACGAATAAATTGGCATTTCACAAGTTGCCCTGACAGACGACTGCCAACTGCGACTGCCTGCGACTCGGCCTGGCTGCCAGCCTGGCTGACTGCCTGCCTGCCTGACTGACTCCCTGGCAAACTTGTTTGCTGCTCCTGCCCGCATGGCCTCTGCCTTTGCCTCTGCCTCTGTCTGCCTGTCCCAGCATCCCAACATCCCAACATGCATTGCAATCATTTTTGTTGAATCTAAAATTGACGCATCGCGGCTATGACTTCGTCATTCTTCTCTACCGTTGCAGTAGCATCAACTACCGTGTTACGCGGCCAGGGCTAAAATGGCCAGCGCGTCGCACATTTTTCGACGACATCTGAATCTGATTAGAGGCTGTGGCCAGAGCCAACTCGTCGTCGTCGTCGTCGTCCAAGTTGAAGTTGACGTTGACGTCCAGCCTCAACAACAGCAGCAAAACTGAACCCCAGGCAAACTGCAATTCAAGGAAGAGCCAATCTTTCCCTCACTTTCATACTGCACAGTGGTTGAAGATATAGGCAAATTAAATTTTATATTAATATTAATATTATTTTTGATTAATATAAGTAATACATTTTTAAATTCAATTCAATTGAAATTATAATATTGTGGATTATTTAAAAATCTGGTAAAGAATTGTATTAATAGGACTTTCTATCTATTGTACTTTATATATATATATATATATATATATATATATATATATATATATATATATATACTAACTTTACCTACATACGTAAGTCTCCTTTCGTTCACTTTCGCTCCACTGTGCCACTGACTGCTGTGTGGGGGCTGCAGCATCTCTTAGCCCCGCTGGCTTGACTTGTTCGCCTCCTTTTTACGTGGAACTTCAGCCCCGTTTCGATATGCCCTAAAACATATTTTGTGGCATTTGGTTGCACATAAATTCCATGTCATTGTCATTGTCATATGTAGCTGCACCTCTCGCTACTCCTCATATTATTTTATGTATACGAAACTAAACTCAAACCGCAACAGAAAATGGCAAAAAATTGTTTAAAAAATCAAAATGCGCGCGCTGCTTTTGTTTTGTGTGGCTTTGCTTTATTTTTGTAGGCGCTGAGCCACGTTTTGCACTTTGCATAAATTGAACTCTCGTCTCACTCTCTCTCTCTCTCTCTCTCTCTCTCGCGCTCTCTTTGTCTGCTGGGATCCTGTGCATAATCGTGTCCTTGTACAACAAAAGCAATTGCTACTGTTTGCCGCACATTGGCTGGCTGCTTAGTCGTGGTCATCATGTGGCATATATCATGTCGTCGACAGTCAGAGACAGAGACACTGCCACGCCCCCGCCTCGTCTACTAAGAGCGTCTGGCAACTGGTAACTGGCAACTGCGCCTGCGCGCATTCGATTCGATGCGCCCAGGCAAAGTCTCGAGCCGCCTCGCTCAAATTTACATAAAATTATGCAAAATCATGCAATGCGCTTAGTGTCTCGTCTCCCCTCTCTCACTCTCGCTCTCTCTGGCTCACTCTATGCCGCCTCTCTCCCTCTCTCTCTCTGTCTCTTGTTAGTGCGCGTTTTATGAATGGAATCGCAGGCAGTTGAAGCTGCGGCTGCTGCAGGATAAGAGAGGGAATGAGGTGAGGTTGGATGTGGATGTGGATGAGTTTGTGGATGTGGATGAGGCTGGCATCCTCCAGTCAGCCAGCCAGCCGTGCCTGCAACTTGTTGCCGCTGTTGTACATTAATGAAATTTGTTAGTATCACGACTTTTATGCCTGTTGCCTGCCAAGTTTGCTTTTGTTTTGTTCGCCAGTTGATTGTTTTTTGTTTTGTTTGTTTTGTTTTTTCTCATTTTTTTTTGCTTCTCGATTTTCGATTTGTGCATTAAATTAAAATATATTTATAATATGAATACTCTGCATAGATTTGCCGCGCGGCATCTCTCTGACAACAATAGCCAGCTATATAGGTTGACCACTCATGCGTTTCTTTGAGCTAAACATATTTAGGAAGATCTAATCGGATCTCCACTTTTTGGGGACATTTTATGCTGAATTTATAAGCATGTGCTCCAGCTGTGATGCTGTGGTGCGAATTTATGTTTCGAATTGTGCATAAATGAATAAAATTTTGATAGAACCAGAAGAAGATGATGATAAGAAATGAAGCTGATGGAAGTTCGTGCTTGACTGTATGAATATTCAAATGAAATATAAAATATATAACTTTTGCTGTAGAAACCATATTGTGTTTTATGCAATATATTAATTATATAATTTATGGTATATAATAAGGGATTTTAATTAATATCACTTTCATATGCAGCTGGAGTCTAATCAAGGCCTGCTTCAGCAATCTCTATAGCATACTTTCTAGAGCACATTTGCGTAGACTGTTTAGTATATATCATTATTATTATAATTATGTATTTTCGAAGTTATACACAGATATATTTCTCTACAGTATACTTTGAAATTTCAGCTGCAGTTGGAGCTAGCGTCGCTCACAGATAGAATCTAGTTTCTGTTGTTGTTCTTTCACATACAGCTGCAACAATTGCCTCATCTTTCAAACCTTTGCCCCAACCCAAGTTGTTATTGTTGTCACATCTTCAGTTGCTGTTGCTTGCAATCGGATCTGCTGCTGTTGTTGCTGCTGCTGTTGGCGACATACAAAAGCCATGTCAATCAAAGTTTTGTCACAACTTCCAAGCAGCGCAGTAGACGCAGTTGCAGACGCATTTAATCGCAGTTTTTAACATATCGATCAGCGTTGGGGAGAGTTCGCGGGAGACGCAGAAAACGAAGAAACTCGCTGAAAATGAAAATGAAAAAGAAAAATCCCAAAAGTGGATAGCGTTTAGCCAAACGTTGATGCGTATCTGAAACGCTCTGGGGATGGGGTTGGCGATGTGGATATGGATTTGATGTGGATATGGTTAAGTCTTTGGGGTGTTGGATAACAGCCACAGCCGCAGCCGCAGCCGGAGCAGCGACAACTGCTTTTGGTTTAAATGCCGATGACTTTTGGGCTTATCGTTTAAGCAACATCCACGACAACAACAATAACAACAACAACAACGGCTGCACATGGGAGCATCTTTGATCAGGGCAAGCTAAGGGCTCGACGGGCTCAGCTTGAAGAGAAGGAGAGTATTCGGTTGGACTCTATCGTGTAATTTATGACAATATATGCAGCGTTAATGTCGCTGGTCGCATCATTGATCGATGTCTGTCACTCGGGTCGGATGCTGACTGCTTATATAAGTGTCAGAGTACCGCGATTGTTATCAGAGCAGGAGAAGGAGGCGCTGCCCCGATCGGGGCTAAAAACAACAACGAACGACGATGGAGACGACGACGGAGATGACGACGACGACATATTTGGCACCGCCAGGTAGCCAGTTGAGTCGATTCCAAGTTTGATTATCGACCGGCTGTTGCATTTTAATTAATTTCGGATGCGATTTGCATGATCTAGAGCGACGTTGCCTAAAGAGGCCAATCGAGCGCATGTTTTATGGATGTCAAAACAATTGCTACATATTCAAAATGTGCCGAACAGCCATTGCGCAAGTTGTACTCCAATCACGGTTGTATATATATATAGAATATATATGTAAATATATAGTATATATAGTGTATATATATTATATATATCTATATCTATATATATTTATATACATTTGTAGTTCTATATGTAAGCATTTCCTTTACTTGAGTCACAGTAACAAATGCCAAACGAAAGGTGTATCAAATAATATATATAATGTTTTCTTTAACAGAATCTATTTTGATTAAAGAATTTACATAGTTTCTGAGATGTTAGGCAGAAATGTAAATTACTTAAATGAAGCATATGAATGCCCTGATACAGGCCTGAAAGCTGACTTGTTTTATAACAGGAATCGATTGCAAGTATTTAAGCAAAGTTAAATATTGTTTGATATTGAAATAATAAAGAAAGAAATAAATAAAAATTATAAATAATAAAAACAATTTTTTCAATTTCATATCATATTTCTATTGCTCAATAGTCAGCTCAGCTATAGAATCTAACAATTCCGACTATGCCAAAAAAATTAAGTTATTTATAATCATAGTACAGATTATAGAAATTAGAGTTTTGTTTTTGAATATCTGAAATTTGTTCCTGATTCAAAAAATTTGCTAATCTTCAACTATTTTTTACTTTCATTCAAATTCGTATACATTTCTAAAAGATATTTCAGATTCTGCCAGAATTATATTAATATATATCTTAAAAGCTTTTCTTACTATATATTACAAATATATTTCTAAATATTTATTTGCACGCCAATCAAACATCTCATATTCAACTTATAACAGTTGAGTTGAGTTAATTAAAAAGAAATAAATTTTTGTATATTTTAAAGATTTTTTTATAAGCTCCTCATATCAGATTAACGTCATATGATAATCGCTTATCTCCATTTCCAATCAGAGATTAGGTTTCTTAGTCTCTAGTGTGTCTGAGTTTTTTTTCTTTTTTTTGGCACGGTCTGGCCTTGGGCGTTACACACATGATAAGTAAGCTATAGATATTTCACTTGTGTCAAGGGTATATAAAATGCTGTTTCCATATAATTTATGCACTGGCCGTTTTGGCTGGCAGCGCAAATAAGGGCATGTCTGGCCAATGGCCATCAGCTGCGATTGCAACCAGGACATGCTTGCCATGCATGCAGCAATGCAGCAGCAGCGGCAGCTCTTGGCCTTCAATTAAACAGCAACACACATAGCAGCAACAGCAGCAGCAGCAGCAGCAGCAGCGACGTAAAATACAATAAATAACTGGACAGGGCCAGCAAATGAAGAGATATAAACCAAGTTGCACTTCGTCTGCCTTTCGCGTCTCTTCGTCTGCATACGCAAAACTTATGAGGAGGCCAGAAGAAAACCGTGGCCAGAAAACGCCCTAAAACGTACATCGATCGCTTTCTTGTTGCTGCTGTTGTTGTTGTTGTTGTTGTTCTGGTTGTTGTTGTTGTTGCTGCTGTGGTTGCTGCGTTTTCGCACGCATCGCCAAACGGTGGCCACTGCAAGAAGCGAGGGGGCGTGGCCGCAGGCCGGGGGAAGGGTTGGCAGGTGGATCGCCGGCTCGAGGTGATTGCTGGTGAAAAATTCCATTTGTGACAATGATAAAATAGTTTAACCTCGGCAAAAATCGCGTTTTGAATTTGAAATGCGATTTTGTGACTTTTTTTTGGCGTTTCGCTTCAAAAATTTATTTGTTGCTGTTGCCGTTGCCGTTGCCGTTGCTGTTTACTGCTGCTGCTAACACTGGGCCCCAGTTCGTAGCCGCTGCCAGAGTCCGAGCTCGAATCCGGGCTACTGTTGTCTGCTTAACACGGCGCTGCCTGTAGGCAATTTTGTTGCTTGCTTTTGCTGCTGGGCATTATTTGGTGACAGTTGCGCGACGTGGTTGACTGTTCTCGCTGTTGTTGTTGTTGTTGTTGGTTGTTGTTGTTGACGTCGTCGCAACGTCAGCGTCAACAACAGCCTCGTCCCTTGTCTGTCATCCGTTGTTGTTGTTGACATTTGCGGAGGCGTCAATGCAAGTCGAGGCGACCGAGAGTGGCCAGAGAAAAAGAGAAGTTTTGCGAGGTGCGGCAAGGAGTGAATATGTTGCATGTGGCAGAAGGAACATGAAAAGCTAAAGGCATATGAAAGGAGAAGGAATGAGAGAAAGGCAGGGAAAGAGAGAGAGAGAGAAAAGGGAGATGGAGGAAGAAGGAGTAAGAGAGAGAGAGACGGAGAGAGAGAGAGAGAGGGATAGAGAGAGAGAGAGAGAGAGAGAGAGAGGGAGAGAGGGAGAGAGAGAGAGAGAGAGAGAGAGAGCGATATTAGAATAGAAAATGGAAAAAGGACGGTGAAAGTAAATGTTTCAATTATAAATTATGGGATTTTAAACAGTTACAATTTAAAATGGGAGAATCAAGATAAATAACTAACAGCAGATATTCAATATTGAATGAAATAGCAAAAATACAATTGAAAATATTCAATATAAATTTACTCGTATATAAAAAAATATATTATATAAAATATATAAATATATAGGACATATTCAAGCAAACCCCATTAGAATATGCCCCTGCACAGTGTTGCTCAGCTGAAAGCCCTTGCTCCATATCCATATTAAAGTTCTATAAAATGCCACATTTGCCTCTCGGCAGCAGATCGTGTGTCACTTTGTCAGTGACGCGTCGTCGCCTTTGTTGCTGCTGTCGCTGTCGTCGTCGCAGTCGTCGTCGTCGTCGTCGTCAGTTGCGCCGCATTAAAAACCAGTAGCAAATGCGACAACAGAAGCGGGCACCATATCATAAGTTGGAAACATATTTTGACTACGAAATCAGAAGGCAATGCAAAATCTCAGACTGTACGTGTGTCTGAGTGTGTGTGCTTGTGTCTGTGTGCACAATATAAATAAAATAATTGCCGACATAAATAAATTCAAAACTCTTGTACACGAGACGCTGAAAATGCCGCGAGCTCTGTGAGCTAAAAGCTTTGTGCGTGGTACACATTTTATGATATTTAGCAGTTGTTGTTGTTGATGTTGTTGTTGTTGCTGTTGCTGCTGTTGTTGTTGTTGTCAATGGTATTTTGCATGCAGCAAGGCAGGCGTAGACGGGTGGGTCGGTTATTAAAGTGCAGCGCTAGCTTTCATTGTCTCCCGAAATAAAAGCAAAACAGAAAAAAAATAAAAGAAATAAAAATCGAAAGACTTAAGACACGAACTTGCCAAGCGACTGCATTGTCGTCGATGGCGCGTGTTTTGGGACAAATTCTATTTTTATAACAATTTAAATTCAGCCAATTGTCAAGGTGTGTTAGCCAACACAACAACAGCGAGGCAAAGCAGACAAAAAATTATGTCTGCATTTTCGCGCCTGTTTTGTGGCAAATTGACAACAATTGCTGCTATTAGTGAGTTATGTGCGTCTGGTTGCTGTGCGCCGATTTATGCCATCGGAATGTCTGTCAAGGGCGTGGACGACGTTCAGTTCAGGCACTGAAGTCGCCCAGAGCTGCACTAACTTCCGCTTTTTAATTGAGTTCTAAATGCCCGACGCCTTCATCCAGCGGATCATAAAAATGCCATGCCAAAGATACGCGTATAGAAAAAACTAAAGCCCAGAGGAGGAAGAGGAATGTAAGCAAAGATCTGAGCTGAGTGATTGGAGGCCACGGAACGTGCACAAGTAGCCGGGCAGAGGAAGTTTGAGTTCATGCATATTAATTAGGAGGGCAACCTGTACCATCGTCAAAGCTGGCCACACGATCGGGGCATCTTTTGATTTGATTTGCAGTCCAAATTGAATATAAAATTCGTTTTATTGGGCACACGGATCTCAGACTCGAACTCTCAACAATGTTTTGCGCATTTTTCGCACATTAAGCAAGAGATTAACACTTGAGCTGCGCTTGTTCTAAATCAGAGACTGACATTATCTGCGCCGCATCGCCACAATAAGATTTGCAGGCGCTCAGCTGCAGTCGGCACAATTTGTTGCTGACACACACACACACACACACTCACACGCACATGCAATTGTGCAGGCTCGTTAAAGTTGCGGGCGAGTCGGGAACTTCACATTTTTAATGCCCGCTCATAAAATGGCCAACACTGGTGTTAATTAATTTCGAATAGGCCGCTCGGCTAGGAAGCAGCCTGGAGGGCAGTAAAGCGCAGCTAAAGGAAGTCATCAATCAATGCTATTGCACAGAGAGATTTCAGATGTTGATTGAGCATAAAAAGTAAGAGATTTCCATTGATGTAAGCTTGTTGCTGATAATGTATTAATGATGTCAAGTGTGTGAGATGATATAAATGGTGAAGACAGTTTTTGTAGGATTAACATTAGCTGTAGAGCTAGTAATCGAACTTTAGGATATACTTTAAAGTGTTATACACATAATCTAGACAAAAAATTTATATACATAAACCCATACAAGAAAAATATATATTAATATATATATATATATATATATATATATATTGTATTGTAAGATTTATCTAAAGTCTTTGTATAAATAGATCAATTAATATGATCTTAAAGATCTTAGTTTGACAAAGCTTAACAAATCTTGCTTAGGGATTAAATTCATTTTATATTCATATATACATATGTATGTACATTAATGTATTTAATATAGCATATGTTTTCAAAATATCATATATATTCTTATATATTCAAAATATATATTTTATGCGTTACACAGTAATGCCCATCAGATATTTCAAGTATATATTTTTCTCCATCTAAAAATAATTTTCTGTGATCTTTTTCAGCTCAATCTTCGATACCTCTATATCAGCTCAATATCTTTATACTTTAGTATAGCAAATCTTGTTGGATTTATAATTAAAATTGCTCAAATATATATACATTTGTTCATCTATATATACACAATTTGATATATATGTTTTCCATTTAAAATGCTTTCGTTATATGCGCCAATTAGACAATAGCTAATGAATTTATTGTTTGTGCTTGTGTGTGTGTGTGTGTGTGTTTCTTTTTTGCGGCAACTAATCCATACATACAGCATAAGTACATACATATATTATTTTTAATTGCACACCAACAACAGCAGCAACAACAACAACAACAACAATTTGATGTGCAGTTTTCTCACACACCTTCCTGCCTGGCGGCACTTGCATGAGCTGCGGCAATTAAACAACAACGAGCCGCATGTTTCTTCAAGCTTTTCTTTCACTGATTACTATATTTAAACATTTAAAGCAATAAAACAACGAGAAGAAGAGGAGAGAGAGAGAGAGAGAGAGAGAGGGGAAGAGGAGTGGCGGGGAGAGCGTTTGGTGGGTGGGCGCAATCAATGGGCATGCGAAATATTTGTTGCCTTCAATACACAAAACATGACTCATTGTTGTTGTTTGCTGGCCGTGAATGTTGCTGTTGTTGTTGCAGGCAAATTGCCAAAATATTATTGTGCACACAGGCAATTAGCACTCGCATAGTTTGGAAATTTTTCTAAACGATCAGCGCTGCTCTGCCCACCTCCCCTCCCCCCTCCCCCCGACTGAGTCTCGGGGCGCTGCGTGCCTCAGCTTGTTGGCGTTCTTGTAGTTGAGCGTTCGTGAGCGGATTGTCTAATTGGGATACATCGATTCAATCACGTGCAAATGCTCGACAATAGAATCTTTTTTTTTTGTCGTTAAAGTTTAACGATTTTGACGTAGCTGCAGGTGCAAACTGTACTCGCAGGCATGTTAATATGGCCGCCATGGTTAGTTGTAATTGTTGTTTGCCCGTTGCTGTGAAAACAAAGCGAACGGGCCAACAATATATACAATGTGTACATATGAAAAGCACCAAAAGACACACACACACACACACACACTGTTGCACACACACACACACACGCACACTGGCGCACTTGGCCGGCAGTCAGTGAACTCGCATGGCCGCACGAATAACGTTTCGTGACAGGCAGCAGCACAACTACCAACAACAACAACAACAACAACAACAACAACAACAACAACACCAACTACAATTGAAGGTTGAAGTTACATTGGCTGTGCGTGTGTGTCTGTATGTGTGTGTGTGTGTGTGTTAGTGTGCGTGCATCGCCATTCGGGCGTACCAAAAACCCAGCGGAGGCCACGCAGCAATCGACCCTCCCCCTACTTCTGCTGCTTCTGCTTCTTCTTCTCCTTGTTGTTAGTCTTTTCTCTTTATATGCATTATATGCATTATTATTATTACATTATTGTGTATTTCAAGTTTGTTTCGAGCTCTCTTAGCCACCGCATTGCCTTCGTTTTGATTGAGGAAATCGCCGTTGTCACATTGAAAATTCAGTGAAATTTTCGTAAGGCCATTGGCCACAGCAACAATTATAAATGGGAGAGATATAGTTAATATATATATCGTAATAGTTTATAAGTGTATATATATGCAGTATATACATATAGGTGTATCAAATAAAGAGTTAAATTATATTAATATATGTATATAGTTATTTTATGTTTTGTTTTCATATAATAAATATATTTTTTGCAACTCAAAAGACTTAGGCAACGAACTTTATTAAAGAATCTTTCAAACCAATAGATTATTTACTTTATTGTAATTGTTATTATGCTATTGTATTTGTTATACTATTTGTACTGATGATACACAGACTTAAGTATTACAGTTTAAGTATTGTATTCATGTCAATATCATTATTGTTATCATTATCAAAATTTATTAGAACAATTGGTAAGCAACAGACTTAGGTAACGAACTTGGTGTAAGCAGCAAGACATAATCAATTATACTGATATAATGATATATAAATTCTAAATTTAAATTAAATATTTATATAAAAGAATATTTAAAAAATATATATATATATATACCGTATATTCGCCATAATAAAATGTTAAACAATTCATATCGAAGCGAAATGTTTAGATAAATTGCAAAATAATTACTAAAGCAACGAGCTTGGGGCAAACATATATCAAAATATCATATAAATAATTTGTTTTAGTCTAATTATAAAGAGAACAACATATCACACATATACATATCTACACATAAAACAGTCTCAAATGATTTATATAAAAGCAATGAGTATTTGAGTTAACTGTAAAAAAAAATAACTTGGGCAACCAGCTTGGCTTGAATGCAATTATTCAAATTAAGCGATGAAATATATATAAAATAAAATAAAATTATATTTTATATATTTTATATATTATATATAATTACGCTTAATTTGAATAATTCTTACTTATATGCCCATATACAATTTAAATTTATTTACAAAATATCCCTAAAGTAATTCAGTTTCAAGTAAAATTTACTTCTGAATAAAATGCAAACAAATTACTTAAGCAACGAACTTGTTAGAGCTTACAAGGAGGTCAAATATATAGAATTATAATTTAAAAATATACCATATATATACAGCTAACTGCATTAGATATCCATGTCAAATGGGGCAAAAGCAAGCATCTGGAGCAGCTGCCAAACAAAAGACTTAGGCAACGAACTTGTTGTCAAACGCTAAGAGCCGATTTGTGTTTTTGTTTTTAATTTCTTTTGTAGTTGCTTGTGTTTCGCTGCTCTTCTTCTTCTTCGACTTTGCTTTTATATCGTATGACAACATTGCTTGTAGGCTTGATTAGAGCAGCCATCGCACAGATCCCGCCGAGATGTCTGTCAGCGCAGCTGCCTGCATGCGGGGAACTATAAAAATTAGCTGCGTCGACTGCTGCTGCTGCGGCTGCTGCTGCCGTATTTTATTGGCGTTTCTCTACGAAACATTTTATAACGTAAACTCTTTTGTATAGGGTTCCATGTGTGTGTGTGTGTAAGCGGTTTCCTTCGACAATATTTTCAAATTAACCACATTAACAGCGACCTTTTAATTAAGTTTCTTCTCTCTGTTTCATTTGGCATTGGGAACTTTATTGATTTCTATTGTTGTTGTTGCTGCTGTTGTTGTAGTTCTTGTTGTTGCTGTGATTTGCGTTATAACTTTTAACTGATTGGCTGGCCAAGTTGTTGTTGTTGTTTTTCGTCTTCGGTTTTCGATTTGGAGACACATGTGAAAGCTCTGTTACAAATCGGCTTCGTTAAACGATAATAGCCCACACCAGCACTGGCACTGGCACCACCGGCACCACCTGCACCACCAGCAGCTAGCCTGAACCGCCTTTAGCTTTCGCTCGTTATCGCTCTGACCTCTCTGGGCCCTGTTCGTTTAATGGCCATGCGCGGCTGTGCTTAAAAAAAAAATACAAATACAAATACTGATAGCCACAACGAAAAACCCAACGAAACCAAAGCAAACTGAAAATCGAGTCAAAAAACCGAATCTTTCCCATGATTGTCGCCAAAGTGTTTTCGTATCATACATCGACTACGTGTCGCTTGTTGTTATTGTTATTGCTGCTGCTGTCGCTGCTGCTGCTCGGCCTTTCGACTATTTTTATGTATACGCGCCTCACATTTGTGCTGTGCTACAAAGTCCCCACAACTTATCCGATACTCATCAAGTTATCCATCAAGTATTGCCCCTACGCTGCTGCTGCTAGCAGTTCTTCCTCTTCTTCTCGCTGTCTGTGCATATGTGTCTGTGTCTTAGGCGCTTAAAGCTTTTTAAGGGTTTTTAAGATTTTTATCTAACAAACTCGCTGTGCATACTTAATTATGTATTTTGAAATGTGAGACAGGTTGTGTGCCTGTCTTATGGCCACAAAAGGTTGTTGTTTGTGTATGTGTGTATGCGTGTGTGTGTGTGTGTGCTGTTGTTTTGTATACGGCTAGAGCTACTGTCGTTGACAACAGCGCACAAGTGTATTTTGTGGGCAGGTGCAGGCGGCAGATCGTACAGATTGCCAGGAATCAGACAACCCAGATATATATATATATATCATATATATATATATGTAAACGGTATTCATATATGCCAATGCCTATGTGAAACATAATAGATCGTCTCGCCTTTGGCGCATGGCTGGGTTATAAGCTATGCTCCATCACGTTGCCCTTCGAGCACACACTCAACAATTCTGTGCAACATTTATTTCTGGACCCCACCCACTTGTGCAAACGCCCCAGTAAATAATTTATGCACTCGATTGACACTTGCTCATGACCTTATCGACGTCTTCGACAACGACAACAACGACAACGTCTAGTCTGCCAAGCAAATTGGCCAGCGGCGCACATTGGCCCAGGCCAGAGTCAGACCAATAACAACAATTAAGCACACACGATCAACAAAACAACAACAACTCTTGAATTGTATTGTTGCCATTTTTCTTTATGGCTTTATGCGTTTTGGCATAGGCAGAGCTCGCGCGCTGGCAACGCAAATAAATCAATTGATTTCAATTATAATTATAGACTCGAGTGCAGCTCGAGCAGTCTCTTGGTTTGCCTGCCTCGCTGGCTGCTCCTTTTGCTCCTTTTGCTCTTGCCTGGCGGCCTTTTTGCATTCACATTCGCATTCACATTCGCATTTGGATTCATGAATGCTTTTTGGTTAGCGCGTGGCCAAGTGCTCATTACTTTTGCTCTTGCCCCCAAAAACAGTGTACGCCCCCCTTTTTATGCTCGTTCGGGAAGTGAAGGCGAGCATATAGGATTTTGTGTCATTTTGATTGTTCTGTGTATCCTTTGTCTTTGTGGACGCTAAAGATTTGATTTTCGGCATATTTATCTAGGTTTTGTGTTATTTGATAAAGAGTTTTAAATTTGTAGTATATGTATACTATACTATACAATACTTTGTCTCTGTTTAGAAGACAGTTTTGTCTATATAGCTTGGCTAATATATTACTGAGAGAAAGGAGGATCTTATATACTTAGCTAACAAGGATTATCAATATTGGATTTCAAATTATAGAAAGACATCTCTCGATAACTCTATCTGATAAGTCAGTTAGAATGCGCAATTTCTCCAGATCTGTCGAGCTGCTCTCTCTCTTCTCTACAGAAACATGCAAAAATCATATGATTTTCTTGAGTCTTGTTTCATTCCAATCTTCTCTAGATCTCATTTCTCCAGAACACTTATAGAGTATTATGCCGTCAGTTATGCCCGCTTGGTATGCATGTACATGTCTATTTCTTCTGTTTTGTTATTGAGGCGTTGTTTTGGCCAATTGTTGAAAAATGAAATGGTCTTGCACATAGTTATGACTCGTATCTCTGAGCTCGCATCTCGCATCTTGCCGTTTGCATCTACTATTTGGAAGCGAGTCATGCTCATGCTGCGCCTGGCTCCTGGCTTCTTGCTCCTGGCTCCTGGCTAGCTATCCATTGGAGAGATGTATGTATAAATTTTCATTGATTTTAATCGAGTGAGTCGTAGCGCTGTGGTCAAGTGACTGTTATTTATTTTATGCGCTACTTCACAACTTTATTTAAGTGCCTTCTGGGTTGGCCACCCTCCTGCTACTCCTCCTACTTCTTCTCTTTCTCCTGGTCCTACGCCTGCTGCAAATTATATGCATTACGCATATGAAAAAGTCCTGCAGCAACTGTGGCAGACGCTTAGCTTGTTGTAAATTGACTTATAAGTGGAGGAATAGAGAAGTTATGAGCTTGTTATAGATGAAAGTGGCATAAGAAATGGGAAGCACTTGAGTCGTATTCTAAGAACTGATATAAGATTCAGTTGGTGGGGTCAGTAGAGTCAAAATTAGATATGTTGTCTGTTGCACTTTATATATAAAACAAACCCAATCATTTCAAGTATTTTGTCTGTTATAAACTAGCTTTTGAATATAAATGATCTCAGCATATAAGTTATATAGATCTTTATCTCCAAAATCGACAGCTTATTCATATGACATATCCTTACCACCTTATCACCTGCTTAGCTATAGAAAATTATCTCTCCATGCATATCCATCTCCACATTCGTCTTGGCTTTAGGCCCATTGCTTAGCTTGTAATAGTTGTCCTAATGCTTTGTTTATGTATTTTTTTTTTCATTTTCTGTATTTAAGCCGGCGCTTGCTCAGCTTCTGCTACTGGCTATTATGTCTATCATTAAAATATTTTATGCTGGCTTAAGTTATTATGAGCGACGTACGCTGGCTACTGTTAAATGAGCACGCTGCCTGGCCTGGTCTGGCCTGCTCTGGCCTGGTCTGGTCTGGTCAGCCTGGTTGGCTGGTTGGCACTCCCTTCTAACAACACTTACAAGTGCTGGAAATAATCTAGAGGCAGCGGAGGCAGCCACAACAATAATAAAATTGAAACCGATCGTCTTTCAAAATGCGTGGCACGTCGCGCAGTTTATTAAAATAACTTGGCTGGCGGAGGGAACTGGAGCCACATCACCTGCTATAAGAGTTTTGCGGGCAAGAAAAATTAGTTTAATCATAAAAATGCTCGACATCGACAGCAGCAGCAGCAGCAGTAGCAGAAGCAGTCGCAGCAGCAGACGACTCTAGAGGCAGCTACCTGTTTTTTCAGCAAGAAGATGACTTCAATTAAAAGCTTTTAACAATATCACGTACGGCAAATCGCAGAAGCGAGGAGCAACAGCAGCAGCAACAGCAGCAGCAGCAGCGGCGGCAGAGGCAGCGGCAGCAGACGTACAGCCTGATTACATCACAACAGCATAGCTCAGTCGCAGTCGCAGTCGCAGTCGCGGTTGGCGTTGCAGTCGACGTCATCGTCGCAGTCCTGTGCCGGTCTCAATGAGTGCGTTGTCGTGGTTATCAGGTGTAAAGCATCGCACTGGCGAGGGGCTGCTACGAAAACGCGTTTGTGTCTTAAGTCTTTTGTTTTTGTTGTTTTGTTGTTGTTTTGTTTTCCTTTGCGGCCACAGCTTTTTGCTGTGCAGCTTATTAAAGAAAGCAGTCGGCTGCAATGATAGCATCGTCCCCAGAGGAGAGGCACCGCCGTGCACGTGCTACACCCCCGCCGGACCGTATCTCAAAGTCTTTGGCTGCCGCCGTCAAGACGAAGATCAAAGCGCGTTATCCTTGACTCAAACTACGGGTCTGAGTCCAGCGTTGTCACGTTAAGGCGTCAAAACGTGGCTTTGTCGGCAACTCATGCGCTGTCACTGACAAAAACAAAAAACAAACAACAAACGAAAATACGACCAAAAAACTTAATAACAATAACAGTTAAAATCAAGAGAGTAAAAAATTCGGCGCATGCGCAACCGGTGGCGACCTCCGTCAGCGTCTCGTTTCGATTATAAAAATTTCATTTATGTCTTATGGGCGATTTGCAATTTCTGCGCAAATTGCGACGCTGCTGTTGCTGCTGCTGCTGCCGTTTCTGCTTCTTCTTCTTGCTGTTTTTTTACGGTAAATAAAATGCCTCAATCATTGGCGCGTGCGTTTGCGCAATAAAAATGGCGTTTATGTTTCAATTAAAAGGCGTTGTCCAAATTATGCAATTCGAAAAGCACTTTTACGACTGCAGCGAGAGCAGCCGATGAACAGATGAGGCCAGATAGCCAGCGGATTGCCAACTGCAGATGAAGTGACAGAAATCGCTGCAGTTAAATGTAAGGGGAAAGGAGAGAATGTCAGGCAGATCAAGTGCATTCCGTGAGGAGAAAAGAAGTTCTTATTGCAACAGAATCTGGATTTGAATATGGAATGACAAAAGATTATATAGCTAAAACTAGTTTTTAGGTTAGGTTAGATTAGGTTCAAATCCTGAAGCACTAAATAAATATAAAATGTAATATATTTTTATTATTGTAAATAGAACTGATAGTAATATTATAAAAACATTAAAAATCGACTTTCTTTATATCTAAACTAGCTTGCCGAAATATATCTTCCTCTTTTTTCAATTTTCATTTAACACATTATTCTGACTAGACTTCATATTAGATAGAACTCGCTCTATTGCTCTTATCATCCACATAGTTTTCACCTCTATTTAGAATAACTTGCATTTTTATAGCACATCAACTCACCACTGCTCGAACTCGCCCCGGGTTTAGTGGGTTCGTGCATTGGCTAACTGAGAAGGGGTTAAGGGTGAACTTCCGTTTCCGATAAGACGCACTTTAAATGCCAGTTGAAAGAGTTGGAAGTTGATTGGCCTTTGATGTGTGTGTGTGATATAAAAACAAAGAAAAAAGTGTCTGTCGGAAAATGTATGCCAGTTTTTAAGCACTAATGATATGCACCCCTGACTGTGACCCTACCCCTACTCCTGCCCCTGCCCCTGGCTCTGGCTCCTCCTGCCAGCCGCCCTTGCGTATATCGGTAGAAGCGTTTCGAAGGAAACAAACATGCGTGCTTTGGTATTTGTTGCAGTTGTTGTTGTTGTCTTTTTGATGTTGCTTGGCTGTGTTTTTTATGCCCTCACCTGGCCTGTAGTTCGCGGCTCGGGCACTGTTTTTCTGGTGACAGGAAAACCAAACGCACAAACGAACGAGCGAACGATCCGAGGTTCAGCGTTTGCCCTTTTGACTGCATTATGCAAATGAATTTCTAAAAGATTTTTATTGACATATGTTTTTTTTATATATATTTATTCCTCTTTCTGTGTGTGAGTAGGAAGAGTGTTTTCTGTCCGTGCGGTTTCCTGTCGCCGCGTTTAGTGGGTGTGAACAGGGTTTTTAATTTTCAACTGCAAATGCTAATGCAAATGCTCATGGGTTCTGCTTAGCTCTCTTCAATGATTAACTGATTGCATTAATAAAAAAAGTTGGAAATCAGAGAGAAAGAGAGAATCGCTATCACAGAAAGTGAGAGCACTAAAAGCGAACTGAACTTTTCCATGAATAATTTATTTTTCTATTTTCATTTTCTTTCGCTGTGATTGGCCTTAAAGTGTTTCGGAATCGCTTTTTTATGGCATTTTATATGTGAGTTGATTGAAAGAGAGTTGCTTTACGGTTGCAAGAAAACAGCGTGTTAAATATGAATGTAGTTCAAATATTAGTTATCATTTTGATTTGGATTAAGTGCTTGTTGGAAGTTGTAATAACAATTTATGGTGGTTTATTGCTTGAAGTTATTTTTAAAAAGCAAACAATATATTGAAAAGAAAAGTGTATTAAAGAGGGAATATATATATTAAAAAGAAGTTAAAGATTGTTAGCAGAGTCAATAACTTTGACTACAGAGTTTCTGACTCTACGAATGTATTGAAGAATCTCTATTTAAAGCATGTTCATAAAGCGCCAGTATATAATATCATAGCGACTAAAGCGATCATATCATATTAAAAGAAGTACCCAGGCATTATATAGATATAAGTATATTATTTTGTGCTGTATAATAAATGGATCTCCGTTAAGTTGTGTGAAGAGTACACTTACATACTTATAGACATATACACAAACATATACATACATATCTCAGAGATGCATTATCAAATATATATTGAACATAATTTACTACATCATCATCATCATATCTAATCCATTCTTCACTTTCTCTCCCAACTTTAGATGGATTGAGCTCAATTAAATGACACTCGCTTCGTTTTAATTACACTTCTCTAAGTTCTAACCTTCACTATCTATCCACAATCAGAATTGCCTTCAGAAATTAACATTCAATAACATTGCACTTGCTAGTTTCAAAAGGACATCAGCTTAGCTTAGATTATTTGCTCAACTACTTAGCGACCTCAACGCTTTGGCAACTACCCCCACCCCCCACAACAAGGCAGGGCAATAAAATAAAACCGCGCAAAAAATAAAAAACTGCGGAGGGGAAAATAGAATTGTGGCCAGGTGTTGCAAGGCTTTTTGCGATATTTCACGGCCCTGACGGGTTGCCTATGGGACGCGGAGATAAATTAGTTAATAAATAAAAGAGTGGAAGAGGAAGAGGAAGAGGAGGGAAATAACACTTACTAATTTGCATATTTTGCCCTTTGCCCGGGTCGCATTGACAGTTGAGCTCAATGCCAGAGCCAATGAGGCGCACCGAAATGCATTTAGATGCCGTTGCGCAGGACCTCGTCCTGAACACACATCAACAACAATTGCCATTTGAGTTTTTTGTGCTGTTTTTTGGCGGGACGCAAAAAAAATGTGCTCTAACGTTTTTTTTTTTTGTAGCCTCTGCTAATTTGCATATGACAGCAAGTCCTGCGAGTGTGCGTGTGTGTGTGTGAGTGTTCGTGTGTATTGGAATTTGGCAAGCATTTGGGGTGCTTGTAGGTAGCGAAAGTGAAAGGATAAAGGCCAAAGGATAAGCGACGCAGCCAGATTGCAGCCAGCAGACAGGACGACTTCAACGGCCCGGCCGCTCGCATGCAAAATTGCACAAATCGCAAAAATTGCACAAATTTCAAATTGCGAAACGGCAAAAAATGATAAATGGCTGCGAGCGAGGGGCGACAGAAAAGGGTAAAGGAGCCTAAGAAGTTTGTCTTGAGTCATGAGCAAATTTGCCTATGCGATTTGCCTACGACCTTGCGCAGGCAGCGCAGCCCAACGGCAGGCAAGGGTTGTGCAAGAATTGTTCTTGTCTCTTGGGTAGCTTCTTCACTTCCTCTACAACTCTGTGTGTGTGTGTGTGCTACTTTTTTGGCGCGCAATTATTCTAGTTTTTTTGTAAAGAGTTGACCGACGACTGTCTCCTTGGGATGGGTTTCATGTTGCGCCTGTAGCTGTCTGCTGAGCTGAGCCCAGGAACCAAAAATTGCAGCTGTATTTTGACGTAAGCTAATGAAACGTTTTGTTTTGGTAATGAAAAAGAAATCAAGCGGAATAAAAGATGAATATGAGTTGAAAATAAAATGTATGAGGATAATGGTGTAAGAGAGCATTAGAAAAGATTGTGAGAGTAATATAAGAAAGAGAATAATATAATATATAAGATAGTAATATAACATTAAGTAAGCTTAATAGACAGATTTTGGAAATTAACTTAAGTCAAAGTTTTTGAGTCTTATGTTAGGTATGATAGGCTTACTTGTACTTTAAACCAACAATACATTGATGCTATATAAGAAATTTTTAAGGAAAATAAAATATTTCTCTAGTCAAATATCTTATTATGTTAAGGTTTATAGCTTTTCAAGATATGTATCTATATATATTTTATAATTTTTTCAATTTAACAAAATATTTTTATATATTCCATTATTTAGATTGCGAGGTAGACCGTATCTTAGTTTAAATAGATTGTTAACTTGCAGTTTTGATTTTATATGCTATTCCCCATCCCACAAGTTCATTGAAATGGAACTGCTTCAAATATGCGTAGCTAATGCTGAGTTACGATAGATTATTTATATATATAAATGCCTTCAATTTACATATTTACGGTTAAATGCTTAAAATTCTTATAGCTACTCAATAAATTAGCTTGTTTTGAATACAATTAAGCGTTAAATAAGACCACAATTAGGCGCTGAAATGGGTTTTTGTTTTGTTCAGTTCTGCGGACTCCCTCGCCTTAATTGCACGGCTCAGAGAACGAGACCTGTTTAAAGCTGGTCTTCGAAGCGATGATCAAATTATATTGGCAAGATAATATAAAAAACAGATTTTTGATATTTTATATGTGTTTTGTTGTTGTGTGAACAACAACACACGACTTAATGCAAAATAAGAAGAAAATTATGCTAATAATTATAAGCAAGTGCGCCGACTGCGAGACCCAAGCGAATGCAGCCAAAATGCTAATCGCGCCTCATTATCATCCAAATCAAAAGGCAGACAGAGAGAGGGAGAGGGAGATAGACATAGAGTGAGAGAGAGAGAGGCAGACAGAGTGAGATCTTCATTCATAAATACAGCGCTTAGTTATGTATTTTTTTTAGCTCGCGCGTTTTTTCTCTCTCATTTACTCGCATAATTATGCAACAAGTCCTTTCGAGGCAGCGCGGCGCGTGCGCATTTAGCATACGTCCAGGCTAGGGCTACGGGGACGCCGGGCTAAACAGGATTTTTAACATCATTTGAAATTTAAATATATTTTTTCTGTATTTGTATTTTTTCTTTTCGTTTTTTTTTTTTTTTTTTTTGTATATTTTAACGCCGTTGCCTAATTATCATGTAAATTTGGCCAAGGAGCGTGAGCCGTGGCTCTGCGGTTGCCCGCGCTTGGCTGACAAAACTTGTCTCGCTTAGCTCGCTCTGTGGCTTATTAATTATGCCCAAGTGTGTGGCCAAAGGACACAGAAATTAAAAGAAAAAACAACAACAAAACGTAAACAAAGTGATGCAAATATTGTTGTGTGTGTGAGAGTCTGTGTGTGTGTGTGTTTGTTGGTTGTGCATGGCGTTGACCTTAGTTTGCATAATTTTTGACACAATCTGAACGCTTGACCTGCCGCAAGAGTACTTGAAAAGGGAGAGAGAGAGATGACAATAAAGTGCGAAAATAATAGAGCACATTTTAAAGTAGATGAAGATAATGCACATATATTATATGGTATTTATAGACAGCAGAAATTGAAAACTGAACTGAATTTGAGATAAAAAGCTGTTCTATTAAATAAATAAAAATATATACAAACTATTTTTAACTTAGTATAACAAATTAATGAATAATGAGATCACATGCCTGATGGTATTCCAATGAATAATATTATAATAAAGTATAGGCGTTACCTAAAGCTATTAGCAGTTAATAAATCCATTACACTGCATATAAACTATTGCATTTAATAATCGATTATAATTAGTTTGATTAGCTTGAAAGTTCCCCGACTTTGGAGCCGGCGAAAACCCAGATCTAAACAAGTCACAAGCTTTGTACATTTTTGTGCAGTGTACTGAACTGTTGCTCCATTGTGCGGAGACAAAAACCAAAATAAAAACTGTTTACAAAGGGCGCTTTATCTGTGCAGCTCCACTAAATCAAAACTCGAACAGCCGCGCACAAAGGCTGTCAGGGAGGGAGAGAGATAGCGCTAGAGACGCACAAAAGAAGTTCCACTCTGTTTACATACAAATCGCAGCTATGCAAATCGCAAATGGCAAATGGCAAATGGCGCGCATTTGTGCAAATACTGTTAAATGAAAAATCAATAACAGCGCAAAAGAAACAACAAAATTAACGCTCTCCGCAAATCAATAACTAGCAAGGAGAATGCCTAACGGTAAACTAAGCGCGAGTACCAAAACAGAAAGCAACCCACACAGACACTTACGCACGCACGCACACAGTCACAGACACAGACAGAGAGACCGACACCGTTTATAGACACATAGACAATGGGCCTTTCTTTGAAAGTAACTGACAGATATGCATAACAAAAGCTGCGAACTGGAAACTGGACGAAGATTGAAACATTGTAACATTTGCATGCAAATTTATTGCCGCGATACATTTCAATTAATGTGCGACTGATTTTACAGTTGTTCTCGGACGCGTTAGATGCTCCGATATCGGAGATAGCGTTTGCCCGGTGCCGTTTGCCCGTATGCCCGTTGTCCGTTGCTTGTTCGTTGTTCGTTGTCAGTTGCATTGCCCGCCCCATTGTAGTGTGGCCATTGCACACGCCCCACAAGCGCACACACACTCTCACACGCACACCAACAAAATGAAAGCAAAAGTTGGCAGCCCAAAGAGCGACGACAGCGAACTGAACAAAGCTTCCTGTAGCGGCCGCAGTCCTGTGCGAAAAGCTCTTCCCGTCTGGCACAGGCAGAGGCACAGGCCAGAGGCCTGTGTGTGCGCGCGCGCCTCTTGCGCTCTCGCTCTCCCTTGCTGGCCTGCTGCTGCTGGCAATTAAAAATGTCACTCTGCATGGGAATGCGACGCTGCTTGCCTTGCCTGCTTGGTGGGCGGCACTGGAAAGCGAACAGCGAGCCCAATAGAGCGCAAGTCGACTTCCAGTCTCATGCGCTCTCACAGGCCATCTTGTTCGCACGCGCAACGTACATGCCGTTACCACGTTAAGCGTCTCGCTTGCGCGCATGGCGCATTGGAAGACGGGTTGAAAACTGGTTTCGCCACGCTAACTGTGTACGTGCGTGTGTGTGCTCGTGTGTGTGCGCGCTCGCTCGTTCGTGTGCGTGTGTGTGCCGTCGTTGTTGTCGAACGTCGAGAGCGCCGTCTACGTAGCGCCGCTGGCCGCTGCATGACGTTAGTTCACTTCGATAGCTCTACGAGTTTGCACGTGAATTTGTCCCATAGGCTCTCATATAGCGTGTCTGCTGGGCTTGCCGTCTCTCAGTGTGTATATTTATAGTATATATTATTATTATTATGTGCGCTGTCTCTGGCGTCTCAAAGCTGATCCGCAAGCTGAAACAAAATCTCAAACACAATACTGAATGCCGAATCTCGAGATCTGAATAGTCGCAGTAATTTCGTTCTGCGACAACAATCATAACAACATCAGCAACAGCAACAACAACGACAACAACAACATCGACAACAAATCAACAACGAAGAAATAGTGCCAAGTGTTTAAATCCAGCCACAAAGTGCAACAATAACAAATCGAGAAATCCATGCAAAACAAAAATTAATGATATCAAAAATAAAATACAAAATAAAATAAAATAAACTGCGCAACATAAAAAATAAAAATAAATTTTAAAAAAGAAAAACAAAAGTTGTTCGTCGCGCCGTCGGTGACGAAACTTGTTGAGTGTTGCGAGAGTGTTTAGTGTGTTGAGTGTTGCGAGTGTTGCGCGTGTTGCGTGCCGCCACGCCCACAATTTTTGGTGCCGCCACGTTGCCAGTAAAAGACTTCAAAACGGTTGCCTCACGGTTCGAGTGGAATGAGCATAGGGACTCAGGTCTTCCTTTCGATCGATCGGTCTACAAAGTCGTTAAACTGAGCCCCAACTTGGAGCCCTACCCCGCCAGCGTGGAGGGCCTGAACAGCCCCAGAGCGGTGGGGATGGCCGCTACCTCCTACATGACGCCGCCCAGCGGCGATCTCGACATGGCCCTCGGTGGCGGCGGCGGTGGTGGCGGCGGTGGCGGTGGCTACCACACCTCCTCGCCCCGCTCGGCCGCCGATGCTGGCGAGATGAAGTACATGCAGCATCACCACCATCACCATGCAGCCGTGGCCGCTGCCGCTGCCTCGCACCATCAACAGCAGCTGCCGTCGTCGCCGTCGCCTAACGGGCAGGTGCAGCAGGGCAACAGCTTGGGCGGACTGACGCCCGGATCCGGGCTTGGCAGCTGGAGTGCGCTGCACCCGGATCCGTGGTCGCTGCCCACGCACCACACGACGCACCACCATCCCGCCGCCGCCGTCGCAGCAGTCGACTCCGTCAAGCAGGAGATGTCACACTTGTCCCAACAGACGCGCATCCAGCAGGGCATGGCCTCGCCGCATGCGGCTCCGTGGCACGCCCCACACGGCGGCCACTATGCGCCCACGGGCGGCTCCCCGCTGCAGTACCACCATGCGGCCATGAACGGCATGCTGCACCACCATCCGGCCCACCACCAGGTGGCGCCACTGCATCATGCGCTGCGCGGCGAGTCGCCCCAGCTGCACATACCGCACCACATGGGCGGCGGCGGAGGCGATCGCGACACGATCAGCGGCGGCGAGGAGGACACGCCCACGTCGGATGATTTGGAGGCGTTTGCCAAGCAGTTCAAGCAGCGCCGCATCAAGCTCGGCTTCACCCAGGCGGACGTCGGCCTGGCCCTAGGCACGCTCTACGGCAACGTCTTCTCCCAGACCACGATCTGCCGCTTCGAGGCTCTACAGTTAAGTTTCAAGAACATGTGCAAGCTGAAGCCGCTGCTGCAGAAGTGGCTCGAGGAGGCGGACTCCACCACCGGGTCGCCGACGAGCATCGACAAGATCGCCGCCCAGGGGCGCAAGCGCAAGAAACGGACGAGCATCGAGGTGAGCGTGAAGGGCGCCCTGGAGCAGCACTTCCACAAGCAGCCAAAGCCCTCGGCACAGGAGATCACCTCGCTGGCGGACTCGCTGCAGCTGGAGAAGGAGGTGGTGCGCGTGTGGTTCTGCAATCGCCGGCAGAAGGAGAAGCGCATGACGCCGCCGAACACGCTCGGTGGCGACATGATGGACGGCATGCCGCCGGGCCACATGCACCACGGTGGCTACCACTCGCATCACGACATGCACGGCAGCCCCATGGGCAACCACTCGCATAGCCACAGCCCGCCCATGTTGAGCCCCCAGAACATGCAGTCGGCGCACCAGTTGGCGGCCCACTAGCAATCAGAAATCCAGGAGTCGAACTCAGCTGCAGCTGCGTCCACTCCTGCAAACAGTCTGCACCAACAGCAACAGCAACAACAACAGCAACAACAGCAGCAACACCAACAGCAACAACAACAGCAACACCAACAGCAGCAGCAGCAGCAGCAGCAACAACAGCAGCAGCAGCAGCAGCACGCGCCCAACACGCCCTCATCCAGTGCGGGCTCCTCGGTGACGATGACCAGCCAGGGTCAGGTGATGTCGCCCCAGAGTCCGCTGGGCAGCTCCTCCGCTAATGGTCAGACGAACAACAACAACAACAGCAGCACCAATAACAACAACAACAACAACAATAACAATAACAACAACAACAACAACGAGGAGCAAGTGAAGCAACAGCAACAGGCGTCCAGCATAGCAGCCGCTGCAGCAGCTGCCATGTACATGGATCCGATGCGCTATCAGCACGCGCATCATGCCGCCCATCATCCGCACCAGCATCCGCATCTGAATCCCGCGCATCATCCGCATCTATTCCATACCAGCGACCAGCTGCAGCATCCCCATGCACAGCACCTGCAGTCACAGACGCAGGGCAGCAGCAGCTCCCAGCTGTCGCCCGGCGCCGGCAGCAACAGCGGGCTACCGCTGCAGCCGCCGAGCGCTGCCTCGCCGGGCTCGGCGTCCAGTGTGCTGGGCGGGCATCTCAATCTGAATGCCCACTCGGCGGCGGCACTGCATCAGCACCATCACTACCAGCACCATCACCACCAGCAGCACCACCACCATCAGCAGCAGCAGCAGCAGCTGCACGCCCGTCGCCTCTTCGAGCTGAGCCTGCAGTTCGGCGCCGCCGCAGCGCCGGGTGCAGTGCGTCACTTCAATAGCTTTGGCGGCGGCGGTGCGGGCGGTGAATAGCATTCGTCGGCCGCCTGGTTTGGCTACGAGTCCTCCTAGGACACGCTGCCGGACGGGTGGCCGCAATGCAAGCGCGAGCAGCCCTGAAAACTGGACGCAGATGGACCTCCCATTGGATCCAACCCAGTTCCAATTGGAGATCCAACTCTCGTCTCTATTCTCGCCCATTTCGGGGCTGCTCCACGTCCCCCCTGAACCCCCTTTTTACCAGTGCATTAATCTGTGTTACAACTACTTAGTTAGGGCAGTGGATCAGTTAGCTGAATACTCTTCTTCTTCTTCTTATTCTTTGATATACATATATATACATATAGACATAGCCTGGCAGCTGCCTCCCATCTCGTTTTTTAGCACAGATATATGTATATATGTGTGTGTACATTTATATATATATGTATGTGTGTATTTTTGTTTCAAACTTCAAAGTTTCAAAAACTTTCTAAAACAAACAAAAAACTCGTTGTAAAAATTTAAACACGCAATTCAAATCAAACGTGAAACCAAGTGATGTTGTTTTTAAATCTAAATTAAACAAAAACAAAAAAATAATAAACAAAAATCGATCGAATTAAATATCGATAACTAGCTAAAGTGCGACAAGTGTTGGTAAATGTTCCACAAAAAAAGAAAGAAAGAAACAGAAAAGAAACAGAAACAACTTTTGGCCTTCAGCTGCAATTCCATCCAAGCAAAGGTAAATCTTAAACACACAAAAACATTTGACCACGCCCCCATTTAGCCTACTACCCAACACTATGTCGCCCGTGAGAGTTTAGAGAACTAGCAAAAAAACAAAAACAGAAAACAAATAATGAAATATAAAATATAATATTAAATATATATATTTAAGCAAAAGTAAACAAAAATCGTATAAATATTTGTAGCGCTCAAGTGGTTCGAACCGAACCACCGCAAAAGAAACAAAACTCTGATCAACTCGGTTCTAGCTAGGGTTTTAGTTCATACAACAGCCGTGCATATATATATATATATATATATATATATATATATATATATATATATATATAGCCAGTAGAATGTACTCTAAAAAAAAAACAAATACATAAAAAGCATAAATGAAATAAACATTCTGTAAATAAAACTACAGTTAAGTCATATTTTTAGCTTTAAATGCAATTGTAGATTTTTTAATAAAATAACTAAAAACACAAAAAAAAATACAAAAAAACAACATAAAAATATATATATAAAATATAATATAATAATGAGAAAACATGCTTAAATATAAATTTTTAATTTCTAGGAGATAATTTAATGATTAGGCACAAAAAGAAGTTTAGTTACTTAGTACTGTACTTTCTCTATAAGCAAAATCCAATACACACACACACATAGCTAAATCTTAAAAATAAAAGAAATAATCAAACAAAGCTAAATTGTAAAATATATAATTGATGTACATTAAAAAAAAAAGAAAAAACGAACGAAAAACAAACAAAAAACTTAAATAAAAACAAAACAAAATATTATAAATGTGTTTTTTGATATACGTACAACTTTTTTAATTTTTTATTGTATAAAAACAAATGACAAGAAAAACAAAAACAAAAAATATAAATACGCAAAACTTTAAAATATTACGAAAAAAAACAAAACAAAAATTGCTTTTAATTTTCTTTTTTTGGGTAAAACAAAAAACATAAAAAAATAATTTTAGTTATTTTGTTTGGTATGTTGAACACTATGCATATAGAGAATGAGATGATGAGTTGATGATAATGATTACGATAATGCTAATGATAATGGTAATGATAAAGCTAATGATAAAGACGAAGATCGAAACAAAAAAATGAAAAAAAAAGAAAAACAAAAACAAAAACAAAATATTAATCTTTAAGCCATGCCCTCAATTGTATAATAAATTATGCTACAACAAATGGAAGCACCAAGTCAACAAAGCGGTAAATTCCACCCACACACACTCTACACACACACACACACACATACACAGAGAAATTTAAACCAAGAAAACAAAAAGAAAAAAGAAAAAACTTAAAAAAAAAAACAAATAAAAGAGAATATTATTCGAAAAAAAAAACTGAAACCAGAATTTTATTTGCAAATATATATCCTTTTATTATTATTTAATTAGCGTTAACGTTGCCCATTTACAGTTTATGAGTCGTTGGGCTTGACAGTTTTACAGCCACAATACAGAGCGAGATTCTCTTGTTATTGTTGTTGTTGTTGTCCAATTGGATTCGATTTCCCATTGCGTTAATTACGGTTATTATTTTTGTTTGTTTAAAGTGTTCGAAAAGCAATTAACAATTAAGTGGACATATTACAATGCGATTGCCTTCGTCACAATTAACTAATAAACCAGCCCTCGCTGGCACCCCCCTCCCCCTCGCCCCTATGACCCCACCTGCCCACAGCTGCCGTTAATGCGCAGATTCTTAATGAAAGTTGCCGTTAAAAAGCGTTTCATTTCTGTTAACTTTTTATTGATTATAAAAATGCCATTGCTTCATATTGTTGATTGTTCATTAGCAAGAATAATGACATTTTCGGGTGGATAATGAACTAATTTCTTAGTTTTTATGTCTCGTATTTTTTTTTTAAATTAAATAAAATTTAATTGGTTTTTAAGTTAATAAATACTTTCATTAAAATAAGGAAGATAAACATATTATCAAAAAGAGTAGTGAAAAAAAAAACAATAAAAATGATTTTTATTTATTTGTTAGGCAGCTGCAAATGCTTTGAGACTCGAACTTCTTAGGTTTGTTCATTCCGCACTAGACTTCAAGCTAAAGATTTTCTACGTAAATGCTATAAGTCAGAAGTGTCTTCAGTATTTCTGCATCTAGATCGAATATTTGCTCAGTTTTAATAATTATAATATTAATATTAATATTAGAAAATAAGAAAAAATTATAAATAAATTATTTTAGCTATAGAAATATTTTGATTTAATTTGATTAGTATTATTATAATATATAAAATTTAAAATAATTAACCAATACATTTTTTTTTAGAATTTTTTGTATAATATATAAAAAAAAATATAAGAATTATTTACTTTAAATAACATATTTATACTAATAATAATTATATTTAAGACTTTACATAGTAATTATAAGAATTATTTCCTTTAAATAACATATTTATACTAATAATAATTATATATAACGCTTTATATAGTTATTATAATATAAATCTGCCACGCTTTTCTCTCCCATTCAACTGCATTTACTTTAATTAAAATGAAAATTACTTTGTTTATTTTCTTTACATAATTTGCTTACATTATATATAATTTATAATACATTATATTACGCTTATAGTAATTTTTGTTTATTTTTTATTTATTTTTTTCCCCATTTTTTTTTAAATTTGTTTATATTATTTGGCTGCTCAATGCCCTTAGCTGCGCGATATTTGCATTAAGCCCATAATTTAAATGCATATATTATTATTTCGCATGTTTCTCTGGACAATCAGCGCACACATTTTCATACAACAAAATTTCGGTTAGTAATTTTGCATAAAAATTGCATCAGCCTAACAACAAAATGTATATATATATAACAATAATAATAATAATAAAATATATATATGTATTTACTGCAGAAAAAAATAACAAATTTTCGGCTAAGTGCGCATAATTGAAAGCCAGTTATATGTATATAAGTAAAATATAAATATATATATGATATGTATATAGATATATACATAAATACAGATATACATATATGTATGTATATATATATTTTAGGCATATATACAGAAGCGCAATTGCAATAATTTCAATTTATGCGTCGGCTTTCATGTTTTATCAACAAATATATAATTCTCGCAAAATTGTTATCGTTATTAAAATATAATTTTTGTCATTTAATGTGACGGCGACGGACGAGGTTTTGTGAACCTGATTCGTAAGATACTAAATGCACATTATATTCACATTCATTTGTGTATATATGAGCTTTTATTACGCCCACGCTTTTGCACTTGAATTCATATATATATAATCATATATATATATTTTATATGAATAGCTGTCTTAATTACAAATTAAAAAGTAGAAAAAACAAATGTTATAAGTAAAAGGAACATGGCTGCCTACAGTGCCTAACCATATATCTATTGCCACCTGCCATTTTTGGGGTTGATGTGCGAGCTAACACACACACTCACACACACACACACAGACACTCGTATGCAGACACGTATCAAACACACCCACATAGATAAAAACCTGCCCCTAGGCTAAATAACTTTTTCAACTAAATGACTTACAGGCATTGAACAATATCGAAGAACACGAATTTTGAATGCTCTAACTTGACACTTACTAGAGTATATAGAAAATATAAAACTAAATAAATGAAAATTTGGTATTTTGTGAGATTTTTTAAAGTAATTTTGGCACAAGTTAGAAAAAAATGTAGAACAACATTAATTTTTCTTTATTTTTAATAAGAAATTTTGGGATTTTTGAAGAATTTTAGCTGATGAATTTTCGAATATTGTTAATACTGCGTAACACTAAAAGATTTCTTTCTCCCATAAAGTTAATACTAAACTCTATCAAACACTACTCAAATACGAATTTGACTATATAGAAAATATAATGAAAATAGTTTAATTACAAATAAAAATGATATTCTGTGAGATTTATTTTAAATATTTTTGGCACAGGTTAGAAAAGATTGCAGGGAAAAACTAATATTTACTTATTTTTTGATAAGATATTTTATTATTTTACCAAAATTTCAGCTAAAGAATCTTCAAATCTAGTTTTTACTGTACAACACTCCAAGATTTCTTCCCCCCTAAGAGTAAATACTAAGTCTATCAGCTCTACTACAATTACTCCACTTTTCCTAGCAGTATATAGATTCTATATATACATACTGTTTAACCTTCGTGTCAAACACTCTGACATAGTTCTGATACCTCGCTGTCGCTGCCCCGACCGTCGCACTTGGGTGCTATAAATGCTCATTCACATTAGGGCTATGCTCGCATATATGTATAGAGTCGTATGATAAAAGTGTAGTAATATAAGATGGCAAATTGTAGTTTTCATTGGTTTTAATGTAGCCGTGCGTGTTAAGTGCGACCGACATCGACGAGCGAGCCGGCGAGCACACCCGCGCGCACCACCACTTGCACCACTCGGCAACACCTAAACAACGGGTCACCCTCAGCGCCCCCTAACCACTAAGTATTGCCGACATTTTCATTATTATTTCGAGTTGGCTTTTTTATTATTTCGCGTGGCATGCTAGCTGCTCAGTTTCTCTCTGTGTACGTGTGTGTGTATGTGAGTGTGTTTTTGGGCTGCGTGCATACAACCGTGTCAATAATTACCCGTGGGACTGACACGACCAACGAGAATCATTCAAATGTTGCAAAAGCAGCAGCAGCAGCCACACATAGCTCCCTCCACTAACAATGGCTAAAAACAAAAGCAAAGCAGAGACAGGCAATGACGACGCCAACTGCGACGTCGACTGCGACGCCAGCTGCGACCCAGTCGAGAGAGTCGACTCGAGACGAGCTGCGAGACAAGTGGAGAGCAGCCACAATGGCAATATGCTAGCTGCTGCTGCTGCTGCTGTTGCCATTGTACTCGGCCGTGGCAAAATGGCTGACACCATGGGCCAGAAGTCGACCCAGCCACCGGCTGACAAGCTGGCCAAAGAGTCCGACTGGTCACACTGGCCGCTGCTGCTGCCACTGGGGTGGCATTGTGCTCATTATCTATGCTTCCTTTGGGAATTTTCATTTTCTTTTAAAGTTTTCGTTTCGTTTTGTTTTTCTTTTTTTTTTCACTCCTCTGTGCATTCGTGTGCGACAGTTCCCAAAAAGAAAAGATAACAACACTCTGTCCACAAACGAAATGAGTAGAAACTTTTGTGTATAGTATATAGACTACAACTTATAGATGGATAGCTATATATACATACATATATAGTCTGGTTGGCCATCACTTATGTAAGTCACATCCGAGACATATCCGAGAGGAGTGCACTAATTACAAAAAAATTGATGAGCTCTTAAAGCAGTTCGCCTCGATTTGCTGTGACGAACATAGTTTTTAACACCCACAAGCATATTAAGCTCTGACTTTTCAAATCCAAGCGAGACGAGAGAGTGAGTGAGGGAGAGAGAGAGAGAGGGGGAGTAAGTGACTGAAAGAGAGGAGAGCGACGCCTACCCCAAATGCGACAGCTACGACATGGCACTTACTTAGTTGATCAGCAGACACCTAGACAAATATAGGAGGCCTGCTATCTAAGGCAGAGATAACTATAATATAGGCAAGGTATTATAATGAGAGTTGCTTGAAAAGTTAGTGATACATGATTATTTGATTGATTGACAGATGATTTATTGATAGATAGATAGATTGAATTAGAGTGAGGGAGAGAGAGAGAGGGAGAGAGAGAGAGAGAGAGAGAGAGAGCTGAGAAACAGTTGCTGCAAATGTTGATGAATCAAGTCAGACGGAAGATGTGGATGAAGTACCCATAATTTCATATCATCTAATTTATGTTGGTAAAAAAAAATAAATTCATCTACTATGAAAACCTTCAGAAATTTTCATAGACCTCCTCGAATGAGTTACTTTAGTTAACTTCTCAATTCAGATTTATTATTATTTTTAGTTTTTTTTTTATTACTCCACACTCGTCAACTGACTGCTTGACAACTGATTTGACTGCTCTCGCAGTCAATTAACAGCACACATGCTTATTCTTTCTCCTTCTCTCTTTGTCCCTCTCTCAGTGTCAAGTGTTTTGGCTCTGTGCAAATACGCCAACATCTCTCATCCTCACTCTCTCTCTCTCTCTCTCTCTCACCCTCTCTCTATCTCTGTCTCGCTCTCTCTCTCTCACTCTCTGCTCTTCTCTGCGTCTAATAAGCAAACTCAATTGATGTATGAACCATGACATTGTCTCGTGTTCAGTTTCGAGTAAACTGTTGAAAATGCGCGGGTTATTAATGGCTTTATAAGCTGCTGCCGCACACACATACATACACGCACACACACTCGCACACTCACACACATATTTGCAAATATAATGTAGACTTTGGCAAGCAAATTGAACGGGTGCCAGTTGGACAGGCCAACAGCTGCAGCCAGCTAAAGAGCCAAGTGATCGCTGATTGTTGATCGCTGATCGCGGATCGGTGTTGGGTGATCAGTGATCAGCGTCGCCGATCAGCAGCAGCAGCAGCAGCGGCAGCAGCAGCGGCGCAGTGTCAAAGCCAACCACTTTGCGCGTTTTCATAACAATTTTGATTTTTTCTTCTTTTTTTTTCGCGCTGTTGTTTGCGCACATTTTTAACGTATAAATAAAAGCGCAGCGAATGGCCAAGCGGCGGCAGTTAGAGCAGGGGGCAAGCGAGCGTACGTCTGAGCTGAGTTGGTGTGCGTGTGTGTGTGTGTGGGCCAACCTGTGTCCAGGTCGCAGCCAAGAAATATTTTCTCACAGCAGACGCGACGGGCGGCGCTTGACATTTTGGCAAGCAAGCAAAAAAAAAAAAGGAGGTAGACAACAAGGTCGCCCAGAGCTGCGATGGCTATCGATACGCAAATACGCAGACAGCGCAAGCCAGTTCAAGTCGGAGCAAGTGCAGCATGGAATTTGAAAATGTTAATCTTTATTGCACAGGCCGTGAACGGATGCCAGCGGTCAAGTGCAGGCATCAGCTGCAGTTGCAGTGGCAGTGGCAGTTGCTGCTGTTGCTGTTGCTGCTGCCATAAATCTCTTAATGAAAACCGGCAATAAACTTGGCCAAAATGCCGGCGGCAAAACCGACAAAAATCCCGCGCCAAGCGCGAAAAAATGCACACAAGAATTAATAAACAAAGTAGCTGAGCATGTTGGCATGCCCACACTCTCTCCCTCTCTCTATCCCTCTCACTCTCTCCTCCCTCTCTTGGGATGCACTTGGTCCATTCTCCACGCTCTCCACTCTAAACGTACAAGTTATGTGCTGCGCATGCGCGCACGTGCTCGCTGCTTAATGTGCGCAGCGACGCCACAGTCGACTTCGACGTCGACGCAGACGTCGCACGTTTCAGCGCTCGAGCTGCCAGCAGCCAGCTGCGGGCTGCGCTTGCGCATCATCAAAAGACGTCGTCGACGCCGTTGTCTGCGCCGTCTAGTCACATTTGCATTTCTAATTTTTGCATATTCGCATTGCCATGCAACTCGGGGGCGTTGCATGCAACGAGAGCCCGTGTGGCAACAAATGCTCAACTCAATCGCGGAGGTGTCTCTTAAATAGTTTCTGTTTATTTTGATTGTCACAGGTCTGAGCAGCTGTGTTTTATAGCCGAGCAACTGCACTGAACTAAACTGATCAGAGATCACAAATATGGGAAATATTTTTCTATATGATATATGTATGTGTTAGTTTCCTCGAATAGGTAAAGTTTTTTAGAGCATTTACTGTACAGTCGAATGAGTTATTACTTTAATGTTGGCTATAAGCAAGACTTGCAGCATGTGGTATATATGTTATCTAAGTGGACTGAGATTGAGATGATACGAAATCAACTTTTAATTATAGATACCTATTTAAAGACAGTTTTATTAAATCAATGATTAAAGCATTTGCAGTTTTTTTTACATATATGTAGTATGTAGAAGATAAAGTATTTACTTAGTATTATTAATTTGATTAGAGCTTACATTGTGTATGCTTCTTGCCTGAAGAATGATATTTCTAGGGCCTACAGCAATTTTTTGAAATGAGCGCTGAAGGCAATGAAATTAAACATAAGCGATTTCTTTTTCTTTCGAATTAATTTGAATTATATAATTGAATATTCAGTTTTCCTTTAATAATAACTTCAGAATTTTATTCAAAAACTCTATGGCAAAAACCGCCAAGATTCTTATTGTCAAATAAGGCTAGAGATAACATTGCTCTTTCTGCTCAAACATTTTTATACAAAAACAGTTTTTATTTATATATTATATTATATTATATTATTTTATATTGTATTATATAAAGCTTCATTGTTCTAAGCAGCTTTTTGTCTTCTTCGTTTGGTTTCTATGTCGACAGCATGTCTGGACTTTCCAAAATCATAATAGCAGCTATGCGAGTAGGGCTAAGCTAAGCGCGGCATGTCACTATGTAAAAATATCAACTGATTCATCTAAAGTCAACAGTTTCAGTAGCAACAACAACAACAACAAGAACAGCAGCAACAACAACAAATAACAACAAAAATATGTATTGTAAACGCATTTGAGTGCGGCTGATCAGTTGTTGTTGTTGTTGCTGTTTTTGCGGCTGTTGTTGTGGCTTGTTGTGTGGTTGGAGGCAATTGACTACCGAAATGTATTAAACAAAAAGCTCTCCATGCGCGCCCAGCGAACTGCGTCGAAAACCAATGCAAACAACGCCGCGTAGCGGGCAAAAAATAAAAAAAAATCTGAAAAAATAAAATTAAAAAAAAAAAATGTTTAAATATTTGCAAAAGAAATCGTTGGAAAAAAAACCTTTGGCAACGCGGTAGCCATAAATCAAAGTCGCGTTAATGAAAGCGCAATTAAAGCGGCTGGCCAGCGAGTGGGCGGGCGGGCGGTCGGTTGGTTTGTTGAGTAGGGCAACGGGGGCGTGGCAGGGCAGGGGCAGACATACTTGAAGTCGCGGCGTATTTGGGCCAGCTTTAAGCGCAGGAAATTAAATTTTATGAAGCCGTGGCAGCCAGTTGGCCATTTAGCCATTTGGCCATTTGGCCATTTGGCCAGCCCAAGCCAATGCCAATGCAATTGTCGCGCCGTCGACTGCAGTTAAATGTGCAGCAAATGTAGCTGTTGCCGTTGTTGTTGTTGTTGCTGTTGTTGCAGTTTCTTTTGCTGTCTGAAAAGTTGCACAAGGTTGGCCAAAACAACAACAGCGGCGACGGCGACGACGACGACGACGTCGGCTGCTAAAAGTTTATGCAGCGGCGCGACGGCGGCGACACCTACACCCACACACACACAGACAGAGCAAGAAGTAAAATAACAGTTGAACGAGCGAACGAGCGAGCGAGCGCCCGCCCGGACCAGACTTGACCTACAAAAGTCGGGGCCGGGACCATGACGCCCCTGGGTGTACGTTGTGTAGTAGATGCAGACTTCGTCTACCTATTGACAGCTCAAGCTGCGCCATTTGTGTCGCCTGTCGGCGTGACGTCATCAACGCACTTTGATGGTCTCTTAGCAATAATAACAATAACACTGCCATGCCTACTTTAATAACCAAGTGAACTACTAAGAGACTAATAGACGTTGCAGTAGCTGTGAGGTAGCGCAAATAACTTAAGAGTTGCCTTTTAATATGGCCTGTAAGTAGAGTAGCGAGAGGGCATAGTTAGCAGTTATTGGTAGTAGATGAAGTTTACTATATGTTCATATGACTAAGCTAAGGAATGATGGTCAATAGATTTCATTGAATAGATAATGCGTAGAATGCATGCCTAACTCTATAGTATCTATCTATCTTTATAGTTTTCAGCCTTACCTTTAAAGAGTTAGTCTCATATACAAAACTCAGTTTGACTTTCGCAATTACGTTCTGTGTAAGTTTTCGAAATGATATTCGATTCACAAATGCTTGTAGCTCATTTCCGTTTGCACAGGCTGGCTACAATTTGCACGAGTGAATCGCGCAGCCGACGTGAGTTTCCCATAAAGTTAAACAATTCGCAAAAAAAAAGAAAAGAAAAAAGCAGCGGCTTAATTGAAATAAAAAGTAAAATCGCATGCGGATGGGCCCAGCCATCAACTCGTTTGCCCATTTACCATTTGCCTGTTTGGCCGCTTGGCTGTTTGGCTTACTGACCATCAGCTTCATTACCATTAAGCGACTGTGGCCACAAATCATGCATTTAACGCCTTCTGAACAGCACTGGAACTTTAACTGGAGATGAAGCTGGAGCTGAGCTTGTGGATGGGCTTGGGTTGGGGTTTGGGTTGGGGTTGGGGTTTGGGTTTGGGAGTCTAGCGCCGCAATCCAAACGGGCAATGAGCATGCAAAAAAAAGAAAAATACGAAACCAAATGAAATGAAATCAAACTGGCTCCTGATGAGCAACGCCGCAGACGTCGCCCTGCTGCTCAGGTGTAAACAGGTGCGACTGTATCTGTGTGTGTGTGTTTATTGAGTTGTCAGGCAGCGGAGTGCAGCTTAAGCCCAAGTCCAAGTCCGAGCTGCAGCCAGAGGGCAGCCTGATGAGCTGTTGATGTTGCTGATCGTGCCAGTTGACAATTACACAACGAACCGAGGCAGAGGATGGGAATGAGGCTGAGACTGAGGCTGATACTCAGACTCAGACTGAGTATCGGAGGTAAGGAGCAGCTAATGGAGCGATCGTTGGCCAATTTTATGGCTGCAGTCGACAATTGGCTACCAGTTTGCATGAATGGAAGCTGTGCGGATCATTCAAGAGTATCGGACAGGCAGAGAGACACTGAGCTGAATGCTGTGGACCCATAAAGATAAAAACTGATCAGCGCTGTTAAAGATTTGCTAAGTGCCAGTGTTGTGTCAGCTTGTAAATCAGTGATGGTCAACTGGCAGTGTTGTTAAACGCTCTGTTGATATACATATATGTAGATGAAAATGTGGAATATTAGAATAGGAAATAGAAAATAGGCAAAACAAAAGTAAAGTTATATAAGTAAAAAGGTTAAAATAAAAGTAAGTTTGAATTGAAAATGAAATATGAAAAGTTCGATTAAAAAGAAGAACAAGGAGAGAATACTGTTGCTAAAAACATGCTGATACATATCAATGGTTTCGGAAATAATGAAAATGAGAAGAAAAGTTGGTTTTGGCAAATAAATTTAAGATTTAAATAAATAAAATATAACATAAGATAAAAACTGAAAGTATAAAAAAAGCTATTCAGATATTTGTGAAAGAAACGAATATAGCTAAATAAACAGAATGTATGATGATATAACCTTAAAGTTTCGAAAGGTGACAAATCAACATTGAGAATGATTCAAGCCACAAACTTATTTTCGAATTCTAAATCTCGCCTAAGATAAGACCAACAAAAGCCAGAGCCTCACTAAGTATGTCAAACTGTCAATTGTGTTCAAGCTTTGACTAGATTTCAATTCAAAGGCGAAGAGCAAGCGATGAATGTGTAAGCGGCATTCTTGTCTATTTGACTAGCCCTAAAAGCTCGCCGAGGCCTAAGCAGATGCAGATGTATTGTAGAAGTTTCGACATTCTTGTGAATGGAAGCAACAACTTAATCAGAGAGTCAGCAAATCAATCCATCAGTTATTTTAAGCCATTTACATTTTAGACTTTTATTGACTCGCCCAGCGATGTCGCTAGGCACTTGGCAGATTGCGAACAGATTCGAAATGCTAACCAACCACAACAAAATTAGCCGATCGTTAAAAACCTGACACAGGCGCACGTGCCATTTTTTGAAATGTTTAGAGACCGAAACGCCTCACTGCACACACACACACACACTCAGAGCGAAGGAGAGCTCGAAGAGCTTGACTACAAAAAAAGGCTAAAAAACCTCACATCAGAGACAACGATAATTTCACAACAACAACAACAACGTAAATAGCCTGCCATCTTGTGGCGTTGACAATTTTGCGTTGAAATTTATTAACCAGAAATTGATTGGGCCAAAACAACGGCTAACAGGCAATGGCTAAAAGTCGGACTCGGGCTCTGGCTGCGGCTCTCTAACGTCGCTTCATAATTTACCATTAGCTCTGGCCAAAAAAAAAAAAAAAAAAATACAACAACAACAACAATGAAGAGGTATCTATAAAAAAGCGCCCAAAAACTTAGCTCGGCTCCGATAACGAAATTTCGCATAATTATGATGCCTATAAATTTGTTTTCTTTCATTAGCCAAAGTTTTAGTTTTCTTGTTTTCTTTTGTTGTTTTTCTTATTAGACGAAGGTCAACGACGATATAAAAACCAAATTTTATATATTTCGCTTGCCAACCGAAAGGAGCTTGACACCAGAGGGGGAAGCACTCCCTGCGCTTTGGAAATATCATTCTGTAATTCGGAGTCGGAGTTTCGGAGCTACAGAGTTTATTTATTTATTTTTTTTATTTTTTATGAACGTTTTAAAATCGATTAAATAGCTATATGATTGCCAGCTTATTGGGGGCTATCTAGCCAGCTGTGGAATTTATAATACAGTCAAGCGGGCGATTAAATGATTGAAGATTTAATAACAGCACTTAAGTGGAAAGCAAATATGACAGTTAAATAAGGTAAAAGTAAAATGAAGAATGGATGAACAGGTAAAAGTGTGTTTAGCTAAATGATGAACTACTTGGAATGTGTTTAGTGAAAAGTATATGAATATTGATTCGAGTTGAGTTAAAAATAGCTAAATATCGATAAAAATAGAGAAGTATCGATAGTAGTAGAGTTAGCGCTATATTCGAGTTTGCGGTTCGAATCTAAATTGCATTCTGTTGATTTTTGTATTTCATTAATTCGAATTTATCTTTTTTTGTAGCATAAACTCTCTCTCTCTCTCTTGTATCTTTCTGAATTGAGTTTGGCATATCTTTAGTCTATTTATATATGAACTACATTTTGATCAATATTATGACTGTGTGGTATTGATAATGTATAGTATCTTTTTACATGTCTAACATATATTCTAGTCAGCAGCTTGAATTTCTATATATTATATATATGTTCATTCGAATTTTACATAACTTGATTCAAATGTCTGCAATAATTTAGTTATAAGAATGGCACATTTCAAGTATGTAAATCTACTTCGCAGCTATAATCCCACGCAGCAACTCGAGCATGTTGAGCCATTAGCTGAAGCAATTCTAACATATGATACAAAGAAGTCAAATTGACTTTGGTCTCAAATGAACATGCATAAATAAAATATACATTCATTTTATAAATGTACTAATAAGATTATTAAAGAATGAATGCAAAGATTGTAAAACTAATAAGAAGCAGACATGGCCAAATGAATCAAGTTCAATTACTAAGTTCCATTTCAATATAAATTCATTCATTCCATATAACAAGTCAAGTAAACCTTTAATACTCGATCGATTTCCATCTAATTTCAAACCTCAAATCCTAAAGATCCAAATCAAGTTAGATAAGCAAATAAACCACTAATAATTAACTCTTTTATTTTATTATTAATTCGTGCTTAAGTGCCTCTAATCTTTATGGCTTTTATTATGTGCTCTCAGGCATTAATGAAACTCTTAAACTGAGCCCAAGTTGCGGCCCAGCAATTGCAGCTCGGTTAAGTTCCGCCGGGTAGCAGTACGAGGTAGTAGTTTCTTGACTCGCTCAACTCAACTCAGCTCAGCTCAGCTCATTTGCATTAATTCTTCCACTTCGTCATTTTATTGGCACTTAAAACAGTTTATTTGTTCGAAATTTGTGCAATTGCACGCAAAGGTGGTTTTTGGTTTTTGGTATTCGCTTTTGTTTCTTTTATCACGTTAGGTGAGCTCGTTTGGGAGCGGCACTTGTTCTATGCCCACGCGAAGAGGCGAAAACTGATAAGAGACTGCGGCCAATGGAGTTACAAATTTGAAATCGATGACATTTTTGGGTGAAAGTTTTGGGCTTTGGGTTTTCTTGATGCGCCGTTTAGAAATAGAAAGTAGGGCGTGGTCAGTCCAGCGAACGCCCCTCGCCAGCCACGGCTCAAATTTAGGGCAATTTATATGCCAGTCCAGTGGCCAGAGGTTGCCCACGCCAAGCTCTGCTCCGCACTCTGCTGCTCTGCTGCTCTGCTCTGGCATCTTTTGGCCATGTTGCTGAGGTGTTTGGCCGTCTACATCAAATGTGGCAACAAGCCACATAAATCTCATAAGGCGAAATTATTTTTTACTACTCAATTGCAGCAGCAGCAGCAGCCAACAAAAGGGTCCTGCCACAGTGCATAAATCTCCGCGCTTGGAGGCTTCTACTCCAAGTGCAGCCCCCAATAGTTGCTCCAACTTCGACTTCGACTTCAACTCCGACTCCGACTTCGACTTGGTGTCCGTGTCCGGTTCCGATAAATAATTGCGTACATTTGAGCAAATCGTGTTTGATGTTTGCTGTTTGCTCGTCTTGTTGCTTCGCTCTTCTCACTGTTGTTGTTGTTGTTGTTGTTTTTATTGGTTCAACTGTCTTTTTTTTGTTTTTTTGGCCAGCTCTTTTATTGCTACACATGTAGTTTGTTTTATGCGCACCAAATACAACAAGAGCTTCAACTAACAAATACGAGTCAAATACAGAGCGAAATTGCTCGACTCGAGAGCTGCTCTATAGGAGTTACATGATTATAATGCTAAAACTCAACATTGTCAATATAATATATACAAAAACAAAAAATAATTAAAATCTTTCCACATAAATATGATTTTTCTTTTAATAAAAATTTATTAGAAAAATTCATCAAATGAAAAAATAAATAATATAAAACAACATAAGTAAATGTTTTGTATATTTTAATTAAACAAAATTTTATAATATTCAAACAAAAATTGTAAGCAATCAATTTGTTAGTTTTTTAATATTAAATTATAAAAAAAAGATTTTTTTTCATTTTTAATTTTTAATAAAATATAATATGATTTTAATAACTATTAATAAACTATAATAAATTGTTAAAAAAAATATATAATTTTTATATTTTTAATACATTTTTAATAAAATAAAATACACATTTTTATTTTTAAATATTTTATTACTGGCCTTAAATTAATATATATCTTTATATATTATTTATTTATTTAATATATTATTTAATAATTAATTTTTGTTTTTAATTATATAATATTTATTTAATTAATAATAATTCAAATTTTATTTTATAATGTAAACTTGATTATTTTTTTATCATAGCCCGTCAGACTTCACTTTTACAGGGTATGTCGAAATGTTAAGCAAATGTGCGTACATGGCGATCTTTTTTGTTGTTTCTTTTTTTTTTTTGCTCACTTTAGCCCCATAGATATTTTTTGTAGCACATTTTCGTTAAAATTTATTGCATTTAACAAAATTAGCTAACAAATTTATTAAGCACTGCTTAGTTGTTTCTTGTTGTTGTTGTTGTTGTTGCTTTGGGTGGTCATTGATGAATTCGTTGGGCTCGCCTTGAAGCTGTGGCCACGTGTAAATTGGGCAAAAAAATGTTCGAATCGTGGCAATCAATGAACCCATTAAAATTTAATCCCAATCACGCAAATAAAAGTAGAACTTGTCGCATAAATTATGTATATGACAAATACCACAGCAACAACAACAACTCGCACACATTTATATATACACATATATAGTAGTTATATGTTGGTAGAAATTAAGCACAGCATCTGCTAATGAATTGCAAATTTATGCGTCGATTCGGGGCGCGCCAAAAAGAACTTGACTTCTAGTTTATTTAGAGTTGGCTTAAATATATATACATATATATGCTATACTAAATACCTGTGTATGTCTTTGGCTCGGCTCGTAAAAAGCGCAAATCTATTAAATTAAAAAGCCAGCAACAGCACCAACAACAACAACAAAAGACAAAAGTTTAATGAGAAAGAAACCTGATGGCTTTTGGTCTTTTGGTTCGCCTTCGTTCGACTTCAACCAATTTCCAAAAATGTAACTTTCCAACTTAGCGGTACGCCTTTTTATTGAAATCATAGTTGTTGTTGTTGTTGTTGTTGTTGTTACTGTTTGGGGTAGCCATTCTTTAGCTTGTCAACTCGATGAGATATAAATTTACAGAAAGGCCAAAACGAAATAGCTGAAAAAAACCAAAAAAACCAAAAAAAAAACTCAAGAAACAGTCACAACCAAATGGCGGCAAATGTCTCCACACACAAAGGCCGCTCCACTGCGCCATGCTGCGACACTTGTGCTCTGTGACCCAAGCGAACTGGCCCGACCTAGCCGGCCTGGCCTAATCAACACCATGACCATGAGTCGCAGGCGGGCCGAAACAGCTATTGGGGCTATCATAAATTTCAGTTTAAAGTCACATGTAAGAGCCGATCTTCGCTTCGTTAGCCACGGATTTGCCGGCTTAATTACAAAACTTGATAACGCGTCGATAGCTCCAAACGCATTTGTCTCTCTGGTAACAAGTGTCGTGCGGCAGCTCAACGTTGATTGGACTGGGGTCTTATAAGATAAGATAAGATCCACATAGAGAGTTCGCTCTAATTTGCACGATTGTCTTGAATGGTATTAGTAGTAGAAGAGAATATGATAAGTTGAGGCTGTCTACATTTTGCCTTAGTATTACTGGAAGAGAGTATGATAAGTTGGGGCTGTCTGTATGCTGCCTTGGCATTACTGGAAGAGGGTAAGATAAGTTGAGGCTGTCTGTATTCTAGAGAAGAATTAGATTTTTATTTTGGTTTATTTCTATATGATTATTTCTATATGAATTCTAAGCTATTCCTATGGAAAGCATTCTTCAACTGAATCAACTCAACTTACAGTTGGTTCAAATTGAAGCAAACTTCAATACAACTTTCCGATTAAATTAAATGTATTACTTTTATTTAATCTTTTTTTTTTTAATATATTACTGATATATAAAATATATTTATTTATATTATTTGATGCTAAAATTAATATTTAAAAATGTTTTCAGATTTTTTAGTGAAACGAGATATATTTTTATAAAAATCGTTATTATGATTTCATCTCTCTCCAATATAGAAACGTCAAAATACTTAAATTATATTTCGATTACTATAATTAGTAATAGATAATTTCATATATTATAATAAGTAAATTATCATTCCTTAAACTTTCATAAACTTACTCAAAACTCAATCATATCATATCAAAGAGCATATTTCTACATTAGTTTTAATTTCTTAAATAATTTATCTATTTTTGCATATTTTTTTATCATCTATTAATTGTAAACCCTATACAATCCAGCTCCAATTTACAGTTACTTCTGTATTAATGATTTACATTCACAATTAGTTTTTGATTGGCTTTGATTAGCATTGAAATTGTTAGTGGAACAGAGTTAAGATTGCCAGTGCTGGAAAGGTGACTCAGTGGCCAGGCACACGCCCTGCTAGCCCTGTGGTTTGGCACCACTACAAACAATGGCAGCCGCAGCTATCACTGTCCCAGTCGCAGTCTGAGATTCAGATTCAGATTCAGATTCAGATTCAGATGCAGAGTGAGCTAGCTGAGGAGCTCAGTTTGAGCCGTGTGCATTACTCAGCGGCGGCTGAGCAGCATTTTTAATTGAAATAATTGCGGGTTGAGTTAATTAAACGATAAATAATGTAATTGTGTATAAAAGGCGATTCACAGACGCTGCGGCGAGTCACGGCAAACAATGGACGACGGCGACGCCAGCCGCAGCAGCAGCAGAGATAAAAAAAATATTGCACATAGGTTGGTTGGGTTGCATAATGCACATAATGCCACGTCTTGGCATTCTTAACCGCAAGCCGCGAGAGACTCTCGATCGGAGACTCTCAGACTGTAATTAGTGGCATATTTGTTTCAGCTGCAGTGCCGAAGTCAAAACAAACAGAAAAACTTGGCCGAGTGTCTGTTGATTGATTATGGCACATTTGAGACATTGAAGGAGGCCCCAAGGAGGAGCGGAGGGGCGGAGGGGAGGGGAAGGGGCGAGATGGCAACTGCGATCGACAGCTGCCAACTGGGACTTGGCTAAGGCTGCGTGGGCAACGAATTGGAAATTACGAACGTATTTCAAATTGAAAATCAATTGCTGTGTAATCAGAGGCGCGTGCGCGTGCGCACCCGTTTTTGGGATGATGCCTGCAGCAGGCATCTCTCTCGCTCTCAGCCCATCTTCCTCTCTCTTTCTCTCTCTCAATCATCGGCTTGAGCTGCACGCGTAATCGATTTGAAACGCCTAAATTATGCAAAATCGCTTTACTCACGGGCAATAATCACAGCAGAGCTGTTAAATGCTTCGCTTTATGATATGTGGGCATCGCACTGACAAAGCACATGGCAAACATTTAGATTGTAATTGTATGAAATGTGCCCAGTTGATGTTGTTGCTGTTGTTGTTGTCCGGCGTATGCGCAATATGCAGTTTACACATTGTTTTATTGACTTTTCGCTGGCTGTCTCTTTAATTGGTATACGCGGCGTATACGCAACGTGGTTGGGTTTGCGGTTTTAGCGAAAAGTTTTGTGGTTTACCAGCTCATTGTAAATGGACTTAAAAATAGATTGGCTGCCGTTGGGAATTAGCCGATCGAGTGATCGTGATTCCCAGCCGGGCTGCGACCTATGCTAAATGATACGATAATTAATCAGGCGATTAAATTAATGGAAAATCCAACCCAACCTCACTCCCTCCCACTTGAGTGGCATAACTAATATCATTTTAGACAAGTCTCGGTGCAATACCGGGTATTAAATTATCGCTATAAATGATCTGAAACAAAAAAAAAAAAAAAACAAAATTGTAAAAACACCCAGCCTCAGCAAATGGAAATTACAATGTTACGGCGTCTAAATATCTATAAATACAAATATCAACCTGATGTTCAGGTTTGAGGGCGTGCTAGTTTTGAATGTGATTGATTTAAGACTTAATATATTTAATAGGGTGGGCAGTATATATAGTATCTCTAGATACTATTTATGTGCTATCTGGAATTAGGCTTATATAACTGTATTATTTTTGTATCCTCTAATCAATTCTACTACTAGAAGCAAACAAATTTTTTAGATCTCATGAGGCCTCTCTATGTTATTCGAAGTGTTGATATATAGCAGTACTTGCACTTTTATACGCTTAAATAATACATATGTTTATTAAATATAACTTAACTTATGTTTTTATGCCATTTATATCATATACACCTTTCTATGCAATTCTCATTGTATTTATATGCCCCAACATATAATTGGTACATATTTAAATTGACATATAATATATGTTTTCTTATATTTTGCTTAACTTATGTTTATATGTCAATAAAATTCCCTTTGCTAATCATTGCGCCTCTATATGCAATTCTCATTAATGTAATTTTGCTGCTTAAATCTTTACAATTGCTCTGCTCCGTCACATATCATTTTATTTAGTGTTATATCTCAACACACCATCTATTTTGACACCTACACACACACACACACACTTACACCCACCCACACACACACATACACAATAGCTGAGCCAAGCCCTTGACTGCGTTCGCCGCTAACAGCGTAAAAAAGAGACAAAAAAGATGAGCAGAAAAAAACAAATATGGCAAACAGAAATAATTATTTCTGCGGCATTTTCAGTGCTTCTGCTTGTTGGCGCTCAGTCTCTAGGGGGAAGCAGCCGCACAGTCCGACTTGGGGCCAAGTGCGCCCAGAGCTGTCCAGTTTGCCCTTTCAGCGAAGCGAAGTCAAAGTGCAACAGAAAAAAAGAAGAAGGCAACAGAGAGGGAGGGCAATACGCATAGAACTGTGGTCTTGTGGTCGACCAGGGCACTTACGCAGCTGGGACCAGGAGCAGCAGCATCAGGATCGGGCTCCACTTGGCCTGCAGCGCGACAAACGTTCTGGCCGTGAAGATGATGAGCTGACGAGCTCCGCTCCTTTGTTGTTGCTGGCAAACTGATTTCGATTTCAATTTGCAATGGCCTCGTCTCGTCGCTGGAATGCAAAGAGGCCAAACAAACAAACGAACAAACGTCTTTTAATGGCCACATAGATGTTGTTGTGGGCGCAACAAGGCTCGCAACGCTTCCTGTCAAGTGATTTATGCCAATGCTGCTGGCAGGCACAGAGCCGCAGTCGCAGTCGGAGTCAGACGGAGTCAGAGTCAGAGTCTCTGCAGTTGCAGTTGAGATCCCAAACACAGTTTCAGACCCAATCCCAATCCCAATCCCAGCTAACTAATTTTCTTGTGTTTGCTGCAGAAAAATTGGCTGCCTTTTGTCGTCGTCGTTGACTCTGTCTTCTGTGCCAGTTTCTGCTGCTCGGCTGATCTGTGATGAATGTCTGCGTCTGCATTGTCTGCCAAGTACCACGCACTTTGTTGTGCGTGTGTGTTGTGTGTAGGTGCAATTTGCGCAATCATCGACGTGCTACCCGCCCGCAGCTCTGGCTCTCTCTCTGGCTGAGTCTCTCAGGTCTTGGGCGCGTGCGCAGACGCCGCTTAATGACTGCACAGGAATGCCCTCATCGAGTTGCTCTTTGAGCCTAAGAAAAAACCTAAATAAAAGGAAGAGAAAAAACAATTCAATTTAGCATTTGGCAGCACTGGATTTATGAATGAAAGCCAAGCCTTGTGCGCAAAATTAATTAATGACAATCACTCAAAAGAGGCACGAAAAAATACGCAAACGAAATAATTAAACGGGCCAAAAATCAAACAGGTATTCCATTTCCATGCCAAAGCCCATTCTACACACACACACACACACTCGCATATACACATTAGTCAGTCAGTCATCAGTGTGGCTTCAGTCCCGATTGCTATCGATACGAACGACTTGACTTGGCTCCACTTAATTCTCTGTTTGTTTTGGTAATGAAGCTCATTTCCGTTTTGTTTTTTGTTTTTCAACAGAAATATGCATACGCGTAGTTAGAAGAAGGGCGCCATATACAACAATGATCAATGGCCCATACATATATATACATATAAACAAAAAATATATATTCTTTGGGTTTTTAAAAATTTGTATCTGAAGCTCGCTGGCATATCAATCATGTGGATCGATCGCACCTCAGCCTAATCCAATTCAAAGCAATTATGCCTTATATGTGCTAATTTATTATAATAAATGTAAAATACGCCACACTCATTTGTTGTTAACTGTTTTAATTTTTTGTTTGTTGCTTGTTGTTGTTGTTGTTGTGATAAATTAAAATGTTGCCGTTGTTGTTTGCCAAGTGTTAAAATATTAATTATTTAAGCAATACACGCAGCTGCGGCACGCGTCTCTTGTATATTTTATTTTCTTAATTTTTGTATAAACACAAACACAAACAGAATACAGCAGCAACAGCAACAGCAACAACAACATTAACACAGAGCCAACACATGTTTGACGCTTGTTTGTTTGTTTTAATTTTTTTAATGAATGATTTCTCAGTCAGTCAGCATTTTGGCCAGTTAAATCGGACTGTCAGGTGAATAATTATCAACACTCGCATAGTCTAACTATCTCTCTCATACACATACATACACTCACTATGTCTCTCTTTCTCTCTCCCTCATAGATTGTCATATGACAGTTCATGCTTTTTTCTGTTTTTCTTTTTTTCCATTTATTATTCAATTGTTAATTATTTAAATGCTGGCTAATTGAAAGGCGCAAAACTATGGATTTTATTTGTCTGGCTGTATCGATATTATGATTATAATTTAACAGGTGCTTATACTTGATTGATTTGGGCGTCATTATATGTGTATTTACATTTCATTTGCATTTAACTGAAGCAAAATGTTAGAAATATGTTATAAGCGGCATAAGCATTCATAAATTGGGTTTCTTTTAGTTTTGGCTGAGTTCTTTGTCGTTTGAGACAATGTTATAATAAGCTGACAGCTTTTTGGGTAATGCATTCGAGTATTATTATTAGTTATTAACCATAAAACAAGGTATTAGATAAACTAAGGCATTGGGTTGTCTGTAAACAAACAGAATTTTAAGAGTCTACTGCTTCTAACAGCAAAGACATAATCTAATGATTCCTAACTTGTCTTCGCCTTGATCTGCCTTTGATGTTTCAACAATTTCAGTTTTAGTTGCGAAAAGTATTAAAAAGAGAGGCAAGAGAACACAGTTTCTTTGTTTAACAGCTTATTTTATAGCCAAATTCATTCAGACAATTTGAGGCAGATGGAGCAAAAGAAGAGCTCGAAAAGTAACTGAAAAGTTGATTGATTTGTTATAGATCTTTGATTAAATACTTATCTCTTTAGCTCAGATAACATATCATTTAATTTGCTTTTACTCAATTTTATTTCATTTCATTTTCAGCTTTGCTTTTGAGTCTGTTGTCGAAAACCTCAACGATCATTGCAAATTGGCTAATGTCTGTGCCTGGCTATGTGCAGCCTCTCTAATAGATCCAATTACAGTTTCTGTCACGTACTTAATGCCATTTAGTCGTATCTAAACGTTTCACATTACAATTGTTATTGTTGTTGTTGTTGTTGCAGTTGTCTAATGTTGTTTTCTGTGCAGCCAGCACCTGCAATTAGCTGGTCCAGCCTTATAACAACTCATTTTTTATGAGCTTGCCAAGCGTTTGATCTTTGTATTGTCTACGCCTGTTGTTGCTGCTGTTGTTGTTGTTGTTGTTGTCATTTGTAACGACACATTGCGAGTTAAATGCTTTTTCTTTAATTGCATATAATCACAGACATTTGCACGATCCACATCCACATCGACATCCACTTCCAGCAAACGCATAGTTCAGCTCTGAAGTCAGAGCCCAATTTGAAATTTGTCACACGATCCAATTCGATTTTCGTTGCATATCGCCCCCAAATACACACACACTCACATGATTGGGAAACCTGTATCCATGCTATATATCAGTCTGGTGATATCGTCTTAAAGTGCCTCTTGCAGCTTTCACTAACAAAACTAACCAAAGAGGTGGCCCGAATCAAACAAAAACCAAAAACTAAGAAGAAAAAAAAAACACACACACACACTCTTGGTATCTATGTCTAAGATATACCTCTACATAGTGCTCGGCCAGCAATCCAATAACTTAAAACAAGTTTTTTTTTTTCGTTCCTTTCCTTAGCCAGAGAGTGAAAGAGAGGGAGAATTAAATGAAGAAGAAACCAAAATAATAATAATAAATAAACACAAGCCGAATCTAAGCGCGCTTGTGTCCCACAAATAAATTATTACCCAAAGGGCATTCAATGCCTTTTAACAACAGGTCAACCTTATCATTATTTTTATTATTATTATTATTATTTCTACTCGGCCACGCAAAGGGCCACAAACTGAACGCGAAGAAGAAGCAGCAGACTTTAAATCGATACCAAAAGCGAAAACCAAAAAAAAAAAAATCCCAATGATCGTCGCTTAGTTATTTTCCCCCTCCCCCCGCTGCCCCTGCTCCCATCATCGTAGTTTAGATTTTGTGCGTGCGTTTTAAATTTGGTTTCCTCCTCTCTTGGACCCGCCTCTGCCTTGGCTATTGCAGCACCTCGCTCAGTGAAAAGCAGGCAAATGTTGCCCCAACTCTGCGACTTCGACTTGGAGTTGGACAAGTTTGGATTTTTTTCTATTTTTTATCAAAATTTAATACAAGCGCGACACAAAAGACGCACAAAAATGTCATAAATTATGCGACCATGATACCCAAGGGAGGGGCAGCCAAAAAGAGCTCTATTGAGCGCGTATCATATGCTCTTAGCGCTTAACGCTTAAGCCCAAACGGGCAACATTTGATCCAAGTCGTTTGCTCCAACAATGGGGCCAGGGGCGTGGAGCGTGGACTGTGGAGCATGGAGCGTGAAGCGTGTGTTGCAAGTGTTTCTTGTTACTATGATTAGAGTATTTTAACTATTGACATTAGGTTTACAAGGATGCTCATATAGGTGGGTAGGTAGGGATAGGGATAGCTCAAGTAAAGCAGACTGTGGCAAAGCTGGGCAGAAGCTTAAATAAATTACTGAGATAGTGAAGTTGGGATGATAAATGACATAAATAATAAATAGATAACAAAAATTGTTTATAATTCAATAAAGAGATCTTGTATTAAGATGTGCTTGCTATAGGTTATATGGTCCTTGGCTGCTACAACGAGTTTGATTATGAAAAGTTCCGCTAGGTGAATGCTAATAAAACGGTGAAGATGTCTGATTCTCGCATAAGAATTAAAGATATCTTGACAGTTATCTATTTTTTCTTCGGAGCTGTTTCTATAGAACTCGAAAATGATATAATTATTAACAATAAACATCCACGATATTTAATATATTTTTATATATTCTACTTTTGTATATTCTATATTCTTAACAGCACAATTCAACATTTATTCTCTACCTATTTCCCATCAAAATTAATTTTCATATTCATATCCTAAGAAACTGCACCTCATTATCCTACATAACGGACCTCCATCTCCAATCGCCCACAAGTTCCCACAGTCCACAGTTCTACTCCTAGAAACCTGTCAGTTCCCAGCTTTTCTCTGCTTCCCCGTGCAACAGTTACAATAACAATCTCAGTTGCAGGTCTTCAATTCTCATGCATATCATTGCATAATTCCCAGGATACATCTAACTGTTTCTATTTGTACGCAATCCTTTAACGGTGCATTTTCATTGCAATTATAGCAACGGTTCGCATTTTGCCTAGTTGACTGCGTGAGAAAAGGATTGACAACTGGGATAATGACACCAAAACAGCAGCATTTGCCATTGTGTACCTGTAACTGAGCGAACTCTTACCTGTCGATATACCCGTGCTTGTGCCTGCGCCTGAGACTGAGACTCAGCCTGAGGCAATGCCTTGATGCTTATCGCATAACTCGCAGCAGAAATCTCAGGTGGCAGGTGTCCTTCTCACATGCACAGGGTTGTTGTCTCTGTAGGTGTCGTTAACCCTTTGGCAGCGCCGAGGCGGCAACGCGGCTATACGCATACCAAAATGTAGTTTAATCATGTGCTCAAATGCGCAAACACGCAACACCTACAACGGGGCTGGATAATAGGACGAGCAGCGCCAATGCATCGAACAACAGAAACAAAAACAAAAGCAAAAACAGAGGGAAAAAATGAAATCTAAATGCAGCCAAAGTGGGGCGTGCAAAAGGACCTTCCTTACTCACGCTCTACAGCTGATTCGGTCTCTCTCTCTCTCTCTCTCTCTCTCTCTCTCGCTCCAGTTTCGTAACGAGGTCGTTGCCTGCTGTCTGTCTGTCTGTGTGTGGAACGCATCCTGCATACCAAATAGCTGCCCGATGAGCTGCCGGAAGTTTGCTTTCTGCTCTCGCTTCACTCCTCTATCGATAACTTTCAGCAAGGACCTCGCACAACTATTCGAGCTGCACTTTTTAATTGTTCACAATGCGTCTCAATTTGACAACAAGCAACATGTGTAAGCACACACACACACACAGAGTCACACCCACCCACACACACACGTGTGCTACCTCTTTTCAGCTTGTTTCGCATTCAGATTGCATCGCATCGCATCGCGTGTGTGTGTTTTGAATGTCCTGTAACGATATGAATTATTCAAAAAAGGAACAATTTTTCGTCGCCGCCAAGGACGAATGTTTGAAGCGCTGCGCGGCATACAAAAAAGGCAAAAAAGCTGACGACGTCGTCGTAGCTACCAGTTGATGTTAGCCAGTTAGACGAAGCCCAGTTACATGTGAATGGGTCTCTGTGTATGTGTGTGTGTGTGTATGTGTGTGTGTGTGTGGCGCAGTCGTTTCAGCTGCGAGTCGTACATACAAATGTCCTGGTCTCTGCTAGACTCCGACTGGCTGGCTGGCAACATTTGTATTGCTGCTGCTGCTGTCGCGCCAGTCAAAGTTATATCCTTTGACAGGACGCAGTGCAGCCGGCAGCGCTGTCGACGCTCTCGACGCTGTCGACGACGACGAGGAAAGTGAAAGTCAAGGTTAATCCGTCTGCAAAAATTCAATATTTTATGCATTAAAGTTGATGGCGCTCTGTTTGAGGGCTGCTGCCGGTGGGCGTGGCTGGTGTTTTGGGGGGCGTCTGCATAAAATTTGTGCTGTGTGCTTTCGGGCGCCATTTTGTGCGAAAGTCGCCGCATGTTGCATGCAACGCCAAGCGATTGCGATTGCGATTGCGTGTGCTGTCCAAAGAGCTCCAACTGATTAATGTGGCCCCAAAAAAACTGTGGCTTACAAAATTCATTAATTAGGAATATATTAGCCAGATTCAAGAGTAATCGGACACGAACAATAAATTTAATTTAGTGATTCCGTAAAGGGTTTATAAATTGTTTCTGCCAAAACAAAACAAAATATTTTATTTCTAAAATAAAATGAGATGTCTTTGTATTAAATATATATATCTTAAAATGATATGTCTATGTATTATCTAAGTAGAAAAGGTTCAGTAATTAACCTACTCTTATTTTGATATTTTTATTTTAATACTCAAAACTTAAAACACTCATAGTATGTTTACTACTCTGTTTACTCTACTTCTCTCTAGCATTTTGTCTCCTTGCTGCTTTTTCTCTTCATCCATAGTCACTTCTCGCCGTCATCCTCCTCTCCTCTGCAGCTTCTTTTCCTCTTCTACTGCTTTTCTCCTTAAAAACATTCATTTCCCCTTGGCAGTCTCTTCTTCTCTTCAGCTACTTTTCCTCTGCGACCTCCACTTCCTCCTCTCCAGCGTCTTTTGACTAACTCCTCCACATTCTACTCACTGCACATGACGTCACTTATGTGCAAGACTCTTCAGATTGATGGTGTTCGTTATTTGGCTGTGATTTAACAGTTGCTTTCACCGCATGTCGCCGAATTGTCGGGCAAATACGAATCTCAATTTGCCGAGAGATGTGATCTCAGGCAGAAGTGCGAGAGAGCGCCAGCTCATGGAGCTGAGCTCATTGACCCACACGTCTTGAGCTGCGTAGCCGCAGAAACTGTCACATTGTCAATTTGAGCGCCGAGCGACGAGGGCCAATGAAATTGAACTTTAAATTGAGACAAACAAAGCAGCAGCAACAGCAGTCAGTAGGCAGCAGCAGCAGCCACACAAAGAAACTGGGTTAATGGGTCTGTTTTAGCTGAGGACAGGTTGCACGCAGCTGGCGACATACGCGGCGTATGCGCAATGGCCTTTCACTGCAGTTGACTCGACTGGCCACTATATATATAAATATATATATATGTGTGTATATATGATCTGTATATCCACCAATTTAATTGAATAATAGGCTATGAGCCGCTGCACAAATCTGCGCGCGACAAAATGCAGGTCAGCTCTGCCCCGATCCGCTCTCTGCCTGCCGTCCCGCTGCCCGTCGTGCGGCATGCCGCTGACGCTGCTGCACGTGCATGCGGCGATCAAATTGCGCAAATTGCTCGCTAAATTTTGATAGCTTTACGCTGCTGCAGCAGTCGACGTCACTGCCAGCGCCAACGTCAGCGCCAACGTCAACGACAGCGCCAGCGTCAGTTGGATCTGTTACAATATTTTGTTGCCTCTGGGAGCAGCGAGGTCAATTGATTGAAACAACTTTGAACTTGTTGATCTTGTCACAAATTAAAAGAAGATTTATACACACACAATAACACACACACACAATAGACATACGAGTGGAGAGTACAGTGGTCACACGCGATGATGTCTGAGTAGGAAAAATAATAAAGACAATGTTTAGCTATATTTTGTTAGCATTATCTATATATAAAATAAGTTACATATATATTTTCTATCGCTCTTCTACGCAGTTCTCATATCTCTATGCAGTTCTCATGGCTGAAAATAGCACTCGATGTGACTAAGAAATTAACTAGATATTTAAAGTATTGCCTCTCCATGCAGTTCTCATGATTTCAAGTAGTTAACATTATTAAGTTAACATAAGTTTAAGACGACTTTAGAGAACGCTGTGATCTCATTGAGAGCTGCATAAAGAAGCGATATTTGAAATATCAATTCAATTTGTTAGTCACATTGAGTGCTCACTGTATCTCTGTGTATCTATGACTGCGTGTGAGTTTTAGCAGATGCGCTTCGGGCACTGTTGAAGCTGTTGCTTCTTCTTCTTCGTCATCTACATCTTCTGCTTCTTCTTTCTCGCGTTTGGTTTTGTGAAACCACACTTTGATTTAGTTTTTTGTTGAAGCTGGGCATGATTTATAGTGTTCGAGGTATCAGAGTTCGGCTGTTAGCTAGGGAGAGCTTTTGTTTTTACTATCTACATGGATAGGAGCTGACGCTAGTTACCCAGTGGGCCAGCTAATCTCGTCTAGTCGACGCTGGGTCAACTCGCTCTCGGGCACAGAACGTGCTAACACTTGGCATGGGCCCCAAAATACACAGAAAAAAACTACAAAAACAACAACAAAATCTGTATACCCCGAGACGTATTTACGACCGCAACTGATCACGCACAAGTGTGCCTTGGCTCGCTGGATTGCTGCGAGCCAATTTTTATGTTTTTATACCAATTTGATTTGGCATTTAATGAGCGACCTTCGCGTTGTAATCGTCAAACGTCCATAAACCTACAGCAGCGTCTAAAACGGAGAGGCGAACGTCTTGCCTATGGTGGAATGTCTTTGGCCAGGTTTTAATGAGCCGGAGCTGATGTTTGTTTTAGAAACATTTGATATTAGCTCGCTGGCTGCGAGTAGGAGAAAAGAATTTCGTTTGACGAACGTCGCGACAATTCTACCAAAAACTGAAACAATAGAAATCCTTTGGGCACTGAAACGCTTTTTGAGGAATTTCTCTTTCATTTTAGAAACAATACGAGACGACGTCGTCGACGTCTTTTGCCACGCCACATAAATGCAGCCAAAGGGCTCTGGCTTTGGCTCTGCCTCTGTCCCTGGCTGCGGGTCTCCTCCGCGCAAAGCGGTTCGTGGAAGTCTCGTGTTTAGCACACGCGTAAATTTCCTGCCTCCGTCTGGCTGAGGGTGCTCATGGATGCCTGGTGGCGGCATTCGCTTTGAGACGCAGCCGCCATTCGCAACGCATGCGCACTAAACGGTACCGCTAGCGGCTTTGGCCATACACTGGACACCACTGCGGAGGGGACTCTGGGGGACTCTTGCTTTTTGTCGCCGCATTTCATTGTTGCTGTGGAAGTATCCGTTCCAAATGATACAAATGTTCGGGATGCTCAACAGCCTCAAGGTCAAAGCGCCTTCTGTTCGTCGCTTATATAGCTCTTTTTTGTTGGTCTGCCCGGCACATTTGGACTTTATAAACACGTCAGTGTGTCAAATGCGACTGAGTTACGTTTAACAGGCTTAACTCACAGCACAAGAAAGCAGAAGTCCAACACAATGAAAGCCTCGACACGAAGCAAGGCCTAATGAGCTAAGAGAAAGAATTGGTTATTCTTAATATTTTGAATATTTTTATTTATTTTTAGGAAATTATTGTCTTTCACTAGACTATAAATATTATCATGCTTTAAATATACTATATACATATTTAATAATATATATATTTATTTTAAGTACTTTCTAACATTTTTAAAGTCTGTTTGAAGCAAGTGTAAATTTTTCTTTTATTTAATATTTTATATATTTGAATTTTTTAGGATATAGTATAATATATCTTATTTTTTGTATTTTCTAACACTTTCTAACTGCACATACGTACATTTTATTTAATGTTTCTTAAATTAAAATTTATTATAATATATATTATATCGAGTTAACGCTTTCAGTCATACGCTCTAGTCATACGTAAATTTTCCTTATTTTGCATTTTCTTTTTATATAATTTATATTTATTATAATATTTATCTAATTTTTTTTGTGTTGTTTTATTTTATTTTTATTTTTTTTTTTTGTAATTTTTCAGATGCGAAAATTTTTCATTTCTTTTTGTTTTTACTCTTACATTTTTATTAATTTTTTTCTGGTATTTTTTCATCTTATTTTTTGGGCAGTTCCAATCAAAGTGCCAAAGTTGTTGACTTTGTGCCTTCCTCTGTTCTCTCTCTCTCCCGTCTCACTCCTCTCTCTGTTTCTTCCTTCCTTAGGCCCCTCCGCCTGTTGTCGTTTGCCCCTTTTATGCACTCGTCGTGGGCTGTGGCCGCTTCCATTGTTTGCCTTTTGGCCCTGGTTTTTCCTCTTCTTCTGTCCGGGTTTGTTTGGTTTTGTTGTATTTGCTTATGAAGTGCGCAACTTGACTAAAAGGGGCAAACAATTGCATTGATCGGGCTCTGCTCCTCCTCTGCCGCATTTTGGGCATAAAGTATGAGTAAAGTATTTTGTTGTTGTTGTTGTTCGTTTTGGTTCTGTTCAGTGCATTGTTTTGGGTCATGTTGATCGTCGTCGTCGTCGCCGTCGTCGCTGGCGTTGGTAGCAACGGTAGCATCCTCCACACATACAGACAGACGGACCGACAGACAAACAGACAGACGGACAGACAGAGCCACTGTCCAGGTTCAGGCCCCTGGCGAGGTCCAGGCCCAGGCCTGGGCTGAGGGCCATAGTTTCGGGCCTGGGTTTTTGGCTTTCGGTTTTGTTCTTGATCGTGTCGAACGGCGAGCGCCCCCTTTTAACAGCGCATAACAGCAAAATCATGACTTGCCATTTACATTGTTCGCTCGTTTTGGACTTTATTGTTTTTGACGGTTACGTCGCAGCAGCCGACCAGGCTTGGAGAGGCTGCTGGTCTGGCCCGGCTTGGTCTGGTCTGGTCTCGAGATGCCAGCCGGGCCGGCCTCTCAATTCAAACGAAAAATAATGAAAAATTATTCAATAAAAATTATTTCGCGTGGACGACGCGCCAAAAGATCCTCAGCAACACTGAGCCACAGCTTGTTCGTGCGTTCAGCTCGGTTGCTACACGACGACGACGACGATGACGACTGATCAGGCGGCGATCGTAGCTGGTTGGAGTAGGAGTCGGAGTAGGAGTCGGAGTCGGAGTTAGCCAGGGCCATGAGCCAGCTACCAAATGGAGCTTCCGTTGGCAGTAGCCGGTAATCTAAATGCCCCCAACTGATCGCGATCGTGAGTTAAGTGATCGCGCTATAATTTTACGCTGGCTCTGTGAACATTTTCAGACCAGGCCAAGCACAGAGCGCCCTGTTGCTGTTATGAAATTATTGTTAAACGATTTTGTGATTTGTTGTGGGCTACTGTGCGCTTAGTGTCGAACTGGGCACTATTATTAGGCCGGCTCCTTAACCTAGGCGGAGTAGCAACAGCAGTAGCAGCAGCAGCGGAGCTGAATGTGAAAAACAAGCGCTCAAGTGGCAGCCAATGCCAAGAGATGGACGCACGATTCGCTTAAGTGCCGGCTGACCCAGTTAGAAGTGGGCGGGCGAGCGCCCGATCTGCTTTTGCTCTGCCTATGACTTGATAAAGTGCAATGTCTGAGATTTGCGCTTTTGCACGGCAAATGACAAATAACAGCGAGCAACAGCAACAACAGCGGAGCCACAGCCACGACAATTGACACAACAATGAGCACTGATAGTCCAAGTCCAAGACGGAGCAGCCGCAGCCGTAGCCGACGAGGCAACCTACCAGCCGGTCGACCGGCAACGGATGCGCCCAATGAGCAAACAAAGCGCAGCGGGAAATTGCAGCCAAAGTCAACGGGTTAGGGAATGGGCATGGCTAAAGGAGGTACGGGGGACATGGGGAGCTATTCGTATTTATGCGATTGCCGCGCCGCAAGTGGCATAGTGGCTGCCACTTGAGGAAACACGCGAGCAAAATTAGCGTGCCGCCTTGCAATATTTTATGTATCTCACAGATACGCGCTGATTTCTCCATGTGTATGTGTGTGTGTACGAGTGTGTGTGTCGGACAATATTTTGGTGTAGAACTGATTAAATGCAACTTCCTTGGCATAATAGAAATGAAAAGTGCTTTAGCACCGACTGCAATTGAGGCAGCTTCCTCATCTAAATGGAGCTGTCGAAGTTCTGTTCCCTCTCTCCTCCTCACTCTCTCATCACTCGACAATCAATTTCAATTAAATTCTATGCTCAACTCTCGTTTTCTGACCTGTCTCTCTATATACATATATACGAAAGTGAATCATGAGAAAATTAATTTCGTGGAAATCGAGCATGATTTTTGGGAACTTTTGGTCAAACCAGTTGCTGTTGTTGTTGTTGCTGTTGTTGACCGTTCTCAACTTAATGACTATGGAAATGTGAGCGTTAGATTAAGAGTTTGATAAGCCGAAGATCGTTTTGTTGTTTGTCCAGCCAGAGCGATAGAGATATATGTGGAGGAACATTTGAATTAGTGTTGTCTCCGCCACGAACTTTGCCCAGACATTTTTTTTGTTTTTATTCGATTTTATTTTGGTTTCTTTTTTTTTGCTGACAATTTCAAAGATTTCGTTTCCCATATTATCGGCTCATTTGTCTCTCTGTGTGACGGAAGGCCACATAATTGACACATTAGCCCATTGGCTCGTCCTGCTGCCTAATTGGCATTGCAACCGCATCGTCATCTTGCGGTCTTGCGCTCTCTCGTAATGCGTTTAAGAGGCGTGATCGTGTCTTTTGCACGCCCTCCTGCGGTGCCTGAATGGCTGACGGCCTGACGACCTGACGGACGGACTGACTGCCTGACGACCGACATGCGGCTGATTGATCATTGTGAATAGGCCAAGGGTCCACTAATAGGCCAGCATGGCCTCATGTTTTGGTAGCAAAAATGTGCCAGGATTATGGTTGGAAAAAAAGTGTTAATGCTGTGAATTACCAGACAGAGACCGGACACACGCTGAGACAGTAGCTGCAGCCAATGACGGCTGCTGTGCCTGCCAGGAGATTTGCTAATTGCTAATCTTAAGAGCGACTCTTCAAGTGGACCTCACAGGCAACTGGGCGAGAAGTGACGCTGTGAAGATGCTGGAAGTGAATGACAGGCGGGAGATGGGAGCTAGGATAGAGAGAGTGAGAGAGTGTGTGTGTGTGAGAGAGAGAGAGAGAGAGAGCAGAACTTGGAACTAGTGAGACTGGATGATAAAATCTGATAGTTTATATGAAAGATAGATAAAGGGGGGAATAAAGGTTCGATAAGAGAGCTATATCCACGATGCACAACAAGAAAATCAGCTTTATCATACTATCAGCAGCTAAGCTTAAATATAGTTAAGAATGAATATTACCAGTTTCAGCCCTATTAAACATAGCTCGGCTATCAGCAGCGGCCACTGCTTGGCCCTGCCAATAAGCCCTCCATTGCAGCTCCATCAGGGAGTCAAACAGTAGCCGAAACAACTGCAATCTGAGCCTGTTATTTACTCCCGACTCGCTTTATCTTGCGCCATGCGACACATTTCTTATTTTTAATATTATTTTTTGGGTATATTTGCCTTGTTTCTTTTTTGTCTCTTTTAGAATGCTCAGGTAGGCTGCTGCTACCTGTCTCCGGCCGTGGAGCCTGGGCGAGTGTCGTTCGGCTGTCTGTTGATTCTGCAACTGTTGATTTTATTTCATGCCGTTTATGCAAATGAAGTTCGAGAGGATAAGGCCAAAACGGCAGCAACAGCAACTGCAGCAGCAGCCCGCTTCAACTCACAACATTTGGACATAAAAAATTATTTCTGAATGAAATTCGTATGCCGAAATTCGTATCGATGTCCGACTGTCTGTCCAAATGCAAATGGGCTGTCCGGCTGTCCGACTGTCCGGCTGCCAAAAGGGTAGCTAAAGTAAAGACCGGTAGCCGAAAAAATGCTGCTGTGATATCGAATTAATTAAAAACAAAAAGCACAAATCGAAAAAAGGCATTGGCCACTGGGCGCTGGCCACTGGCGCCAAATGTAAATGAGGCAGCGCGGGCAACGCTTTGCGAAATTAGTTGCCAGCAGCGAGGATTGCCGGGATGCAGCTCCGGATGCCAGCGAATGCCAGCGAATGGCACCTTGTGCGGCCGCCTTCAATTTGGCGCTGATTTGGCGGCCGTGTTATGTTCGCTTTGGCTCAATTTGAGACCAAGCTGAACTCCCTGGCCCTGGGAGCCAGCAGCCAACGGACAGCAGCCAACGGCCAACGGCCAGCAGACAGCAGCGAGGAGCCTGCGCATGCGTGTCGCTGTTGTCGTCGCGAACCGAGGCGACGTGCAACAAGTTAATTAAGCCGCATTTGCATGTCGCGTCTTTTGGGCCACAATAGCCGAGAGAACAACCCACACTTCCTGTGCCGCCAGCGTCGAGGCTGCCTTTGCTTCTGTCCTCTGTCTGTTGGCTTAAGCAGTAAAACGTGTCACAGGCGGCCTCTATGACTGTCCCCTGCTCCTGTCGCTCCTGCTGCTTCTGCTCTTGGTCAGGCGATCGATCACATGCTGCGTACTGCGGTAATCCGCACTTCCACGCCTTAGCCGCATTTTCACGCGCGCCCCTTTTGTTCCAGTTGCTCCAAAGACAACCCGGATAGCCAGACATCCGGACAGAAAGACAGCCAGACAGTCGGACAGGCAGTTTATTTTATGATTGATTGCAAATAAAAATCGCAAATTGTGTGTGTTTACTTTTGGGTTTTTTTCGCCATAAGCCATCAACACACACACACACTCAGCCACACACATGTGTGTATTGTTTTGGTGGTGGTTTTATATTGGACATATGTCGTTGACGTGGATGTGGTGCTACTGTGACATTGCCCATCTCAGTGGCTAAGCAGTCGGGGCGTTGAGTTTTACTTCTCCTTTTTTTTTCGTTTTTCTATTCATCTTTTTATTTTTGCTATGGCTAATTATTGTCAGCGTGTAAATCGCATATGTTCAAATATGAGAAGTGGTTGAGCATTTGGGCTATTTGCAATTGGGCGTGACAGAAAATGGGGTTTAAGTGATCAGAGTGGATGGAGTTGACTAGAGAGATGGAAACATCTGTAGTTGTTGAGACAAGGAATCTATAAGACTATCTAACAACTAAAGGAGTATCTCTACTTGAGCACAATTACTGCTCGAGTCTTGGAGTTATCTTTTAGAATCTTGCAGATAAATAATGGTAAGTATAGGTATACATATAGATATATATATATAAGAAATTAATATTTTCATCGGAAACCAAAATAAATTGAGTACTAAATGTCAAGGCAGGAAATAAACTTAAGTCTATGAACTATTTTTTATACCTTGCAATTCTAAGCTCGCAATTCTGCCATAGAGCTAACTCAAGTCTAGCTAAAAGTTCAGATTCAAAGATTTCCTTGTTTACCAGCAACTCGGTCAACTGAATATCAAGAATCTATTTTCTATATCCTGCAATTCTAGCCTAGTCTAGAAACAAGTTGACTTAGAGACTTCCTTGTTTACCAGCAAATGCCCCGTTCAAACAGGCTTAGTCTAGCTTCTCTCTAGAAATTCATTTTGTTTTATGTTCGCTTTTCATTAGAACTGTAATTTTTCACGAAAACTCATTTCCTCATAGATCTTCGAGCTTATCACATAATAGAGTGCTTGTTATCACGTCAGAGAGAGAGGTAGAGAGAAGGAGATGTGTGGTTGTCCTTGGCTACGGTCAGTCACAAATAGTTATGCAACAACTGGAATCTATCAGCCATCACGGAAGCCATTTGAAATTCGCTTCAATCAACGACTATTGAAAGTAAATAATGAAAACTGCAAGCGGCTTGAAGTCGTTGTTTGTGATGAACAACTCGCGCGCCTGCCAGTCTCACCGCTCGGACGCCACCTCGGGCAGCACCACCAGCACCACCAGCACCACCAGCGTCACATTAGACCCACTCGCCGCCAGTCGCGGCGCCTGTCAAAAAGTTGCCATCAAGAATTTATTTCAGTTATAGCATTGAAATTGTCTAAACAACAACAACAACAAACAACAACTTTTATATTATATCAAAGTTTGAATGCGTTGCACATGCGCAGCAAAACGCGACGTTAGCAGCGACGCTGACTGCGGCAGCGACTGCTGGCCTGAGACGCGTCGCTCGTTTTATGCCGCTCCATAGATAAAAAATACACCTGTCGCATTACAGCTAAATTTATGTCCACCGGTAGACCTTTACTTTGGCGCGGCTAGAAACGCGCCTGTGTTTGAGTCTCTCTCTGTCTGTGTGTGTGTGTTAGTGTGTGTGTGTGTGTGTAAGACGATTGCACGCTTCGATCGAGGCGATCAGTTGCCCGCTGCTGCTGCTGCGGCTGCGGCGGCTGCTACGACTGTTGGCTGGTGTTCGGTGGGGGTCCAAGTGTTGAGACATTTCAGGTTTCCAGTCAAGTTGTTGTTGTTGTTGTTGTTGCTGTTGTTGTTGTTGATGCGTTGCCGCTGGCCGTTGTCTGGCTTGGCCTGGCTTTGTTTTTGCGTCGTTTATTTATTTTTGTTTATTTTGTTTTTTGTTTTTTTCTTTGGTTGAAATAAATACATAAAATTCGATCGAAAGTTTTGTGCTTGACGACGGACTAAAACAACGACGACGACGGCGACGGCGACGGCGACGTGGACGATGGCATTTGATTTCGCGCTGATAGCAGCTAAAAGAGATGACGTCAGAGCTGACAGCGAGTGGCGAGCCAGCCAGAGCCCAGATCCCAACAAGTGGAGAAGATCGCAAATATCTTGTAGTTGAAACTTGGACAAATAGTTTACGGTACTCAAAACGCCAAAAGAAAAAGCAACTGCTAACTGTTTTTAAGAAGCTGCGATCTTTGATTAGCAAACAAGCAGCTGCTTGGCCATCATTAACTACAAGCCGGGCCAAGCAAGCTGGCCTAAACCCGGACAGCGCACTTTGATTTGGCCATCCGAGAAGACTGGTGCCAAAAACAAAGCGCGCTGCCAGCTGGAGAAGGAGTCTGTGGACTTTGAGTTCGGGTTGGTAACATTAGTAACAGGGGTGAGAGAGGGGAGAGTTTTAGCAGAGATATACATAACTCTTTTAGTTATATTCACTTAAGAGTATCACAGCTTCGTTATACCCTGCTCAAGTCGACAGTTTTGTATTTGCTTGGCCCATAGCTGACGGGCAATTTGATTGTGGAATCTTCGGATGCTTTCGACTCGTCTTCAGCCTGTTTCTTGGAGGGCAACAGAGGGGGCAGGGCACAAGCAACATCACATCTTAGCTCATTTATCAAAACGTCGTCTATTGATGACTGGAAGTAAACGCTTAATTTTTGCACACAGCGAATGATTCACACGAGTCGCTGAGTCAGAGCCTAGTACAACGAGCGTGGCTAGCCGCAGCTTGCTAATTGATAGGTCGACGCAGAGGTGGTTACAGCGCAGACACACCTGCTGCTGCTGCTGCTGGGGCCGCTGCTGCTGCAGTCAGTCAGTCAGGACCGAGCGCCGAACCAAATACATAATTAACAGCAGAGCCGCGGGATCTCCGGGTTCTCTGGGTTCCATTCGGGATCCGCTGGGATCAGTTGCCGTTCGCTGCGTTTGCCGCAACCCTTAGATGTTGCTAGGCAGCTGAGCTCCCAAAATGAGAAGAAAGAAAAGGTCTAGGCTATCTGGTACAGGCTCAGCCTAAACGCTATTATTAGAGGTCACAAATCAATGAAGACTTTATCGACGGTCGTCGGTCGTCGGCCTCGGCGACTCATTACAACAAATCTGAGACCGAGGGCTGTGATTACAATAAAACGCCGCGGCGAGACTAAAATTTATTGACAATTCGGCTGGAGACTGGAGAAAACATAATGGATAAAAGTGTCCAACCGGGAGAAAGGTGCGCAGTTAGAAAGCCAGTGCAAGTGGCTGGCCTCTCACCTCTCCCCAATCTCTCTCTATCCCCCTCTCCCCCTCTCTCTTTTCTCTATGTATCCATACCAAATTCGTTAGCTGTTGCACGCATGTCAGCTTGGCCCATAAATTTCTTAGCCCTGTGCAGGTATTTTGTTGCAGTTGTTGTTGTTGCTGGGTATCAAGTCCTGGTCTGATCAAACGGATCGTTAGACGCCGACGTTGCCGACGGGTACCAGACAGGGGGTTAGACCAGATCGAACGCAGCTTCTCTCAGTCTCTCTGTCGCTATTTGACCAATAATTATGCAAATGAGCCCAGACGCTGGATTATCCCGTCGATTTTGTGCATAGAAGCTGGGCCGGAACTAAGTCGATTTGCATTTTCAGTTTTTGTTTTTTTCTTTTTTTTTTTTCGGCTCTGCCACTCGAGCAACACGCGTCGTCGTTGTCCTCGTCCCTTGAAGCGGCGTCCTTCATAATTTAAATAATTATGCCACTTGCTGGCTTCCTTTTTGGTCTCGAGCTTAGAGATTTTATGGCACGGCATTTGGCATAATTATGTAGGTCAAAAATTGTTTATTGACACGCAAAGCAACAAAGAAATTTGCATAATTTTACGCTGCAGTCGCCTGTCGACCAAGAATACCAGAAATCCACTCGAGAATATATACAAAATATATATCTATATATATATGGGGAAACCGCCCCGTCCCGTTCAGCCCGTGGACCGTGGGCCAACAGCTGTTAATTATAGTGCCAGGGGGGGTCAGAGAATTGGCAGCGTGGCAAATTGTAGTACCCGAAAAAAAGGGTTATGGTTAGGGTTAGGTTAGACTTTTTTTTGGCTTAGGCTAAGGCGCGTACATTTTTGCACCTGCTGTTCGAAAAATTGAGACATAAAAACAATAGCAACAGCAGCGGAAAATGAAAAAAAAATATGAAAACTGCTGGAAAATGTGGAAAAAACGTTATGAATTGCGAAGGCAAGAAGAACGTGGAAAAATGTCAGCCTAATATGTCGAGCGGTGTAATTTATGCTTTTTAATTAAGCCGCTAAAATATTTGTGATTTTTCCAGCTAGAAAATTCCCCTGGCATGCATATAGCTTTTCATGTTTTCCATTATAAATCACCTTAGTTAAAGCGCGTTCAGGTTTTGTTGTTGGCCCCTACCCCCTTAGTCAGCTACCCCCTAGCTGAACTGGCCCACACCAGACCGGAGCGGGGCGCGAGAACAGCTGAGAAACGGGTAAAACTCGTTTTCAAAAAGAATTTTCCATGCGATTGTCCGACTGTAACTGAAGATAAGGTTAAAAATTATTTGCTACCAGTTGGTTATATAGCGCTCTATACGTATATATGGTTATATAGATATGGAATGCCCCGACAAGTCGCTTATAAACTATATACAAATATATTGAATTACTGTGTAATTGCGAAATACCTCAAAGATACACCTGCTCAACCTTCGGACTCGCCTCGACACAGAGATGTGGCAGGGATAGAGCCCAAGAGTCAACTCCCGAAACATGGCTAAGCCGTGTGGCCATAGACTTCCGCCCCGCACTGTACCTGTTCTTATCCTGTGTCCCCTTTGACGTGATAGGCATCTAAGTCGCGACATTCGCTCGCATATCCTTCTCGACTCACAGCAGCAGCAGCATGAAGCAGCACCGACAGAATGTGGTGGAAATGTCAAAGCCGAAACGGAACCCAGCGACAGGCACAATGTCAAACTGACAACGACAGCAGCAGCCGTCTGTCAGGCTGTTGTTGTTGTTGTTGCTGTTGCTGCTGCTGCTTTGTCTGTGGCTGTTGGTGTCATAAATCGTTATCGACCACGAACATCAGGTGGCACTCAGGCGCACTCAGCCGCGGCTCACAGAGGCCACAGAGCCTAGAATCGAGCACTGCATTTGGCTAGCCCTGCATTTCCGACCATAATCCTGGGCCGAGAAGTGTGGGCAGCGCAGGACACCGAGTGCAGAGCCCGTGACCAAAGGGCTTGTCGTAAATTAACGCTAGATGCCCAGCCCAGTCGAACTGCAACCAATTGCAGGAGGCAGAGGTCGCATTAGCGTGCAGCCACTTCAAAGGGCGACGCGTAACATGCAAAACAGAGCGCAGCGCAAAGGACCTGCAGTTTATGGCAGGAACTCTTCAGCAGACAAACAAATTGCAACAGAGTTAGCTGGAGTTCAGTAACATATGCTCATCTCTTCTTTACTAACTCTACCTCTCTATGTAATTCTCATTTTATTCTCGTCGTTTTAATAAGCCACAAGTTGTGTGGCAACATCCAAACAACATCCATCACCAGGCGGCACAGCTCATGTCAGAAATTTTGAAACCATGGCGAAACAGCTGTAAATGACATTCGGACAAAATCAAACATTTTAACACGCTTCAAAGTTGTTCGGACGGGGAATAGAAACGAAAAAAAAAAAACGGGCGAAAACACCCGGAGAAGAGAAATGTCAAAAACGCGTCGTGAAAAGCTGGCAGGCAACGCAAACTCAAACTCAATCAAAGGCTACATGCCACACAACGAACGTCGCATAATGTGGAAAACTCTACAACAGCAGCAGCAACAACAACAACAGCAGCAACAGCAACAACAAGCGTGTAGCAACGCGTGTGTCCTGCGCCATTTGGGGGTCAGGCAGGAGTAGTTGGCCCGTCAGCATGTCTGTCCGTCCGTCTGCCAATCTGTCCGGGAACATTGAATACGCATTACAAGACCGCGCTGAAACCAAAACCAAAACCGCGTTACCACATGTCAGCGGCAACAGCAACAGCAGCAACAACAGCAACAACAGCAACAACAGCAGCAACAGCAACAGCAGCGACTGCGGCCCAGGGGCATATGGGAATACGAGCGCGCAGAATGTGCAACACATGTTGTTGTTGTCGCTCGCTGTTGTTCGCGCTGTTGCCTGGTCGGGCCTGGCCAACTCTGCGCTGCTCTTGGCCTGGCCTGTCTGCTGTTGGCCCCGCTTGATTGGTTGAAAATGTTGCCACAACGAACAACGAACAGTCCCTGAACAGCCGCCCTCCTCATAGTCCAGAAGTTTTGTTATAATTTTTGCGGCTGTCATTTTGTGCTTTGATTCTGGGGCATGTGGCGGGCGGAAGGTGAAGCCACGTCAGGCATAGACCATGCCCATTGTGTGTGCAACAAAAGGGCGTTGCGATTATTGAACAGTAATAGCTATGGCATTATGTCCACTCTCAAATGAGAGACGTATTCCACTTGCAGTTGATAAATGTGTCATATTTAGTGAAAAGGCGTGAAGCATTTCAGAGAGTGCTGATTCAGTAAATTAGGAATTGAGTATGGCCCGGGAGAGGGGTTTCAGTTAACGAATGAATCAGCTGCAGCTAATGTAAAGTATTTTTCAGTCGAATAGTGAGTGAAGTGCGTATCTATTGATATGAATGAAGTGTGACTGTCATAGCTATAATTAATATATTTTAGAAATTATTAAGGGTCGGCTTTCCTCGACATTTTTCCCGAATGAATCTTATTTCAGCATAAACAAATATCTCTGCTTTTGGAAAATGCTTCTGTTTGTCGAGAAGGGCGTCTGAGACTCTGCCAGGTTAGCCCACTCCTCACTCCCAACTTCCCCTCCCCAATTTCTCTCCAGTTACTACTCCGTACCGCCACTCAGTCTGCAAATACCAACGATATTTCACAGTTTCTTTTTTTTCGTTTCATTCTTAACTCTTTGCTCAAACTAAGCCCTTGGCACATGGTCCAAAGAATTCCAGGAATTCTCGCAAATGCACTTGCGTATATGTATCAGAGTAAGGCCAGGCACACTGACTATTTGTGGCAACAAAACAGTCTATAAGTTTTGGGGCGCACTAATCTTCACACCTTGCCCCAGAGCAGCGTCAGCGACCCACAAAATGGGCCAGAAACTTCCGTCGAATTGTCGGGCAAACGTGAGTTGTACAGCTTCCGAAGAAAGGCAACAAAAGCAGCAGCAGCAGCAGCGGCAGCAGAGGATGGCGCTGTCCTGCCAGAACAAAGATGGAGCAGCTGTTGGCGCAAGCAATTAGTAAGCCTCCAATTGCCAGTTGCCAGAAATTGCTGGGGAGCAGAGAATGGAGACTGGAGATGGCCAAGTGCAATGTGTGCCAAGCGGTTAATGAACAATTTCATGGAAATATTGTCACACTTTTGTTGACGGCGATTGGCGCTGAATTCCTCAGCTTTGGAGTGAGCAGCTCCAGCAGTGAGGAGCTCCTCTGCAGCTCGGAGCATTCGCTTGCTTGCATTGCCAATGCTTGCCTAATTGATTTATTGATGTTTACATGTGCGTGCCTGGTAACCGGCAACTGCCAACTGCCAACTGGTAACTGGCTGGGGCTTGGGACTTACAGACTTACAACATGGCCCACAATTTGCTCTAAACGCTCGTCGAGAGCGTTGACAATTGTTTGGGCCTTGTTTGTCGACGTTGAACGTCTGTCGATGTCTTCGCTGTGGTCGAGCTAGACTCTTTGGTAGCCAAAGTTTAGACAGGCCAAACAATTCGTCAGTCTGGCAGACAGACAGACACAACAGACAGACAAACAGACAGATGAACAGACAGACAGACAGCCAAGTAATTGTTGACCTTTTACGTCGTAGCCAGGTTTGGTTTTGGTCTATGCTCGCCTCTCGGGCCTCTCGTTCCTCTTGGCTGTTGTTGCCATCGTGTTTTTATTGCTGTTTGCACGGCCTGTGCTCAGTGCTCTCTGTTTGCTCTTCATAAATAGCATGAAATCTTTGGTGCTGAACAACGAAATGCCTGAAAGTCTAACACGACAAATTCCCTCAGTCGAAATTGTTGACAACGATATTTGAGACTCGATTTTGGATATTCGATTTTCATTGGAATTTAAGCAACACTTAAGCAACTGATCTGGCTATGCTACAAACTCAGCTGGAGCAGAGTTTGTGCTAATGGAAATATAGTTTGTGCTAATGGAAATATAGTTCTGAGACTAGCTTAGCCTTGAACCTGCCACCAATTGCAGTTGGCAGTTAGCAGCTGCCGCAGTCGCGCTGCACCCTTGATAACACCGCAGAGTTGGATAAATAGTCGCATACTTTCTCGTCGTGTCAGCGACCCAGCGAAGCGTTAATGAATTACAGCCACGATCGCAGCCATGACTGGCCCCCGGGGCTAACTGAAAAACACCTTGCCGCGGCATCGACTGCGGATCGCCAACGTCATCGGCAGGACAACAACTAATTACCGTGGCTGGAACAATTTTTATGGCATTTACGCGCTCAGTTGATCGCTGACAAAGGTAAACTGCTGCCACTGAGCTGGGGCACACACACACACACCTTGTATTGGCCAGGACACACTCACACACACACACACACACAGACACTTTCGATAATACAGGTACACAAATTATATTGTTACGCTGCCGGGCAGAGCTGGCTGAGTTTTTGTTCTTGGCCAAGCTGCGTCTGCTGCTCTTTGGTCTCCTTTTCTTCAGGTCTTTTGGCTGTTGCCTCTCGTCGATAATCATCTGGCCATTGTCTGCTGTTTAGTGAGCTTATTGGCATCCAATTATTAGCACTTGGAAGCTGCTCAAATCACACGCAGAGCCAGCCGAATGGGCAGACGCATTGTCCTCGATCCAATTAATAACATTTTGTCAAGGCAGAGAAATTGCAGTTAGAGTCGCAATTGGCCAAAAAAGAAAAAAGAAGAAAAATAACTCAATGAACTGGTCTGGCTGTGCTCTGCAGAATCAGAGCCCGAACCAGTTGATACAGTCTCAAGGCCCACAAATTGCCAGAGTTATCGCAAATTAGCTGGCGATCTTGACGGCGTTTTACGCACACGCATTTCGGGGCGATTTATCAATTTCAGGTCGCATACCGCTCGGTCATTTAACAAGGTTCCAAAAGCATTTTTTGCGCTTTCGGCTCTAATCGCAGGCAACACCAGCCGCAATTGCAACTGCCACTGCAACTGCAGCAACAACAAGCGCCAGCAGCAAGGAGAACCAGAACAACTTCGGTGCGCACCTGGCGATCAAAGTGGTTTTCGAAGCTCAGAACCACAGGCAACCACCACATGTGAGCCACAAGAACAGCAAATCAATTGAGTATTACAAAAATAAATTAATAGAAAATAATAATAATATATTGCATTAAACATGTGGGAAAAAATGAGTCTGAAACTTTTGCTAATTTGACAACATTAAAATGCTAATCGACTGCTGAGCACATAACATTTATTTACTTAGCTTGACTGAATTTTAATAAGGGGGAGTTGAAAGAATTAGTTGGAAATATAAGCTATTAATGTGTTTAAGAACTAGCCTAACCAACTCTGTCAGTATGTTCCTTTTAGGAACAGAGTATACAAAATACGAAGAATTGAGATTCAGCGTTTTTCCCTCTCTCTCCTCGCCTCTCTATCACACACTCAACATCCTCTTTGCACTTTTGATTGCACTGAACTGCAGCTGAAAAATGTTTCTCCAGCCCGTGCCGTATCCTTTGAAAACTGTTGAATCACTCGAACCACCCCCAGGGAACTAGCTGCTAGCAGACGCTGATGGCGCAGGTGGGGCTGGGTGTAGTCGTGACACCTTCCTTGGCCATGCTCAACACGCCAGCGGAAAATCATTGCGAATCAACAAACTGAACATAACATTTGCTTAATATGCCAACTATGCGCAAACTGTGGCAACAACTTTTACTGCGGCCATTCAGCCAGCCCAACAGCCAAACAGCCAAACAGCCAGCCATTCAGCCAGCTACCGAGTTGGTTGCACAAACCGTCAACTCGGTGCGCGCAGCGCGCAGCGGGCGCCTTGCAGCGTCGGCAACATGCTAATGTATGCAACACCCGCCGTCGACTGACGACCTTGAAAAATTATGCAAAATCGATGTAAAAAAAAAAAACAAACATTCACACACACACACACACAGAGGGAGAGTAACCAACAAAATGCGAAAATAAGTTCAACAGCAGTAAAAAATGTAAATGTGGCACGAACGGAGAGCGAGAGGGAGAGAGCGAGAGAGAGAGAGAGAGAGAGTCGCACTGAGGGGGCGGCTGGGCGGCGTTTTTGGCTTTGACTGAGGCGTCAAGTTTTTTGTTTTTTATTTTTTATTTTTTTTATTTTGCACTCCGATTTTGATGTAAAAAATTGGCGCAAATGAGGCAGACAATGTCGGCGCTCATGCGCGTTGCTCTCGATTTAGGGAAGCGCGCCGCCGAGGGAGCCACTCGGCGAGGTGTAGAGGTGTAGGTGGTGCGGGGCCATGTTGGCTGAAAGTTAAGCGTACGCTGAACTTTTGCCTGCCACTGTGGCGACTGATTTGCATACGATTTTGTCTGCTCACCAGGCCAGCAGCGACGGCAGCAGCAGCAGCAGCAGTGGCAGCGGCAGCAGAAGAACTTCATTTTGGCACAAATGATGTTGACGTTGACGTTGACGCCAGCGTCGACAGCGGAAGTTGTTGCTTATGCGCTGGCGTCAACGCCGGCAGCGACGTCGTCGTCACATTATGGTTTGTTTGCCATTTCCGTTTGGCATTTGCATGCAGAACAGCGCCAGTCCAGAGAGAGCGAGAGAGAGAGAGAGAGTGTGTGAGTGTGTGTGTGTATGAGCAAGGCTCTCGCTTTCTGCTCCTGTTGATTTTTTGGCTACGTTCTTGTGCAATTTAAATAATTTTGCATAATTTTTGAAAATTGACTTATGGATTTCTCATCGTCTGCGATTCATTTTTATGACTATGTGTGTGTGTGGGTGTGTGCGGGTGGGTGTGTGCCACTTGTTGATCGGCTTGCTGTAGGTCATGTCTTGGCACTGTTTAAGTACTCATCATTTAGTCCGGCCCCCCGCCAGCGCAGCTCAGCTCAGCTCAAATTATGCAAAAATTATTTTCAGCAAAGTATTTTCATCTTTTTATGTTGTTTTGCTGCATAAATTGTTCAGTTTTGTCATCTTTTTGAATTCTTTAAACTTTTCACTCACACACACACACACATACAGATAGAGAGACAGCGGCACATGATAAATGAGACTTTAAGTTGTTTGACAGTCCGCCCCCGCAGCTCGCTTTGCAAATGTTTTGTGCAACTTGTTAAATGTTTTTTATTTTTTATATATTTTTTCCCTTCTTGTCGCTGTTTTGGCTGTCGCTCTGTTTGCATTTGTATTTGTGCGCGTCTTATCAGGCCTTAAAGTCGTCAGAGAGTTGTCTGATTTGCATATTTGCAGCGCCTGTTTATCAGTTGCGTGTTGTGCTGCGAGTGTGGCCGGCAGATACATTTGTATCTGTATCTTCAGTTCATAGACAACTCGTGTCGTGTGTCGTTAAAGAGAAAAACAATCAGAAGCAGCACAAAGGGCAGCGTTTACGAGCTGCCCAATTGTGACCCCCAGATTGATAAGAAGGCGTGCAACTGCAATTACCCCAAAAAGCAAAGAGCAACAGCAACAGCTCATAAAAGAGCTGAGAGCTGAACAGAAGAAGCTGAGCTGAGCTGAGTTCTGCTGGGCTGAGGATTGAGCTGGTGTGGGTTGTTACATAATTTATGACTTCCCCCCGTGTGCGTTGTCGAAGCTAGCTAGAAAAATACAATAAATAAATTGAGGATCGTCTCTGTCGACATCGGTTGCCCGCTGCCGTTGCCGTTGCCGTTGCCGGTTGCCAAACACGTAGCAGGCCAAACAAAGTCCAAGTTGGGAACGTTTTAATTTCTTACACTTGGCAATGGAGACGCGCGTGCGTTGCGATCCGTCAACGTGCGCGGGCGTCTGTCCGTCCCCCAGTACGCAGTACCCAGTACCCGGGTACTCAGTCATCAGTCGACAGTTGAGAGTCGTCAGTCGTCAGTCGACAGTCGTCAGTCGTCATTTGTTGTATGACCAAAGGCAGGCAGTGATAACGACTCGTATAGCGCTCGCTGCGCGCTGCTCGCAGAGCTCCTATGACTTGGCCCGTCTCGCATTAACCGGAAGCCTGCGCCAAACGTGATCAACGGTTTGGTTTGCGGCTGTGCGACGAGCGTTCGCCCTCGCCTTTCGCTACTGCTCCAAGTCCATGGGATTGGGACTCGGTTTTGGGCATGGGCATGGGCATGGGCATCGGCATGGGCATGGGCCATTCATTCGTGCTGCTGTTGCCGTTGGTGTTGTCAACGATGAGCGCTGATACGTTAAATGAAAAAAGCGAACCGGCAGCGTCCGTCCATGTCATACGTTTGAATGAAAAAAAAAAAAACGTGCGTGCTGCCACAGAAGGAACGTTGACTTTGGACGCTACCAACAACAGAACGTCTTATATATACACACACATATATATATTATATATGTGTATATAGATATGTATTCTTTATATATATCGTGGCATTGGCACTCGCACATTTCTCAACATTTTTAGTGGCACTCAATACAATTCGTTGCGTTCCGCTCCCCCAACTGCCTACCCAAAAAAATGAGAAGAGAAGAGCGAAGGAGAGAAGGAAAGAGATTATACGCAAACTGCAATGCACATTGTTGGATTGTTGACTGCTCCAATGGATGACTGCCTGACTGGCTGTATAAGATTCATAAAAAAAAATAATAATGTGCGTTGGAGTTTTAATTCTTACGTGTTACTAAAGGTCTGCTCACTCACTCTCAGTCTCTCCCTCTCTCTCTGCCTCTCTCGACTGACGTCAACGTTCATGTGCCTTCCTGTCTCGGCGGCAAGGTCCAAAAAAGCAGAGACAAGCAGCAGAAGAGCTCCGTATAGATGTAAAAACGAAGATGAGTGAGCTGCGTACGTGCGTAAGGCAATTGCGTCGGACTCACTTGAACTTGCTTGGACTTGTGGCCTCTGCTCGGGTGTTAAAATGGCATCCTTTGTGGCGCGGCAGAGCACTTTGAAGTGGGGCCCGGACAGTAGGCAGTACGCAGTAGACAGTAGGCGGTAGGCGGTAGGCGGGGCAGGAGTCTGAATGTGAATGCTTCATTACATGTTCGCTGCGTGCTGATGAAGTGTCGCAAATCAAATTTTTGCTCAAGATGATTGACTATTATCAAATTTGTAAGAGAATTAATCAAGAGACAATCAATATTTAATCGAATGCTGTGCGCCTATCGATATTTGATTATCGATGTTGGTATGCAATGAATGTAATTTTATTGATATTGATATTTGGATATATTTGAATAGTTATGGTAAGCGTGTGTTCTAATTGCTATTCATATTTGACAAGTAATCGAAAAGTTATCGGAATGAAGTGGGCGAATTACTTGTTGTCATTGGAGCTTGGTTTTGCCATAGAACCTGTTTAGATACGTTTTCTATCTATTGTAGAAGAATTGTTTATTGAACAACAAACAAAATAAGTTTGAAATCGAATAGTTATATAGTAGTATATAGTTATAGTAGTAGTATAGTTATATAGTTATATGTAATCGGCAAATTATAAATGGATTTTTATCAATATGAATAGTTTAATCGATCAGTTACTATCTTGATATATTTTCATAAAGAATATGTTTCTGTATTTCAATAAATTGTCAGTTCTAATGAGACTTGTTTAGTAATCGATTATTACTCTGTCGTCTAAGCAACTAATAGCCTCATTCTTTCATACTTACTCATTTATTCAAAGAAGACAAAAACAAAGACCCCAACGCCCCCTTTTTCCCTTACAGCGGCGCCTGTGGATATGCAATGATATTTTTAGCAACTGCTCTGGAGTCATTCACACATCGCCCAACACGCAATTCGGGCGAGCTGCGGTTCGGTTCATTCACTTACTCAGTCACTCATTCACTCTCGCATTATACATAATAATATTGTTAAATGTTTTATGCGCTGTTGATGGCTGTCGAGTATTTAAACTTAACCACACAGAAACCTCAAGAATCACAGTGCCGAACCCAGAGAACCCGCACCGCAGACCCCCTGCGCCGCTGCGCCCATAAACCCACCACAGCCAACATGTCCACAGTCAATTAAATGTATGGAAAGCATGTGTGTGTCTATGTGTGGGCGACATATAATCAGTGTGTGTGTGTGTGTGTACATGCAAAAATGGCAAACGGTCTGTTAGGCACACATGCCACGCCCCCGGCCACCCAGCCACCCATTCACCCAACCATCCAGCTGGCCATTAACAATCAGCAGCCAGCAACTGGCAACAATTTGAAAGATACGAAGCGTAACCGTGAAGCTGAAACAGGAGCAGGAGCAGGAGCTGGAGCACGAACTGGAGCTGGAGTTGGAGCTGGTTACCGTTAGCGCAACCAGAACCTGCCCATGTTTGAGTTGCGTCTGCAGTTTTATCAACGCAACGACATCAGCTTAAAAGCACTCAAGGGGCTGCCCCTGCCAGAAGGGGGCAAGGGAGCAAGGGGGCAAGGGTTAAAGGGGGTGAACGGGAACAGCCCAGACGACAATCAACGCAGTTTATTTATGGAAAAATAAAATGAAATAAAATGATGATGATGAGCAACAACAACAACAACAACGAGAACAATAACAATTGAAGCTAGAGCTGCGAATGCCCGCCCACAAGGGTTAAGGGTTGCGGTTTGTTGTTCAGTGCGTTGAAATTAATTTCTGAGAGAGCAGTTGAAATTAAAATTCCCGAAAATACTGGGGGTAGCTGGAGCGCAGCTCTCGCCTGGTGTTCATTAAGCGCAGGCAGTTCAGGAGCTGATCAAAATTCTTGATTATCATTCGTTGCGCTCTGACAAATTATTAATTTAAATGGCTCATAGAACTTGTGAGTGGTAAATCAGATAATCTGAGAGTTACATAGAGAGAAAGAGAGAGAGAGAGAGAGAGCGCACCAGTGATGGCTAGAGAGGAAGTCACATTGCGCAATTAGAGCAGCTTTGTCTGGCGTCGCTTGGGCCTAACTAATGTGGAGAACTGTTACTCCTTGGCCACAGTCAGAGCCGGGCCAACACACAGCTGTGTGGCCAAAACTACATGTAATAACCATAAAGGCGGCTACATAAATTTTCAAGTCAAGTGCTGGCTCTCGGTCTCCGTCTCCGTCTCCGTCTCTTGTCAGGAGTTAGCCAAGCGCAACCCGCTGCTGGTGGGCACCTTATCATCAGAACCTACTGCCTTGCTATATAGCATATAGCCATGACTTTTTCGTGTTTCTGTTGCCATTGCCGTTGGCCGTTGGCTGTGCCGCTGGTGTTGCGGTTCAATAAACCATAAAAGGCTCATTAATTATGCGCATATCGCGCCTACAGGCCCGGAAAATGTGTCACTGCAGCGCTGTAGGAAAGTCTCTTTCGAGGGTATCGCAGTGGCTCCGGCTTGTTAGGCCCTGTTCCTGGTTAGGGTATAAGCACTTTGTCGGCAGCTCTGCATGAACTTAGCTGCAAGTACTTAAATGATAATGTCGACTAGCTGCCAGGCATTGTTGTTTGAGTGGATGGAGTTTGTTTCAGGTATTTAAAATTGAATTGCTAGTGAGAGGGGAAGCAAGCTAAAGCTGGGTTTGCAATAAGAATTGGGGACAAAAGACCTAAGAACTTAAATTCTAAATTGAAATCTAAATATAGCTATAGTTCAATTAAGATTTCAGATATAATTGGACAGGTCTTGGGCTATAGCTCTTTTCAATTATGATTGCTGCTTCGACAAAGAGGAAACTCTTCTAAAGTCTTGCTCAACTTTATATATTTTATATTTCTTATTTATACGCTTTCAATTGAGCTTCTAGTGTATCAAATATTCGTTTCTCTACATACCTTTCCTCGACTTGTTATCAACCCTGATGAATTCGGAGGTGGCTTGCTCTACTGGAACCAGCCACATGTCAACGGCTGGCGATTAATTAAACAAAAGAATTACGCGGGTATAAAATGCTTGACATACTTTTGAGGTCTGCCCAAAAAAAACAGAGAAAAAAAAATTTAAAAAACTGGCTCACAAGCATACGAGGTTTAGGTGTTGGCTTAGCCACGGCGACCTTTGCGGCATGCAACAGTTTTGCATTGCATTAAACGAGACATAAACGAAAAAAAAAAGAAAAACATTGTATAAGAAGTAAAACAATGAAATTCAAAAGCAATAATTAATTTAATTGACATCTTTTGAGGCACGGTATCTTGGCTGTGATTGAGAATGAGAATGAGACTGGGGCAGAGACTGAGACGAAGACTGCAGACAGAGATTGAGGCTGGGGCAGAGACTGAGACGCAGACTTCGACAGACTTTTGACTGACTGCCACGCAGGAAAAGCGACGATGTCGGCAGCGAAGACAAGATCTTGGCAAAGTCGGCACAAAAATACAAAAAACAAAAAAAAAACAACAGCAACACACACACACCTCGAAAACTGTCAAAAAAGCAAACTTCAAAGCAGCCCCACACAACAACAACAACAACAATAACAACAAAATGCCAATAAACAAGAACCCGACCAGAGTTGCCAACAATTTTATTGCGTGGACTGATTACAGCCACACAAAATATCACAAAAAAGCTCTTCATGAATGAGTTGCGCTGTCTGGAGCTCGTTCCTGGGCATGGGCATGGGCATGGGCATCATGGGCATGCCCATGAGCAGCAGCAGCAGCATCATTACAAGCCGTATCGCATAGCCTGGCTGTCTGTCTTTCATTCAGTGAGCTATGCCCGTGCCTGGACTGTCTGCCAGAGCAGAGGCTTCACTCTGCAGTCTTCACTCTGCCGACTTCATTCTTCAGTCTGCAGCCCACGGCCAAGACGAGCCTTGCCAACGGATATCATTAAGCCAGGCTTTATTTAAACTGCGTCTGCGACGGCGACGGCGTCTTTAAGTAGGCGCGACAATTGCAACAGTTCTTCATGTTGCAGCTGTTTCTGTTGTTGTTGCTGTTGTTGCTGTTGTTGTTGTTGCTGTTGTTGCTCTCGTGCCCCTTTTAATGAATGAAAAGTGAATTTGGAGCCGAGGTGTGTGCCAAAAGGCTGGGCCGCTGCCCCGTTGATTGACATGATCATGATTTACACCTTTCTGGGTGCGTAAGACACCCACCTGAGAGGAGCTGAGAGAGAGAGAGAGAGTGGAGAGAGGGGAGCGAGAGGGAAGAGTTCGGCCAGTAAGTCAGTTTTTGCTTGATCTGTAATTGACTGCAAATTGAATTACACTATGCTGCATGATTAAGGATGAAATTAAGAGATGATCAAAGGTGAAAAAATATTGAAAATTTATAAAAAGATAAATATTACTACTATAACACTCTATAATACGACTATGAACATACTAGATGATTTCATACAAAGAGTTAGTTGAAGCTAAATAGTGAGATATATTTTTAAAAATTTTAAATAGAAAAAATGTATATCATTTAATCTATAATCATAAAATTTTAATCATCATGATACATATATAGTATATATATAAATACATTGTATACCCCAATTTGTATTAGAATTTTGATTGATATGAACTCGTGAATCAAAAACTAATTATTATAAATTATCACTTCATTCATCTAGAAATACTTGATAAATAAAACATTTATCCTAAACAATAATTAATACTATTTATATACCTCTATATCTCTAATGCAATCCACATCTGATTCTCTATCTCTATTGATCTATTTATAACGCGCTTTAGATGTAAATTCCAACAAAATTCCAATCGCATGTTAATGAATTATGCAATTGGCAGACGCGAAATGGTCTCACTCAGTCCAGTGCCAGTCGATCAGCTGCTGGAGAGTCGCTAATTGTTTGGGCCAGCAGCGGAGCAACACCCGCACATCGATCTCGTCTGTCTGTGGCTGTGGCTGTGGCTGTGCGTAGGTATTCGCAGCTGTAGCTGACAGATACGAATCTGGCAGCAACACGTCGTCGTCGTTAAACTATACGAGGCGGCTAAAGCCACTCGCGAGAGGGAAGGTGTTCGGAGGGGGGCGGGGCGGGGCCGGGCCGGACAGCGACACTGAGTCACGGAGTGGAGTGGAGTTCATGACCCGAGCGGAAATACGCGGCGCGTTAAGCATTTTGCGTTTGTTTGCGCTAATAAATCAAATAAAAAGTTAATCAACAAATGCGCAACTCAGCTTCGCTCGCCGCTGACAGGCGGACAAAGTTTGTGCTTAATTTTAATCCTTTCCGTATCAAATCATTATTCGAGTCTAAAAGCGCCACAAATTTTACCGCAAATAATCATAATGAAGCGCTAGAGTCGGAGCAGGAGCAGGAGCATAAGCAATGCCAATGCCAATGCTGTCGATGTCGTCTCTCTGGAGCTGGAGCTGTGAGCATTGTTTGCTCTGGTGGTTGCCGGTGGTTGCGGGTGGTTGGCAGAGCCGCAACCTCAGCCACTTGCAGTTCGAGTTGTTGTTTGATTTCTGTTTCTGTTGTGCTGTGTCTCTCTCTCTGTGTTTGGTTCGCGCGCGCGGCAAAGTCAACAACACAGTTCGAAACGTCAACAAAACCTTTTAAATTATTATTTGCCTTTGTTGCCTTATTTGACTTTTGTGTGGAGGAACTCAGGCAGCGGGGGCGACTCCAAGTTTGCCAGCCAGCGGCTTGCAACCCTTTGCCCAAAACTTTGCCCTCAGCCGGAGCGTGAGAAACCAACACAAGAAAGTACGTTACAAAATTCTAGATAATTTCGCAAAGATCATTATGAAGCGTTGCGAAAATGCTGCCCAAATCAATGCTCATCTCTGAAGACGACCCTCTCTATCTATCCTGAATCGAGCTGTCATTCGCATACCTCGATCAACGCTTTTCGCACATTCAAATTACGAACTTCAGGTTCGAACTCCACATTAATTTGAATTTCGCATGCAAAGGATGCGAAAGGGTTCGGTGCATTTAACATAGTTGATTGCATCTTCAATACGCGATCAATATTGTCTTTTGTGCTTAGCGCATTTCCATGGGAAAGAAAAATCTTCTTCGCTCAGCCTAACCCTTCCGCAGTCTTGGGAAAATTAAATAATATGCAAAAACCCTTGCGCACAGATGTCATCCCATTAGGTGCCTAGCCCGATCGCTCGATCGCCCTATCTGCCAGGCTGCCACGTAGGCAAATTACCTCAGCAACCCCCTTGGAAGAAGATGCCTCAGCCCATTTGAATACTCATCTTCCATCTCCGGCTTCGGCTTTGGCTTGGGCTTCCTCTGTGTGCGCAGAAAAAGGTTGCTCGATCTGCATAATTTTCACAATGTGTGGCAGGATCAACCCTTGCCGTGCGCACCCTTGCCGCAACACGTGCGCCCCTTCGAAAGAAGACGCTGCAGACAACTCAGCAGACAACTCAGCAGACCAAATATCAATTTTCTCCATTCTCATGCAAATCAAATGCTGCCCCGAAATAAATAACAGAATGTGACATCAAAGGCGACTGCCAGATCGAGCTGCGATCGAGACCGGGTTAGGGGTCGTCGCCTAATCTGTGCTGGCCGCCTTAAGGGTGGTTTCGCCGTCTTCCTTTCCATCTTCGTCTTCATCTTCGTCTGCGGCTGCCGTGTTTTGCCGGTAGACGTCAACAGCCAGCGAAAATCGGCAACAACAGCCCCTAATAGATGACCTATTATTATCGGCTGGAACGGAGCTCGCGTCTTTTTTGGCAAGCCTTTTGCCAATGCTTGCCATTGCCATTGCCATTGTAATGCAAATGCGAGGCGGCCCGGAGGGCTGGCTATAGCTCGCGGTATTGATCCTTAATTTATGCATAAATGCGTCACCTTTGCCTCAATGGGTGTCAGGCAGGGCCCGACTGAGCCATGGGCGAGGGTTATGCGTCCGCCTCGCTAATTTATAATTTATGCAAAACACAATTTCGCCTGCAACTCCTTTTCGGTATCCTCGGGCTTATCGCTATTATTGCGTAATTCGAGACCGTCGCAAAAAGTGAAAAGCAGGAAATCTTTTGCATTTCCTCGACACTTGAGGTGGTCCGTCACATTTTCGCGTATGCAAATCCCATTGTGAACCTGCGAGAGCAACGGATGTGGATTCGGGTGCTGCTGCTGCTGCTGCTCCTGCCTAAGGTGCTTGGTGGGCCCTTCGTCGCACAATCGTTTAGAAAATTTAATTTATTTCGATGCGGCGGCTGCTGTAGCAGCATTCATTGTAGCCAGTTTTCTATTTTCCAATTCTATTTTCAGTTTTACTTTTCAATTTCTATTTTCTTATTCATTTTCTTTTCTCTTTTTAGCTGCTGCTCGTTCTGTGTGTTACCGGGGGGCAGTTACAAATTTTTTGCCATTTGCTATTCTTGTTGCCGTGTTTTGTGCTTGTATGCAAAAAGGGTTTAACTCATGTGCCCTGCACATATTTTGGCAAGCTCTACAGAATCGCGGAAGTCGAATACTTTTGCAACAAACTGTACATGCAAAGGAGGTTAGTTATCGATGGAGGGTGAGAGAAAAAGAGAGAGAGAGAGAGGAACTTGTCAATGCTTACTCTCTCATAATACGAACTATTATACATCTTTATATTAAATATATATTATATTTTAATTTATATTTTTATACTAAATCTCTTTCTCTTATTTTTCCACTCTGTAGCGCATTTCAGAATTCCAGCTCGTTCAGAGTTTGTGTTTTCCATTCTTATCAAATTCAATTTCATACATTTTTGTGCCGTACGCTTTTGTTCAATAATTTCTCACTCTATCGCTGTTCCAACTCGCTCTCTTCCTCACTTTCTCTCTCTCTTTTCACTGTTTTATCAATTTGTGTGGCGCTCGTTACTTATTTTTATTTATGCTCCGCTTGCAGCCCACCTATTTGTAGCCCTCCACAGCCCAGCTCCGATGCCTCTGCAAATTTTTGCATAACCCGCGAGCAAAGTTCCTAAACGAAATAAATTCGTTTCTTTTTTTTTGTATATTTTGCATTTGATAAGCGAGGGCCAGACTTTGCCGCGATACGTCTGTATGTGGCCCAAAACAAATGCTCCATCTACCTGTCCCTGTTCCCCTCACTCTCTCTCTCACTCTCTCTCACTCTCTTTGTCTCTCATAGCTCATGCATTTTGGGGCTGCTGTCATACATCGCATCTCGATAGCAACAGCAATATATTCGCCATTCTCTCTGATTGTGTGTATGTGTGGGAGTGTGTGTGTGCTTTAAGTGTTATGTTGTCTCGTTATTTATGACTTTACACATGCAAATGCCGCCGTGCGACAAGCGCTCCAGCTTAGCTCCACTCGGAAAACATTTGCCGGCTACCCTTTTGCCTCGCAGCATTGTTTATGGATGACATTTTCCTTACTTTCAATGAAAATTGCATGGAAATCGAATCAGTGGCAGCAGTGGCAGTGGCAGAGGCAGCCTTCGATTTGATTTGCCTGCCAGAGGGCGTGGCAACCGAAGCCACCGACTGTCTGCTGCGCGCATCTTGCGGCTAATTGTTATGGCTTAATCAGGAGGCCTGCTTAGAGGCGTGCGCCTCGCTCCCAGTCATAACATTTCCCATACCAAATTATGCGCATAATCAGAAACAGAAACTGAGGAAAAAAAACACACAGAAAAAGTCAACACGCCAAAAAGGCATCGCGCGCACTGACATTTGAATAATTCAAAAGCTGACGGCGCGTTGTCCTTTTGCGCAGGCGCTTCCTGCTGTCTGACGATTCTCCTGCCGCTCTCCGTTCGCCGTTCGCCGTTCGCCTCTCGCCTCTCGCCTCCCTCTGGCTGCATTTTAATTAAGCGACGCACGCCAGACAGCCAGTCCTGCGCCGCAGCCTGTTGCGCCGCCGCAATTACAAATTCTAATTTTATGCTAATGCCACTGTTTTGGTCCTTAACCAGCAGCAGAGGCAGCGGCAGAGGCAACGGCAGCAGCAACAGCATTAGCGCCAGCTTGTTGGCTAATTATTATGCACCATAAACGCAGAGAGACGTCATTTGTATGTATTAATTTGAATGTTAATAAACTGGATTTCTTGACCCACTAAACTAGAGAGCCGAGCAGAGCCGAGCAGCAGGAGCAGGCGCAGGAGCAGGGGGCGACATTGGTCAAACATCTTTTTTTATGCGCAAATCTGGTGCATAATAATGAATAATTATCTGTTGCTCATGGGCTTTACTCTAGCCGTTGTTGTTGTTGTTGTTGCTGTGAATCTCTTATAATTTATTTTGGTTTTTATTTTGTATTTGGCGTATGAATAATTCAAGTCGCTTGCGGGCCGCCTGAGTCTTTGTTTACTATCGTAGGTAGATGTGCGGAGTGTGCTGTAAAATCCATATTGATATACATATACCATATAAATATATTTAGTGGCATAAAAAAGCTAAAAGCTAAAAAACAAGCCATTGCATGCGGCGTGAAAATCAGCTGTTGACATGGGAGCCAGTTGTAGCTGAAGTGATTTATTGTTTGATTGTTCAGCTAATTAGCAAATGGAGAGCGAGTCACTCTGACAAATTATCAAGTGCTTCATTAGAGTACATATATAGTATATGGAGTACCAGTAGATGTATAGTATATGGTATAAGCACATAACCGATCAAGTTGTGGCTATGGATGAGTAGTTGCATAAAGTGCACGTTACAATTGTTGTTTAAGTCTGATTTACTATAGATTTGTGTGTATATATAGAATAAGTTTATACAATCTAACTAGCTAGCTAGGTTTTATATATATCTGTGAATTATTAACAAGATCATGACACATGTGGGAAGTTTTGTAAAGCCTGATAGCTCATCTTCTAAGTATTGCAAATAGAGAGAGAAAACTTGTATGTGAACTTGGACATTTCTTAAGAAAAAAATGCTTTACTATAGACTATTGTGATATCTATAACTGAACTTCCATTTCAACCCAACACAACGATTCTAAATCAACATATCTTCATAGTATAAATTCCTATAAAATTTTATACGATCTCAATATATATCCATTTCTATAAAATGTTATACGATCTCTAACTGAACTTCACAGTACATCAATCAATTTCAATCCTATACAACGATTCTCAACCAACAAATCTTCATATAAAATATTACACGATCTCAATCTATATAATTTATAAATCAATATAAATTCTTGAAAAAATTTTATATAATCTCTGTTTATATTGATTATCACAATCTACACATATCTATTCCTATAAAATAAACCCTTTCCTATAAAATGTTCTACTAAATCAATCTATATTCCCTCCAATAACATCTTATATGATATAACTGAACTTCACAGTACAGCAACCCATTTCAATCACAATCCAACATATACTTTCCCATCTAACCCAACTTCATAGAACTCAAATCCATTTCAATCACATTTTCCATCTTTAACTCTTCAACTCTGCTTTAAGCTTACCGTTATCTCTGTGGAAAGTCACTTGATGTTTTTCTAATCAGCTTCGTTTTTATCATACACCCATCTCCATCCACTAGCAATCAACCCATTTAGTTTTGGGGCGCTGAAGCAACTTCAGTTGGGGGCGGGCAGCAGCCGCCCAACGCAATCAGCATAGACAACATAGAGGCGAAGAAGAAGCACAAGGACGATATTGCCGGGCACATAAAAAAATCGTTGAGCATAGCAAAAACCATAAAAATCACACCTACGAGTACGTTGTAATAAAATGTTATCAAAAGTGTTGCCGCCAGTCCGCTGCTGGCAGCCCTCGTCTAGTACTCCTGCTCTCTGCAGCGCTTTGCATATGACAGCGGCAATTGAGGCGAGGCGCGTGGCAAGGAAGCTGGACGTAGCGCCATTGTTAACCCTTCCTCGAGTGGAGCGCCGAGGTTCGCGTCATAAAAAATCCACAGAGCTTGTAATGTGGGCGCGTCCTGTAGCTCCTGCTTGTGTTTTTTATGCCCGCTGATGCGCCATCTCGCTCTGTCTTTCTGTCTCTCTACCCATCTCTCTCTCGCTGTCTCGCTATATTGACAATTTCATGGCGTGCTCGGCAGCGCCTTTTGCCTCGTCAGCGAAATAAACAAAAATCGAGCATTGTAAAAGCAAACCAAAAAACAAAAAAAAAAAAAAAGAAGAGAAGCCAAAGACAAATACAGTGGAGCATACAACAAAACAAACATTTCAAGCGCAGGTTCGGTGACAAGACGCTGGGGTGCTGTAAAAAATAAGCAGAACCCGCTCAAAAGGATAAACCAGTAGACTACGTGTGTGTGTGTGCGAGTGTGTGTGTTCAAAGTGAAGAGGTAAAAATTTTCTGCTGACGACAAGTATCTGCTTTAAAAATGACTTGGACGTACATTTTTATTGGTTCAGACCAGAGAGAAAGAGAGAGAGAAAGAGGAAGAGGCGACACGGGGTTGCTTGCACTTAAAGACGGAGACGCGCTCAGCTGCTTAAGTGCAGCCGAGGCGCAACAACTAAAGGAGTGCACAAGTATTTGTAAATCTTTTGAATTCCAGCAAAAATCACACACACACACATACACACGGAGAGCATAGCGTGTAAACAGACAGGCGGACAGACAGCCAACTGACATACACAGGGGTGCATTTTGCAACCCTTTTCGTCTGGGGGCAATCACAGCCAGCGACATCTATTGTTGTACAAGCGAACTACAAGCGCATGCATAGATATTTATGTTGGGATTTTCTAATTTGAATTTGTTCGACTTTGATGCACCCGAAGCGGAAATTGTTGCAGGAAAAACGAACATTTGATGCAACCGGGGTGGCTAAGTCTACTGCCCCTGCCCAATTGTCGTTGTTGCTGGCGGAAGTGCTCAGATTTTATAGGAAATGCAGTCAAGGGTTACCCAAAGGTTAGGGTCTCGAGTAGAGGCGAGGTGAATACCAGCTGCATAGCTGGCCTGTGGAAGATATTTGTAATAGCTAATATGAGAGGGTTTTATAGCAATGACATTTCTTATCTAGTTGGAATATGAGAATATTTAGAAGATGTTATATATATATATGGGAAGTATATCTTTTGTGGAATGGTAAGAGTAGATCAGATTTATGAAACAGTAAAGAGATCATAAGCTAAATATAATATATATAGACTATAATACATTTACTAATCATGTGATGAAGATATATAAAACTCTACTAAGCACATCTACTCTAGGAAGTTGAATCCCATGAGCTTCAAATGTAAAGCTGCAATCAACCTCGGCAGATCGTTTTCCATTCGTTAGTTCTCATTCTAAGTACTTTTCAGACTCTGACTGCCAACGTCTCCAAGCGCCACTGGGACGAAGTCGAGAGAGGCAAACGAATTGGCTAACAAAATAAAAAAAAAATCGCGCTACAAAGGAATTCACTTAACAAATTGCGCAAATTTATTCATTACCCGCAGAAACAACAGCAGCAGCAGCTGGTGCGGTACCAGAGGTGTGGCAGGCGGCAACAAAACGTTGCAAAATGAAATAATCCACACTTTTGGAGGCTTTATCATGCCGAGAAGCCGCCAGCCCCATAGCGAAAGTTAGCCACACCAAACAGACTGCGACTTGGGCTGCTGCAACTCGGACTCGGACGCAGACGCGGACTTCGACTCGCACTCGCACTCGCACTCGGCCTCGGACACAATGTCAGAGCAGAAGTCGTAGTTGGAGTCGGAGTCGGAGTCGCGGAGTCGCCGCCACTTGCCACCGCTTGGCCCGACCCGCTTATCAGTGCGCGCATCAACAAACTTGTGCGCAGGCCAGGCCCAGGCTCAGGCTCAGACTCAGGCCCAAGTCGAGCCCCAGTAACTTCATCACCTTGCCTCATGCCACGGTGGCGATGACTGTGCGCAGAAGCAGCGACCAGCAGCAGCAGCAGCAGCAGCAGCGGCGTACAAATTAAAACCTCAGCACAAGAGTTTTTTCGGATGCAGATTTACGCTGCCCGATAGCCAAGGAGCGCGCCTCCATCTCGCTCTCCCTCTCCATCTCTCCTTCCACACTCCCCATTCACAGTGGCCTTTGATTCTGTGCCCAGTAGCAGTTGCGTTGTCGATACACCTCGCCAAATCGACAATAAATTCTCAGTGGCCGTGCATGAAATGATGCCCCCGTTGCAGCCACACTGCACTGAGGTATCCCCTTCCCTGCCCCTCTCTTATGTCCCTCTTGCAGCTTCGGCATTGCCGTCATCGCTGGCGTCGTGTCTTGTGGTCGCGGAACTGAAAACTCCTCGTATATCGCAGCGTGGTTATCACATTTGTCTCAGTTTCGTTGCCTTCCAGTCGCCAGAGAGCGGCTAATAAGGGATATAATGCATTTGGCATTCTGTTTGTAACGTTTAGTGTTGAATATTATATGAAATTGTATATGTCTATTAAATGAAAATGATGAATGAACTGATATAAAGAAATAAAAATGATCAACAAAAAAAAATCTAATGAGACAATTATATATATACATAATATTGATATATATTTGTGTCAGTATTTGAAATGAAAATTGTAATTCATTCATAGATTTCTCAGCAATCTTACAATCTGTAATTTGTACTTTATTTTCATTATTAAATCATAAAGTCAACGGTTCCGTAATGCCTACCCTATCGAATATCCAAGTACTGAGTTTCAACAAGTTTCTATTTGCTCCAACATTAAATTATTAATTAAATTAAATATTAAGCTGAGTTTCCGTTCTGCTAAATAGGAAAAAGAGTCTCTCTTATTTAATCTCGGTTCTCTCATTTCTTCCCTTAGTTTACTACACCAAAGGTAGAGTATTTAAGTGTCCACAACCGTGAGGACTCCTTCTGCATGTGGCTGCTGCTGGCTGTGGCGCATCCAATCGCCTGGCATGGCCGGTTGCGGTTGAGCCCGGTCCGCCCTCTGAAGGCACCTCGGGTTGTTGATCGTCGCTTCGATTTGCTACATTTTTATCTCCTACCGTGAATTTCGTTACCGCTCGTAGCTACTGCAGCAGCAGCAGCAGCAACGGCAGCAGCTAAAGGGCAGCTGGCAACATTTCTGTTTATTTTTTGTTTTACAAAATAGATATTCCGCCATATCGCATGCATATATAGCTGGCCTGTATATGGATATATTCAATTTGGGGGGCGCCCTGGTCCGGGGCCAGGCAGTGGGACGCTGGCTCAGTTGCGCAATGACATCATAAAAATCATTTAAATTAATTTGCCGTTGTTGTTGTTGCTGCCGCCGTCGGTCCAGAGCGCGTCTCCATATGCTTTTATTTGTTTTTTATTTGTATTTTTATTTTCATGCGGATTGCGCTAGCTTTCTTTCGCTTTCGATTCTTTGCGCCCAGTGACAAACGCGGCTGTTAATTTAACAAACGTAGCGCAAGGACTCGGCCATTACAAGGACTAAGTCCGCGTCATTAAATTAAAATTGTCGCGCTCTGAAGCTCTACAACTGTTTGGGGAGGTTTTCCACAGTTTTCCATTTCCATTTGCTGTATTTCTCTTCTTCTTTTTTTTTTGGTATGCAAAGTTTTAGCTTTTTTTTTAGCTTCACTTTACGCTTTATTAACAATGCGCTTCGGTTTAATGGCCGCGATTGTACAAATCGCCTTATGACAATTTAGCCAAAGCCCGGCTACAATTTTTATGGCCGCTTAATGGCTTTTACTGTTACCAATGGCAGCAGCCGCCAAGTGGGGAAGAGGAGGAGGTCTCTGGACTCTGGCTCTCTGGACTGTGTCTACATGCAAATCTCGGCCGGCGCATCAGCCAGCTGCAGATCCTGCTTGGGTGTTCCACTCGATCGCTGCCAGCCAGCTCCTCGATGGCCGATTTCCGACTGAGTAATTAAGCCTTGTTGTGCAGCTTGTTGTTGCTGTTGTTGTCTAGTGTCACGCCATTAAAACGAAATCACAGTTAAGGCTCAAACGTCTCGTGGCTCGTTTGGTCAACTAACTGGCCAAGAGGCATTCTGGCCTTTTGATTTCCACGTAAGACTTCAGCTCGGACTTGGACGCGGCTGGCTCTTTTCCTCAGCCTTTTTTTTGTTTAGCTTCTGGTTTGGCTTTTTTTCTGCTGTTTGGCTTATCAGCGATGTTGGGCGAAGTTTGTTTAACGCCCAGGCGAACAAAACTCATTCGTAGAATTTGACTGAAACGCTTCACTGAAATCGATTTGGTGGCTGTTTGCCTCTTGGCTGCGCTCGGTCTCTGGTCTCTGGAGTGCCATTGCCATAACCATCCAAATTGTGCCTAAGTAGTGACTCCCAGACTCACGGACTCCCAGACTCTCTGGCTCTGGGCCACGCACACACACGATATCGATTAGGCATACTCACACACACACACACACACACACACACATACATATATATAAATAAATATATTGTTTTTTTTTTTTTGAATTTCGGTTTTTTGTGCTACGCTTTAAAATGCTTCCGCTGTAGTTGTTGTTGTTGTTTTTTCTTTCTTTTGCATTTCTTTTGCAATTTCGCTTCAGTAAAAGTCCATTTGCCGCCCAACTCAATCCCAATCCGAGTCCCAACCAGGCCAACCCCGAGCGATGCCAATGCCTGTGCCTGTGCCGCTGTCTGTGCACCCCTGGTGCGGTTGGTCACGTACAAGATTTTCTCGTTTATTACATTTCCCTTTAGGTTTATTGCTTCTTAGTGTCGAGCCAGCAGCAACAGCAGCAGAAGCAGCCGCCGCTGAAGAAGCTCTACAATGCCCTGACTAGAGCTGGGCCTGGGCTCAGCCGTGCCAGCGAGCAGAGAAGCAAAAAAAATGACTTGGAAGTTGACTTGCCACTGACAGCCATCGACCTGGGTTCGTCATGCCCCCGGCTCCATAGCTGGAGAACTGCCCTGTCCCAGCCTCTGCCACTCCCCTCTGCCCTTTCTGACATGTGCAGTTTTCCTTTTCAATTTCAGTTTTCTTTATTTTTTCACAAATTTTTCACGCTCTTCAAACGCAAAACACGCCGCAATTCATTTGCCTATGCCGGCTTTAACTTGATGTCCAGCCAAGTGGCTGACTGGCTGAGCAAGTGCCACACCCACTGCCACTGCCGCCGCCTCACGCATGATATATGCACTATCTGTGCGGCTCAGCAAAGCTTGACTTGACATCTCCGAGAGCGAAGTCATAAAATTGAAATTACCGGAAGTTATTATATCTTCATATATTAACTGGCATTGTCTTGCATTGTCCACAACCATTGTCCTTTGTCTGACCTCCCTCTCTCTCCCTCTCTCTGTCTGTCTCTGTCTCGCTTGGCCTGCCTATGTCTCTCTGTGTGTCGGCCTCCAGCCGTGCATCCTGTAGCGTTTAAGTTTAATTTTGTGCTTTTTCCGCTTCGTCTCATTCTTATTGTGTGTGCTCTGGCCATGTCCTGTGCTCTGTGTGTCCTGTGTGTCCTGTGGCTGTATTTCCATATTTTCAAATCAAAATTTAACAACCACAACAATGACAGCAACAAATTGAGCAGCTTAATCTCGGCGCCGGCCACTACGCTGGCCAGAGCTTAAGGAATGTGCTGTAAAATGCGCATAGCTCGTTTCTCAAGGCATTTTACGAGCGCCAGGACATGCTGCCAGGACTACCCGGCCATGCAAAGTGGGCTAAACAGCGCCGGCTCTGTGCACATGGCCTGCCATCTATATTCATGGTCATTGCCAGCAGAATCAAGGTGACGTCTAACAGGAAAAAAGCAGTTTCAGAAAAAACTATGTATGTAGTATAAAACAGCAACAACGACAGGCAAAATAAAAAAAAAGTGAGGATGCAGCAGGACACCAGCAGCAGCAGCAGCAGCAACAGCAGCCAACTGGCAGCTTGTTGCTAGTCGGGCAGCGACCTTTCCACACATGCGGAATATTAAAATCCATCTTTGGAATGCAAGCGGCGTTCGCTGCCCGTCGACGTCATCACAGCTGCCGTCTCGCTCGTTGGCGGCGGCGCCATTTGGAATTTCGGTCAGGTTGGCAGCGCCAGCAAAGAGTTGAATCGAGGACAATGTGTCGTCGTTGCTGCTGCTGCTGCTTCCGTATGCAAAGGATGTTGCGCAGCGCCAACAAAGTTTCGCCTGCTCTAGCCAAACTGATGGGCCAAGTGAAAGTGAAATTCCAGCCGAAACCACACGCCCCCCCCCCCCCCCCCCAACCCGGCGCCAAGTGGGTGACCAGAAGACAAACAAATGCCTTTTGGACTTGAACCCGATTCGGGCAGCCAATGGCAGCGCCAGCAGCGCGCTGCGCCCGTGGCAAATTTGTTATGCAAATGGCCGAGCGATTTAATTATCGCGCTAGACAACTGAAATATCGCCACATGAAACATAAACTGAAGCGCATTTAATTAGCGTTAATTGCTGCAATCTCTTCTCGTCGGCGACAACATCGCCGCTGCGATCGTCGCCAGATATCCGCGTGCTATGCAAACCCGGAACGGAGCGGTCTGGAGGGGAGCGGAACGGAGCGGAGCGGACGAGCAGCGACAAAATTGTTGCCCGCCGGCCAAAACTTGTTTGCCATAATTTAGTTGGGCCTCTTCTAGGCCAGCCACAAGCCAACGGGCCACCGTTGGGCCTCTCAGCGTATTCCTTGGCTGAATTTCGATCAATTTCGTTTGCGTTTGCCCATTTGTTAATCAAATGGCCTACAACATTGCAAGTTGTTGTTGTTGTCGGTGTCGTTGTCGCTGTTGCAGTTGCAGTTGCTGCTGCAGTTGCAGTTGTTGTCGTCGTCATTTCGCTTTTCAAATTGCCTGGCAAGTGCCTGAGGGAATTCTGCAGTTGCAGTTGCTGCAGTTGCTGCAGTTGCTGCTGTTGCTGCTGCAGTTGCTGCTGCAGTTGCTGCTGCAGTTGCTGCTGCTGCTGTCGTGGCAGGTTGCAAGTTGTTGAAGTCCGGTGGTCGATTGCTCCAGTGTTGTTGTTGTCTGATGAGCCTGGGAGCAGCAACAGGAAGTGGAACACTTAACGTAACAGCTAACCAAGAGTTAATTTCAATACCTAATACGCTCTGTACTATAAGATGTTACAAATGTGACGAAGGAAATCTCTATCTAATGCTAAAGAGAACAGATGCGCTGACTCATAAATTTGTCATAGATGGAGACAATTATTCAAAATATTCTTCACGAATTCTCTGGCGGCTGAGAATCGCCTAGAGAGGCATGGCCAATCAAGCAATTGGCAGGCAAGGCAAACAGCTCATAAATCACACCACGGCTAGCTAATGCAATAAGACGCACCAACAGGAGCAACAACAGCAACAACAATAACAACAACAATAAACAACATTTACTCACAAACAATTTGCAGAGCCGTCAGCGCAACTGGGAACTTGGCTAAGCAACTGGCAACTGGCAACGGGCTGTCTCTTGGCCCAGTCGGCAGCCGCCGCCAGCAGGCGAAGGCAAAGCGCAAACGAAATGCCTAAAAATCTGCATAAAAATCAAACGAAAAGGAATAATAATTTATTATAATTTTTTTTATTTACTTTTTTTTCACTCGCTGCCAGCGCAACAAATGCAACAGTTGGCTCTGTGTCTGTGTGTGTGTGTGTGTCATTATTATGTTACGTTGAACTTGAACTTGAACAATTAACTTAAAGTGAAATTTCGTACGCGAGCAGAAATTGTAAAGGAGACAGCGAGAGAGGGGGGCGGCAGGGCGGCGGGGCGGGGCCAGAGAGATGCCGGCGACTGCGCTTTACAGGCGCGTACGTAATACGCATAATTGAATTAATTTGTATAAATAAATAGTTTAAGTGGCCGGTCGAGTGCGAGCGAGACGGCAGCTGCGACGCCAGCAGCGACTGTGACAGCGACTGCAGAATAAACGTATGTGTGTGTGTGAGTGTGTCTGTGTCAGAGTGTGTGTGTGTGTGGCGCGCATTTAAATTTTCATTTTCCACACGCTTTTTGCGCAGCTTTGGCAGCCACTGAAATTTGAATTTCAATTTCCTTCGTCTCTGTCGCTGCCGACGTGCATCAAAATTAAATTATGCTCAGCCTCAGTCGGCAGTCTGCAGTCGGCAGTCCGTCGTCCGCCGTCCGCAGTCCGCAGTCGGCAGTCGACTGAGCTGCTGACCCAGACAGCGTGCAGACAAAAATTAATAATTTCAATGAGCGAGATGGCAACACTTAATGGCGAGCGTACTACACGGCGTATAATTAACGTGTGTGCATGTGCCTTGGTTATTATGCTGGTGACGTCACAGTCACCGCCGCCGTGGTCGTCGCTCTGGCTGCGCTCGAATATGCAAAACCAACTAACACACACATGAAATTCATTTAAAATTCTAATTTCAAGACAAATTAAATACAAAGCAAAGCTCGAAGCGTTGATTAAATGGCGCCTCCATCTGATCCGCTCTTTGGTCAATTTGAATGCTGCGTGGGTGTTGTTAAAGCGCTATTTGTAGCCCATTCGAGTCGAGGCTTAACATTAGTGGGTCGTTGACCCAGCTACACTTTTTGACATGACTAATGTCCAACTTCTGTTGGGGTCAAGCAACTAGCCAGCCGCTCTGTGGGCGGACTCTCTATATATAAACTAAAGCAATGAAATGTAGTTAAATGAAATGATGAAAGAACAGAAAGTGAAGCGGAAGGTGAAAGGAAATGACAAATGGAACAAGTAGAAGATCAGCTGGAAGAGAAAGACAGAGTATTATAGTTTGTCATAATTGAGAATTGCAGAGAGAGGCGTAGACTAACTCTTAAACATCTCATAATCTATTTAAGTCAGATATGTTAGCCGCAACCATAAATATAAACTAAAGCTATGAAAGGATTAAAGAAAAACAGTGTTCTATCTTAAATAATATAGTTTGCCATTCTTGAGAATTGCAGAGAGGGGCTTAACCCAACACTTAAACATCTCTTTCAATAAATGTACTTTAGTTAATAGTGTTAGCCAAAACTGGTTTTCCCTTCTCTTCTCTCACATATTACGTATCCTTGCCTCTGAGAATTGCATAGAGAGGCTTCAGTTAACACTCTTAACATTTTTGCATTGCTCTGAGTGCATTCTGCTGCTTGTTGCTCATTACATTTCATTACGCTCGCCCACTTATGCCGCTGTTAGTTATCCCGTCGCTGGCTTTAAGTAGATTTATTAGCGCCAGCTTCGCTCCATTTCATTTCCTTTCAATTTCTGCATCCAGCGATGGGGTAAGCAGCAGTTTTTTTTTTTTTTTTTACTGACTTGTGCCACTCGCCCGAATGCTAAAAGGGAATTTATTACTAAAAATATTTTGACAGCGCTAAGCTTAAAAAGCAGCTTGGCCCAGACGTGAGGGCTACTAATCAAGTGTGCGCTGGAGTCAGAGCGAGAGAGAGAAAGAGAGAGATGGAGCGATAGCCGTTCATCAAATCCGGCGGCCACACGTCGCCGCAGGACTTTTGTCAGTGCGCTAAGCTAATCAAATAAAAAATAGCTATAGCTGCCTTTACAGCCTCAAAACGTCGAAGGCAATCTCCCGCCTGGCAGACACAATGCGGCAATTTAATGCTGCATCATGCGCCCGCCGGGCACAGCACAGGCGCGGAGCGTCTCCTGGCCGACTCAACAACACCTAACTCAACTCCGGGCATTAGCGAGTAACGTTCGCTGCAAATCAAAACACACGTGGCCGCAATTGTGGCACGTTGCACGTGCAACAGCAACAGCGACCCGACTGCGCCAGTAAAAAGCGCACTTCAAGGCGCGCGAGTCAACTTTAAAAAGCAAAGTCGACCCAATGAGCACATGGAGTACTCTCCCATCCATAGAAGAGCATAAATTTCTGCCAGAGAATGTATATGTATATATATGTGTGTGTATCCTATATATATTTATTGATGTGCGTGCGGGGTTTCCTTGTGCCTCAATAAGGGGTGTCGCGTAAATTGAATGAATGAATTGCTCGCAACGAGACTCTGGCCAAACTTGAAGGCGTCGCGTTGGTGGTGGTGGTGGCACGACTGCGGTCGTTTATTTACACAAAAGCTTAAGCTAAACCTTAAAAAAATAACTGTAACTGTTATTCTTAAAAAAGACGAGCGTCCAAAGCGGGCAGACGATTCGTTTTCCTAACAGACCCGGACCAGGCCGGGCCGGGGTTGCTTGAGGGTGAAACGAACTACAACTGGAACTTAAGTCAAGTTGTGGCAGTAAATTGCGTCACGTTTCGGCACGCTCTCGCTCTCGCTCTCTCCTACTCCCTATCTCTCTCGCTCTCTCTGTCTGTGTGTGTGTGCGTCCTTCGCCAAGAGTCTTCTTCTTAACGTACGTGTGCGTTTTGCACGCATTGATTTATCATGATCAACTGCCAACCCCTTGGCTCGTTCCTTCCTGCCCTCAGCATCCGCCCAGTTGCCAGTTGGCGGTTTTTTCTTTTTTACCTTTTTGCAACAGTTGCACATCGAACTTAAAGTTTAAACTGCTTTTCGTTTCGCATTCCCTGGCGATTTGGCTTATAGGAAATCAATACAACTGCAGTGCTACTACTCTCCTCTCTTCACTCCCCACTCACCTCTCTCTGCTCCACTCTTCTCCTGCTGCTCATCAGCTAACGCAATAGCCCGCGGTCAAAATTGACTTATTCGCTGGCTGAAGCTGTGACTGTAGCTGACTCCGGCTCCGGCTCTGGCTCTGGCTCTGGCTCTGGTTCTGGCTCTGACTGCCTCGTTACTTCGACTGCCATTGCAGCCAATTCGCTGGCCCTGTCCCTGTCTGCCCAATAAGGCAGCGTCAGTAGCCGCGGGGCAAACCCACACACACACATGACAGCAGCCCTGTCCCATTCTCTGTTCCCTTCTCAATCTCTATATGCTTCACTTGCGCCATTCACTGCGCCTACGCTGCTGGGTTTGGGTTTGGGTTCGGGTTCGGGTTTGGGCTGGGGTCTGCGTCCTGGGCGGCAGCTACGTGATCTTATTTTGTGCTATGTTTTTCCCTCAGTCGCATTTCATGCCCGAAAAATTGGGCTTTTTGCTTTTTTTTTGCTCTTTTCTCTCGATATCAATTCGTGCGTTTGTTCGCTAGCTATTTTTTCCTTTTCCTGCGTTTATCCTTACGCCTGTCGTGAATTAAAAGGATTTAAAGTCGTTGCGCTCTGGCTAAAAAGATAGCCGAATGTTTTTGCAACTTGCGGTTGCCCAGCACCCTCGTCATTTCTAGTCTCAGTGGCTGTGTGTGCGTGTGTGTGTTGTTTCTGTGGGTTATTACTTTTCAATATTGTCCTTGCGGATTAGTGCGACATGTGCCCGAAGGCCAACGGGGTTAGCATTTAGGCATGCGACAAGCCAAGGCTCTTCTTGTGCGACTACTTATAGTTCGCTCCATTTGCGACCCACACGGCAAAGGAAGCTAACCTATGCTAAAAAGTCTTTCACTTAAGTCTTATGGAAAACTTAGTTGGCACACAATAAAATCAATGAACTTAGAATAAAACCAATTCCGAGCTCTCATATATGATTATTGATCTTTTCTGACGAGATATTTGAAACAGATGCTTCGATTTATATGAATCGATGGTAGCTTAATCTCACGCACCCTTTCTATTTAATCTCTACTCAAACAGCTATACACTTCATATCCCGCATGCCAGCCACCTTTACCCACAGCACTATCGGTACCCCTTCAACTGCGCCTCTCTGCGCGATTCTCACCCACTTAGGCAGCCTGTAGTTTGTGTGTAGCCCTTTTTCACTCATTTGCAAGTGTGAATATGAATAAATTCGTAAATAAATTGCAGCTTTAAGCCGTTTGCAGCCAGGCCAATCAGGCCCAGACGTAGCTCCAGATACAAGCAAAGATATAACAAACAGGAAAGGGCAGGCCATAGAGACAGAAAGTGAGGAAGAGGGCGGGAGAGGAGACGGTGGCTGCAAGCAACAGCCACAACAAGGCGGCAAATATTATCCTTTCAAGTTGATTTGATCACGTACGCAAAAGGGAATTCCGGGACGCATAGCCGTACAAAATATGAGCTCGCTGGCGTAGGCCGATGTCGAGTTCTGCGTGGCGCGAAGGCTTTCAGGCAAATCAAAAACAGCAACAAAAGGCAGTGCGAGTAGTGTGTGTGCGTGTGTGCGGGAGTGTGTGATAGAAGGCACTGCCAGCCTAAGGGACGCAGTGCCACTTAAACATTAATAGAGCAGCGGGCGAGAGCGGCAAACGATATGCGTAATAAATGTCGAGCACAGCGAGCGGGCGAACTCCTTTCTGGTCCGCTCTCGGCGGATGTGTCGAAAAAACTGCTTTGGCAAATCCTAAAATATTAAAGCCAGTCGAGCACAATAAGCGAAATTAAAACAATTGTGTGCCACAACTGAAGCCTTGGCGCAGTCAAGGATTCGCGCTTTACCCAATTGCCTTAAGAAATATGGCACTTGAATGCCAGCCCTCAACCAAATGAGCCTTAGCCTTAGCTGCTGCCTTTGCTGTTGCCTTTGCCTGATCCTGCGTCTAAGTCCTGACAATTTATGCCTCGTCGTCGAAGATGCGACTAAGCCCAAAACAAACGCGAGCCCAATTCATTTCGCGTGCCAGTTCGACTTCATTTAACCCAAGCGGAAAGCCCAGCCACTCCCCCTGCCAGAGCATTCAAAAGTCCTAACCCTTTCGCCGGCGCAATGTCTTCATTAGCGAGTCCTTTGGTCACGCAACTGTAGCCTCTGAAATTAACGCGCCCAGGCAGTCATAAAATTTGCGTTTATTGATGCTCCGCCAACTGCTGCCAAGTGCTACAAACTGCGCTGCACGTGAAAATCCCTTTGTCTTAGCAGCCGGCAAAGGGTTTACTTTCATTTACTCTCGTTTACTTTTCTTTAATTTTAGAGAAATTCTGTTTATTTAGTTTTGTGTAATTCGTTCGATAGCTAAGGAAGCTTAACAGGAGATATGAATTGTTGTTTGTTTTGGCTGTTTAATTTTTTGCTTTCAAAAGGTGAGCTGAAAGAGCTGAAAATTCCTAAAACTCTTTAAGACTGTCCCATCAACTTTCTAGGCTGTGCATCTTCACGGCGAATGTCCATTCTCTACAGATTTCAGCACATATCTGAGTGAACAGAAATTCTACAATTTTAATTGCGAATGCGCACGTGTTCGAGCGTTCGCTCCAAGTAGTTCCGCTCCGCTCTCTAACCGCATAGCCAACTCCTCTAATGGTATGCGCTTGACCAATTGCAATTTGAGAGTTTCAATTGTCAGCGAACAGTCGCCGATTATTGCCCGTTGACAGTCGCTGTCAAAAAATACCTCGACAGGCAGTCGCCGTTCTCGTGAGGCATCGATTGGGGGTATCGCCGCAGCTCAGGCTCGAATTCGAGCTCACATCTAACGTATGATTAGGCGCTTTGTATCAGTGGAAATTGGCTTTGACAAGTAAATGACAAACGCTTTTGATTGCTCGATTAAATCGCACGACGCAATTGTTAATTGTGTGACAGAGGGGGCTTGAATGGGCGCTCTATGGGGGTCTTGGGGTTACGGTTACGATTTGGGTTTCGTTCTTGGGTTTCATCAATGCGGCACGTCTATGGCTCATGATATGTGGCCATAATGCGTGTTGCGGCTGAAATAAGTACATTCTAAAGTTTAGAGTCCCCCAGCAGTCCCCCCCCTCTCCTGCTGCTGTGCGGCAGTGTGGCAGGCGCCCCGTCAGGTGGCACCTTGGCTTTATTGATTTCTGCGGCTGGCTTTTATGAGTTCAGCTCAGTTGCGTTTGGGTATTCGTTTCTTTGGCATGCCAACCCCAAGGCACATGCAATTAAGCGCACATGTGTGTAGTGAAGTGGCAGGGGCAGTGGGTCTTTACACGCCCCCCTCTTCGCCCCTCGGTGCCCCTTTTTCCCTGTGGGGCACCTGTGCGACGGGCGCTGTTGAAATTTTACAACTTTTGGGCGAGCTCGCGTAGCAACTTTGACGCATCATTGACTCGAGTGGATTCGCGTTGCCTGACGCCTGACTCCTGACTCCCCCCTTGCCCCCCTCTCTGCTGTTGCTGTTCTGGCGTGTCGCATGCATTTGGATCGCCTTGCGAGCGCTACTTTATGTGGCGTCTCGTGTGGCTGTCCTTATGAAAATGGCGTCCTATATGCGCATATTGTACACGCTTTTCACTGGCTTCGCTTTTGTTTTGGCTTTTCCATTTTCCCTTTTCCCCTTTTGGTTTGTTTTTTGCCTGATTTTGTTGTTGTTTCATCTAGTACACTTATTTTTTTCTGGTGGCCCGTGTGTTTTTATTTTGGCAATTAAATGCATGCGGCGAACGTCGACGATGGCGTTGATGGCCGCCCTGGGCTCGTGACTGAGCTGCTGCCACGTTGCATGCCGCATACTAAGTGTCATTATGAGCGACGCTTTTTCAACTGCGCTGCCTAAAACCCTAGACGAGCTCTGTCATTATGTGGCCCCTCACACACACACATACACACAGAGAGAGTGAGAGAGATACCCACACAATGTTGCAATTACGTCGCTTTGGTCAAAGAAATTTGCCTACAGCATAATCCAATTTAAAGTGTTTAAATCAAATTTGAAACATCAGAACGAAGTGCCATTGTATAGTCCTGCTGTCAATATTCCCCTCTCCCCTCTCCTTCTCTCTCTTTGTCTGTGGATGCGGGTGGAAATTTTTGAATTATGTTCTAATAACTGTGGCAGGGTGGTTGCTTTGCCTACTGGCGCCTGCTGGCCTTGGTTTGTTGTACCTACGCGCCGCTAAACCATGAAATGCAATCAAATTTGCGGTCGTCAAATGGCAAATATTGCGTGCGCACCAACCCCCCACCCCCACCCACTCACACTTTAAAAGATAGGCCGGGGGCGGGGGCAGCTGTCAGTGCGCGTCAGTTTGCCAGCTCGAGCTGACAGCCTCCGCCCCCGCCCCGCCCGGCCCTCTGCAACTTTCATCGTGTACAACTCAATTTTGAGTTTTCGGTTTTGGATTTTTGAAATTGCATGGACATGGAACAGCACCACAGCAGCACCACAGCACCACAACGGCACAGAGCGTCGCGAGTTAATGAAAAGGATACACATGTCAACTTCAATTTCGGCTTGGGCTTTTCGGTTTCTCTCTCTGGTTTTTTGTTCTTGTGAGGTGTTCGCCACAAGGGTTGCTCAAATTAGTTGCTTCCTGGCCCCGGGGGTTGACTTGTAGGTGTTGCTCAGCGCAATCTGTTACATTTTTGGCGTCAGCCTTTCGCTTTTCTTTTTATTTGGTTTTCAATGCCCAATTGTCGTTATTGTTGGCTCTCAAATATTTGCACTTGTGCCTAGGCGGGTGGAGCGCTAATTCACCAACAATTCACCCACAATTCACCCACAATTTGCCCACAATTGTTGTGTGGGCTCACCAAGTATTCACGTATATTTGTTTGTTTGGCCTGCAGTTTAATGCACAATCAATGTTTAAGCAGAGGAGCTTTCGTTTAATTAGCCAACTGCGCTTTGTTTGCCAAGTGGATCGCATTATTCTCCATTAAATGAGCCTGGGCTCTGGCCGTCCATTCCCATACCCAATTCCCACTCCCACTCCCACTCGCACTACCATTGCCAGGGTCATCTGGCAATTGAATTGCGCTTCGCAATGCACTCAGAGCAACGGAAAGCTATAAAAAAAACTGTGTAGGGGCAATCAATTAATTATGGCATCGACATCGAAACTTTACACTACTCAACTAGGCACCAAAGTTGTCTATGTTGACTACCTAATGAGATTTGTGTAAAAAGAAATACTAAAAATACTAAAATTAAATACTGAAAAAACTAGACAAAAATGTTGCATAAACTTAAGTTTAAATTTAACCTTATAGAAAGTATATAATAATATTGAGTAGATAACTCCTATTTAATTTGTCAACACTAAATTTATACCCATCTAGCATATTTGAGAAGCGCATAGAAGCGCGCACAATGCACTCTAGCGTTTTCCATTGAATGTGGAACTTGTTTTCACAGCACAAATAGACAATAAAAAGCAACAATAATACAAAAGATGATTTATCGTGTGATTAAACAGGAAGATATTTGTGATATTTTTTATATTTATTTAATTTTTGTTGCGCCGTGACTGCAAACATGTTCTAGAGATAGTTGTTGTTGTTGTTGTTGCTGTTCGTAATGGTTTGTTAGTTTTAGTTTAGAATGCAATACGCTATATACACAATATATAGATATGTATATATTGTATATATTCTAAATTATAGAATTGCATTTATAAGTAATATTAATTAGCTATAAATAACATGAGAAACAACTGCAACGACTTGTAACAGGTTTTTGCGCCGTTGACTGAGCCGCCCCCGGGGCGCGAACAACAAGCCGCTGCCGCAGCCGCAGCCGCACAGTGGCTGCGATATGTAAGCGCCCGGGCGATTACAAGGCCCACGTTAGATATAAATAACATATAGCGCACTATAAATCAATGAGGCCACAAAGGAGCGCCAGCGGAGGGAGCGAACGGAGGAGGGTCAAGGCAAGTCGAATAGTGATAAGCTTTATCGCACGGGCGCGTACGTTAATTAAGAGCCCAAAACTAACATTAATCTATAGAGAAATATGCACGAGTACACGAACACTTGTACAGTGGGTCATGCTGGATATTAGCCGTATCTTATGCTCATTAGGCACAGCCTGCGCGCCTTGACCTCTGCGCCAGAGTTCAAAATAATTAATGACCTTTGGCCAAACTTAATGAAAGACGTAATTTTTGCCACACACACTCTTGCTGCACCAGCCTTATGAGTGGGGAGTTTTCTGCTTGGCGCTGGCTCTGATTTATTTATGGCCAGCTGCCTGATTAGCCCGAAGCTTGACCTCGCAATGGGCCGGTGATTGAGTGGCCAATGGGCCAATGTCTTGTCCAATTTGCAAGGAGCTCTGAGAAAGTGTCAGGGATTAAGAGAGAGACAGACTTGAGGTGCTTGAGAATATTCAATATATATATTTAATTATTTAATACTTATTTTATTTATCTGCCAATTAATGGAGGTTGAAATAGAGTACAAGTTGTTGGCCTAAATGGAATTTTAAAGATGGTCAAGTTAATTTCGTATTTAGTAATAGCCAAACATCAAAGTTCTTCTCCTGCTACTCTCTCTATCTCTCTCCCTCTCTCCCACCATTTAGACTACTTTGTGGTTCACTCTGCCCCTTATCTCGACTTGGCCACTTTGTGGTCCTGGTTATGGCCCCGTTTTGTTTTGCAATCTTTGAGCTTTGCGTCTGCTGGCTAATGGAATGCAGCTTTGTAGCTATATAAAACTATATAAATCGCGTAATCGCTGCAGCTGAGCGCCAGCAACAACAGCAACAACAACAACACTAACAACAACGAACAACAACAATGTCACGTTCAATGTCAAGTGCTTGGCAAAAATTTGCAAAGGAAGCGTGTAAAGCGTTTAAAATATTTTCTCATTAGATCGACTAGCCGCAGCAGACGTCGACAGTTGGTTGACTGTTTGGCTGCTTTTTGTACAAGTTTATATGAAATGTCAAACGGCAACAGCAACAACAACGTGACCTTCATTTCTCACAAGCACAACTGCAACTGCAGCTCACAGCCAACAGCAACAACAACAACAGCAACAAACAACCCACGGCTGCTGCGTTTATCTCTATGAATGTCTCGACTAGCATCGACTGGGCCTGGCTTGGACTTGGTCTACGACTCGGTCTCGGTCTCGGCGTCTGGCGGGCAGCGGGTCTGGCTGCCTGACAGCAACATTGAATTGCTGCTGCTGCTGCTGCTCGTGTTGTTGTTGTTGCTGTTGCTGCTGTTGTTGGTTACGTAAGTGGCTGGCAGCAGGGCGCTACGCCTGTTGAGCAACATTGATACAAACATGCGCCAACTATCGACAGTTATCGCCATAAATTTTGACACTCGCCGCTTGGCAAATGCAAAAGTGTCGTCAGCGGCGACACAAATGGACAAATTGCCGCGCTGCCCCAGCAAATGCCAATTGAAATGTGGAGACTACTTACCAGCCCCCCTCTCTCTCCTCTCTCACTCTCACTCTCTCTCTCTCTATCTCTTTCATTGCCATTTTCTTGTTTTCTTTTTTTTTTTTGCAAATCCTTTCAATGTTTGCGCCAGCACGCAGCAAATATTTCACATCAAACACACACGCATGCAGACAGTCGCTGCCACGCCCACTGCCCAGCCGCCCTCGTGTTTGGCTGCATTACGCCAACTAAGACTAAGTCAATATTTAGCAGCAAATTAAAAAACAATCACAAAATATCGAAACAATAGACAATTGTTTGCAGCCAACCCCAACCCCTACGCAATGCCTACCCTCCACTTGTCAACCCTGGCAACCCTGGCCGCGTGTGTTGTGTGTGCGCTATGCAAACAAGCGACTGTCAACTTTTGACGAGCGCAACAATTATTCGGCAGCGAAACTTCCGCAGCTCAAGCACAACTCAAACTGAAACTATGACTAAAACATATTCGTGTCTTGTTTTTAGCTTCCTTCATGCCCTGCCCCGTCGCCTGCTCCCAATCAGCCAGAGTTAAAGGCAGCCAACTGCGTTTGGGGGTTGGCTGCCACGAGCCCGCGAGCAGCAGCGTCCCCAACTCATCAGTTGGCGCTAACGCAATCATCGGGCTGGCAAAGCCACCACCGCCGAACCGAGGCCTCATCAACTCGACGCCATCTCGCTCTCCCTCTCCCTCCCTCTCTCTCTCTCGTCTCGTCTCGTCCACATCAGACCCAAAAGTGTCAATCCAATTACCTGTTCGAGCGCTGGAATCTTTTGCGACATGTTTCATAACGCGCAATGGGCGAGTATCGCTCGTCCCACGCTCCCCGCCCCCTCCTCCCATCGCTTTTTGTTAACAATGCATGCTTCGTTGGCTACACACACACACACACACACACAGAGAGATACAGCAGAGGGCGGTTATCATGTTGCCAATGGCGTTTATCAATTGCAGACGGCAAACTTCCGCTGAGCCCACCCACAGTCGAGTCGAGTCGCCATTGGCACTCATTAACACGTGTTTACTTAGCCAGATCCTTGAGCGTTCGATCGACGCCAATAACAAACTGCAAGCTCATGCTCAAGAAGTGCTGGGCCGCTGGCAGAGGTAACCCCAATTGAGAATCCTCCAAATACAATCTCCCCAGTTCATTCACCAAAGTCTTGAGTGTTATTATTTTCATTGTTAATATTTGTTACACGCCTTTTGTCTGGCTCCTCGGCACTCGTCATGTGGAGTGGATTTGATTGCAGGCCGTTGCCTGGTTGATGACTCAATGCTGCACCAGTGCTGGCCATGCTGGCCCTGTTGGCCCTGTTGGCCCTGTTGGCTCCCGGCTGGGACATCGAGTGCTTATTTAGTGACTCGCCAGCGAGACGATGATCGTCGTTCGGCTGCCGTTTGCTCGTTCTACTTGCTTGTTTCCACTGTGTTTGCCCAGCCACTACAGAAACGAAGACAAACGCCAAGTGACGCCGTCTCCGTTCCCGTCTCCAACTCCGACCGCAGCTCCAACTGCAACTGCCAACATTTGATTTCGACTCAAGTGCAGCAAGATGACCAAGTTAATTTCGAGTTTTCCTTTTTGTTTTTTTGGGTTATCAATGGCCCTGGCTTGGGCCCTCGCTGACTCTGCGACCTCCTCCTCCAGACAGCAACAACAACAATGTCGCCCCTAATTGATATGGCTAAATGGCCATCTATGTAGCCAATGGGCCAGACAAAAGACTCTCGGAGCTGCTGAAGGTACCTAGACATGTTTCATGTCGATGTCGCCAGCGTGTACGTGGCAATGCGTAGAATTCCATATAAAATAATTAATGAATGTCACAGCAAATGTTTCGCTGCTATTCTGGTCGCCAGCCCCGGCTTGAGCAGGATGCCCAGCCGGGTCCAAGCGGGTCCAACTGGGTCCAGCGATCCAATGTTCTCGTCCTCGTATCGTTCGTCAGCATTGCGCGCATATTTGGCGTCAATATTAAGTGAAACTGATGGATGCCTCGATGGATGCTGAGATGCTGCGATGCTGGGATGCCCAACAGCAACAGCAGGAGAAACATCAGCAGCAGGTTGCTTGCTTCTCAAGCAAAAAATAATTTTGAAGCGCACTGTGGCATGCAGCAAATGACAGAGAATGAAATCGTGAAAATATTTGCGTGTGTGTCGTATGGTTACTGTCACACTTAACGGACAACGGACACATAGATACAGCAGAAGAGATACAAAGAGAGAGAGAGAGAGAGAGAGAGAGAGAGAGAGGAAGACACACAGGTAAAGAAACAACAGCCAAGTTGCCTTAAATGGATGCAAAAGGATGCACAAGGCACAAAAATGCTTTACACTGTTGTCTGCGTAGCAAATTTGTAAAATTAAACAGTCAACAACGAACCGAGGCAAAGACAACACTCTGGATTGCTGGCAGGAGGCGGCAGGGGCAGGAACAGGATGAGGATTGATAGAGAGCAACGGACAGAGAAAGCAACTGAGAGTGAGAGTGAGAGATAGAGAGAGAGAGTGAAAGAGCAAGAGGCAGCAGCCATACTTCAATTAAACCAACTTCATTAAATTTCAGCTAACAAAGGCGTCAATGTGGGCGTGGGCATGGGCGTGGGCGGAGGTGTGGGCAGGAGGCTGCTGCCATGTAGTGGCATGTAGCACGAGCTAGTTTGACTGAGCAAATGGCTGCGGCTCTGTGCGCTCGTCATCATCTTCATGGCCGTTACACGTCTATCTATATATGTATGTGTATATAGCATGTATATACAGCCAACTCTAGATTGGCCAGAGTGCCTGGAAATAGTCAGTAAATTGGCTCAACAACAACGCAGAGATGCCATCAACAACAACAGCAAAATTGCCAGCAACATTTTACTTCGATTTCCCGTGCTTTTCTGTTCTGTCAGCAGAAATTTGCTTATGTGAATCTGGCCAGGGATAAGGTGAGCAGGCAATGTGAACAATGGCCAAAACTGTAGTTGGCTGAACGCAATGACCATCAATGGAGCCAAAAACAGGTAGATGGTACAGCTCCTGAAAGCAGACTATGAATGAATCAAATGTTATTTGGTATGGAGAACAATTTGTTATAGTGAAAGGTAACTTTACTTGAGGTAACTAAAGTGATGTTCTGAAAAAAATCTGAAAATTATGAGCATATTCAAGAGCTCTATTAAGCTTCATCAGGAGGTAATATTACCTTTTAAGCAACTTATTATAAACAGATATTAATTAATTATTTATATAATCAATTCAATAGAACCATTAACTTTCATTGTACCGCTACCTGTTAGTTAACTTAATCTAAACAGAAAGAAAAGGGGCAAAATATATGAAGTTATTATAAATAATTTGATATATCTTAGGTTATAGTTAGGTTAGTCACCGCAGGTCTTAAGGGTGCTAACCTTAATCAATTCTCACGATGGTTCTTAGTCAAAAAGTAGTCACAGGTTCTAACTAGCATTCATCTCAGCAGTCTTACGTCTAAGATTAGTCTTGCTTTTCTAACCGCTCTCCCTCCCTCTCGCGACCCTCACCATCAACTAGATCTCTGGCTGGCCATTTATGACTGTTTCAATTGTCTCATTTGCTAGCATTGTCCGCACTCGCATTACACAACAAGCCCCTACTTAGTGTCTCACACTTATCGGCTGTTCCATTTAACAGCTAACAGATTTTCGCTATCAGCCATCGCCTTGGCCTGGGCGACAAATCACAAGATGGTCACATAAAACTAGCTCCCACTGTCCATCGCCAATTCGCCATCAATTTCCAATACGCGCCCTGAACTTTGATTTTATTTTACTTTGGGCGTCGGACACCCTCCGAATGGGAACTGGGCAAATTATACTGTTATCTTCATTAGGTTGACATAAGTGCAGCCCAAATGCGCTACCCAGAGGAATTGTACGACTAGTGTGGAGCAGAGAGCCTGGACGGTGGCCGGTGGGCGGTGCAGGTCAAGCTGACAGAAAAAAAAGTGAAAATTGTTTATAGAGCATGGGTCGAACAAAAGCTGAAGTTTTGGTAACTGGCCTGGGGTCAGTTTTTTCTTGCGTTCTTAACGCCTAAAATATCAGAGAGCAATGTCTCTGATATGGGGGGCGTTTACCCCAAGGGCTGATTGGAGGGAGATACAAATACACACACACGCACACACACACACTCACATATGTGCAGCGTCAGCTATTTGTGAGTGTTGACTCAAAGGACCCGCGTGTGTGGATGTGTGTTTATTCTGTTGGTTGGTCTAACAGTTCTCAGTTCTGCTCAAGGTTTTATTGGTTATTGTTGTTGTTGGCTGCGTGTAATGCGTATTTGACAAATAAACAGTTGATTTGCCGCTCGGCGATAGCAATCAAAGTTGGACGACGCCAAGTAGTTAAGTTGTTTGGCGCTGGTAAACAAGTAATCGACAGCCGGAGCTGGGAGTGGGCGGCCGGAGAGAGATCTTCAGCATTAGCAGCAGCCATGATAGCCGTTTAGTGCTTAAGCAGGTCAAAGCTCACATGTGGGGGGCGTTGGTTGTGGGGCAGCTGGCATTTGAAGCATTTTAAATTTACAAATTCCAAGCGTGCACATAAAACCAACAGACAAGCCAGTCAGCCAGGCAGTCCTCCAGTCAGCCAGCTGGACACATGAGTAAACTAGCGCAAATGCCAGAGTCTCTAGCCCGAAACATATCAGCGAGTACCTAAGCGCGTGACAATGTCCGAGGAGATGTCCAAGCATCTCTCGCACAGCTCAATATCGATTCGCTTGACTTCGCCACTCCAGATTCAGCTGGATCCATTAGCATGCAGGACGCATCGCAGCCCAGCCATGGCCAGCAGCAGGAGCAAACTCTATTGATTGACACAACTTCCACTGCGCTCGCATTTTTTTTTTTTTTTTAGATTTTTTTTTGTATTTCTTATTTTTGGGTTGCACATTTTCTGTTTTTCTGTATTTTTGTAGTTTTTGTTGTTTTTTTGGGCGCGCTTTTTCGCAGAACGCCGGAAGCGCTTGTTTAAAAGAAATGTTTTTTTCTTGTTCTCTCTGGGTGCTTGCGGGTCTTTTGGAGCAGCTTTGATTGCGGGACTGCAAACAATGGGGCTTGGCTTGGCTTGGTTGCAGCTTTAATGAGCATAACGGTGAAGTTTTTGATGAAACAATACGAAAATACATATCAAAGACAGGCCACAGAACCGGGCAGCGCACTTAACAAGCGCTCGTAGATCTTATCGCCTTTTGTCATATTCTGGGAGACAGGCAGTCGCATCAGCGAGACAGGCTCAGGTCCTCATCCGGCTCGTCAAAGAGCTGGCTGGCTGGATGAACGACTGGAAAAAGGTGCAGACGGGTTGTCGAGGCTCCCTGCTGGCACATAAATCGTCAGCTGTCAAATGGCCAAGAATTTCTGCTCAGCCCGGCCCGGCTGCGGCCGGCCTGCTTCAGTCTCGGCCTGGTCATGGCGTGTTGGCCAAGATCGGAAGTGCGTAGCAGCAGCATTGCAAGTTGCAGTTGGCCAATTGCCGTTTGCCGTTTGCTGCTTGCTGGTTGCAGTTAACAGGCAAGGCTACAGCCAGGTCTCGACCTTATCGCCGGCCATATAATGCTTAAACTCGGGCTGGGCTGAGGGGCCGCGGAGCCTGCGGCCAAGGGGTGTCAAGACATGCGCCGGCGTTGGTGCGCGTGATTTAGTCGAATTCACGAACTTAATGAAGCCCTTTAAATCACGCAAGCCTTTGCGCCACTTAGAATGCAGTCAGAGCCCAGTTGCACAGCTGCCCAGCTCCCCGATTGAGCCGCAACAACTAGTCACTGCCACTGCGGGCATGCAAGCGACGGCAACTCCTAAAGATCTCATTAACACCACGCGGGCATAATTAAAGCCGACGACTTACAAAGTCAAATCGCGATTGCAGCCGGCCCCAAAAAGCGTGCACAGCAGCCAGCAGCCAGCGAAGAGCAGCTAACAGCCCAAACACCAGATGCAATCGAAGCAACGACCGACCAAAGCCCAAGACATTGGCCGAGTCTTCCCTGGCGCTAAGTGTTGCCGACCTTATAATGAGCTGGCTTTGGTCTGTAACGTGCCTCCCTACTCACTAACCAATTGCTGTTTATAATCTTTATAGCTGATGCTGACTGCACATATCTAAATTGTTGCTGTACTTCTTGTTTAAGCTAGGCTTGAGATATAGGGAGGGCATTTATATTCATATATATGGGTAGATAGTTAGTGAAGAGAGCAGCAGATATACATATGTGTATTTCTATATGTATTATATTATTTTATTATTGTATATATAAGAAATATGCCATTGCTAACAATTCCAACAAGTTTACGTATGTATTAATAGATTGTTTGATGACAGGATACGAGAAAGTTACTTGTTTCTAAAGGATTTCTATATAAGACAGTTAAGAAATGTTCAAAATATTTTCACATTCTGCCAAAAAAAACTGCAAAAAACGGAATCTTGATCTGAGCTATAAGATTTTTAATCCATCCACACGATCTCGCCGGCCTTAGGCTGGATCGTCTCTTTACCTAAACAATATCAATTTAATAATAAGAATTACCTATAATACAGCCTTAAATCGCTTGCTTCCCTTAGATATATATTATAATTTAAAATATTCAATAGCTTTCAGAACATATAGTTTTATAATAACCTAATTTTTGTATATAGTATTAATTAACATACGTTAACCTGTCATTAACATTTCATTCAAAATGCAAAAGAAAGTAATATATATATTTCCATATCCATTTCATCAACAGTTCTTCTAGTTAAGTTCTTGTAATTAAGATAAATCTAAGCAATTATTTTCAATTGTCTACTTGGCATAGCTGGCTGATAGCTCGCGCTGACAGCGAGTCTTCAATGAAGCAGTTGAAAAATCGCATCGATAACACCGGCCCATCTATAAGCCAGACAAATCTCGTCCACTACACGTAACCAAGCAGCTCCCACGACTCTCTCTCACTCACTCTCCGGCTGATAGAGCCAACTAGTAGCTGGCATCAGTGGCCATTAATTACGATTACCACGTGGCAAGACACACGACCTGGCGGAAGTGCTGAAGCAGCAGGAACAGAAGGAGCAAGAGTAGCAGGAGTAGGAGCAGCAACCAAGTGACCAGCGACCACCGCCACCGACACCGACACCGACACCAACTAATAAACGGGCATTTGTATCGCAATCAATTGTTTCGAAATTGTTGTACACCATTATGATCATTGTGCCCGAGCGTGGGCTGCCCTCGGTTAAATGGTTATGGCCTGTCATAAGTTGCCAGCGGGGTAGGATGGCTTGGCTAGATAACTGGGATGGGCGTGCTCGGCTAACACCCTGCATAGTGCTCGTATTCCCAAATGAATATGCAAAAGTGCAGAGCAGTGGGAGTGGGAGTGGGAGAGAGAGGGATGTGAATCCAGGATATCTCATGGCCATTTCCGTTTGCACAATTATGTTTATTAAGAGAGGCAGCCGAGGCAGATGCAGAGGCAGAGGCAGCAGAGACGAAGGCGGGCGCAATCGTCAAAGATGATTTAGTTACTTCCGCCTCGGCCAGAGCGTGCACAGTTACCAGGCTGAGCCTGTGTGAGGCGGGGCTGGGGAGCTGAACAGCAATAAAAATATATTAGTGCAATTACAGCAGCCAACTGAGCCAGCAGACGACGGTCTAATTTAGGCGCCCGACTCGAAGCTAGCCCGATGCCATTGCTGCTTCGGCATTTCATTTGTTTTTGAAGCGTTTCAATTTCTCTGGGGGATTTTTGGCAGCCGCCTATTTATGTGTCCGCTGCCAGCGCTGATTAAACCAAATTTGCCCTCGATTTACAGTCAGCTCGACGCACAACTACTTTTTACTACGCACACAATTTTGACAGCGATGCTGCTTTAGATATGGCTGCTGCTCCTGCTGCCATAGTTGCGCCATTCAATTTGCCAGAATTGGCGCATGTTAATCAGCAGACAGAGGAACGCCAACACAGACGCAGATGCTCCAATGAAAGCCAATCTTAAAGCTACAGTCAAGGCGCTTTCAACTAAAGGAGTGTGGTGGGTGGGTGGTTCGTTGGATGGGTGGATATGCTTGCGCAGCTATCCGAGGCACGCAATAACCTCAGCGAACTGCAGACAATCAATCTTACTTTGCGCTTTAATTCAATTTCGATTGTGACATCTGCCTTCGGTCGCAGTCGCAGTCGCAGTCGCATATCCTTACGCGCTGCTGGCGGCAGTCCTGTGCACTTTTGGCAATGCGCTCGGGCGTGCCACTTGGTGGCAGAGGATTAACGACAGCCGTGGCTGCGGCTACCAATGCGGCTGCAATCCGTTTGGCCATGTCCTGGCGACACTGCGTTCGCTTTTTCTTCAACTCATGCAGCGCTGTGACTCCCACTGTGTGTGGCTGTGTCATGCGTGAGGGCAGGACACGCTACTCAATTTCGCGCGCACAAAAAATTGACAGTCGCCCAAAGGATATTGTGACAGGCGTTCGGCAAAAGGATTCGCTGCCAAGCATGCCGCAAAGGGTGGCAGTCCTCGCATTCTCCCTCGCTCCCTCGCATGACCCAGCTCGTTCGCTCTCAGTTATTTAGAAAGTCCGTCAGAGTCAGAGCCGGAGATGCCGCTAAACGATTTTGCCAATCGAATTTGCCAATTTCGCAAGCTGCCAATGCTGCGAAGGGGGCGGAGGGGCCGAGGGGTGGGCGATTGGCCCGAAAGGGGTTACTTGACCGGCCAAAGTTAATCGGAAGTTAATACGCTGAGTTGCCAGATTTGTTGCTGCTGTGTCACGGCCTCAACTATTCCAGATGGAATTTTCATTAAAATCAGCTCATGCACGCGACAGTTTTGGGCTGCGACGAGGGACGTGCGAGTCGAGTCGAGTCGAGTCGCGTAGGTGGCTCGCCTGACAACGCCAACTAATGAGAAATTCATAAGCTGCCCAGCCAGAGACCCAGCCAACATATGCGACTGCCCGGCAGCCACCCTCAGCCCCGATGAGCCCGGCCTGTCTGCCCGCTCTGCAAACTGCCTCACCCTCTGCTCCATGATCGATCACAATTTGTGTGTACTTAATAAATAATTGCAATATAATTCTGCACGCAGCAGCAAATAGCCAAAATATTGTAGGCCAACTCAGGCAAATAGCTGGCATTAAAGACAAACATCTGTCGCAAAAAAACGATATTAAATGCAGAAAAAAATACTGGAAAATAAATTCGAATTACCGAAGTCGAAATACACTAAAAAATTAAGAAAACATATAAATAATAAATGAATAAAAATAAATTAAAAGAATTCTTTGAGGAATGGGATATTAAAGGATTTATTTTTTTATTTGTGGGAAGGTATATGAAACACATAAATTATCATGTAATGAAAAGAAATATATACATATATTTTTTTAAATAATTACTTACAATTATTTATTATTTATCTTTATTATTTATTTTATTTATTTATTATTATTTATTATTTATTTATTATTTTTTTCTTTTATAATTTTTATTTATTTTATTTGTATTTTAACATCTTTCCCAGATGATCAGTCAGTCAGATTGTCATCAAAATCTCATTTCATTCAACTTAAGCTGTTTAAAACTAATCTCAACTCTCGAGCTCCCTCTCCAGCTGGCTCAGCTGTTATGCCCGCTTGCCATTATAAAGGGTATAATGAAGCATAATGCTCACGAGTTGAGCTGGGAAGCTGGCATAGAACTCATGACTGGCCGCAGGCAATCTGGGCCAATCCGGGCCAATCCGGGCCACTCCTTGTAATTGCCACACTGTGCGGCAGGGCAGAGGCTGAGATATTCAATTGTATTGTCAATTGCCGATGCAAGACTGCCTGCCATGCACGGCTGGAGTGGGGGCCAGACACTAGCACTCTCGGAGTAGTTGCCAAATTACCGCCACTTTCGGTTTGCCATCGTCAGCATCTGTGCTCGATTCTTGGCCCGCGGCTAAAGGCAGCCAATGAGCCGTGTGGCGCTCCTGTTGACAAAGTCCTCGACTCGTATTAGTATTCGCATTTGTGCTCGAGTCGCAATCGTCGTGCCTGTCGGCTATATACCATCCATCGTATAGGACACTCGTAATTATATGGGCACAGAAGTTTGAGTAGCCTGCGCTCGATAGGCCGGATTGAATATTTATGAATGGGGGAACGGAACGAAACGATGCGGAGCGGAGCAGGACATTCGACTAGGCTGCGGCTGTGGCTGCTGATCAAACGGCAAGCGTAATCAGTTTGCAGCGGGGACAGCCGAACAGGTCAGGCCAGCGACGAGGACACTCGTCATTCGTTACGTTCTCGCACATTTTATTGCTGCAAATTCGATTGTCGCTGATCAAAGGCGAACGCACTTAAAAATGCTAAATTGAATTTGCCGCTACAGCGCCCCTATTCGTTGCCCCGCCCCCCGCCGCAGAGCACGCCCGGACACGTTAACGTGGTCCGGCTTTGATATGGAATTTACTAAAAGTTCGGCAGGGCGACGGCAGTCTCCACCAGCTGGCTTTTTTTTTTAGCTTTTACCTCGACTTTTTTGCGCCAGCTGACAGACTGCGTGAAAAACACATTAAGTCTCATTTACGCGCGTCAAATATGCCAGAATGTGGCAGCCTCTCCGAGTCCCGCAGGACGTTCAATTTGAGCAGAGCTACGAAAAAAATGTCCAAAAATAAAACTGTTCAGGAATGACAGCAACTCGCTGTATATATAGGCCTCTCTCTCTCTCTCTCTTTCTCTCATTCTCTCTTATTGACAAACTGCTGACAATCGCCATTCTCACACAATCCAAACGTCCTACATAGGTGGCGCTGTTGTGCAATTTGCGCTTTTTGAAGTGCACACAATTGCGTAACTTATAGCCCCGGGTCAAATTACACAGTCACAGTCAGAGGCGATAGAGAGCGATAGAGAGCCCGCCGAGCCACTTGCCGAGTGCCCATTAACAGGTACTTCACTTTCCGCCCAGGCTGCCAGCTAGAGCAGCAACCCCTTGACGGTTCCTGCTCGGTCCATGAATGTGAAATACCAGCATTTGGCATGGCACATCGACAAGATTTAACGCCGTCGTTTTCATTATTAATGATTAATGATAAGCAGCCCGGCCAGGCTGGGTGGATGTCGATGTTGTTGCCAGCCAACCCTTCTCTGTGGCTGGCATCCTTAGCTTCAGCACTCGCACGCGCTCAAGCTTTTGGCAAACACTAAGCGCTGCTTTTCGCGCCTTTCCACGTGATTAAAGGCCAACGAGGACGAGAGATGGCGACATCAACCACGTCACAGTCACCCAAATATCGGCACTTTCACACGCAAATGTACACACAACGGGTACTTTACCCCTCGCAAAGGGTTAAACCTCCCCCCTCTCTACCACCCTGCGCCGCCCCGCCCGAACTCGAACTATATACAAGGCGTTACCCAAAATATTTTGTCTCAGCTCGTGGGCTGCTGCTCGACTGAAGCTCGGTGCGTGCGCTGGCCAAGTTTTGGTTCATTAGAGCACAATGATTGCCCTCATTTGGATTAATCGAGTGTTTTCATTGAGTCGCAGGCAATTACGAAAGCTACGTAAAACAGAAACTTACTACAATAGCTCGAGTGTTGTTCGTGCGGAAGCTACTGCGATGCGAATCATAATACTTTTAATGTAATGTAAGCTATAAAATGTTTTTAGAGTTTAAAGGGGAAGACCAGGAGTCATATGTATCAGCCTTGATCTACAGTTTAATGAGAGATAATGAGATATGAGATATGAAATATGAGATATGAGATAAGAGCATATCTCTTATGAGATATGAGAGGTAAGGGATAAGGGATAAGAGGCTTGTATATATTTAAATCGTTTAAAATTTTAGCATATTACAAAATCCTTTCTAGCAGACGTTTGATTGATGATCTGGAGTTGCAAAGAAATTTAAGTATTATTATAATTATTTATACATATATGTATGTGTATATATATTGATAAATATAAATAGCCTTTTATTATGTTTTCTAGTTAATGTATACATATTATATACCTAACAATAAATTACCAAAAACACAGCTATATGTTAAATATATATAAATATATGTTAAAGTCCTTGATATTTGTACATATGAAGACTTGCTTTACATTTGCTAAATGATCGTTATAATAACTAATCATATTTAAATTTAGAATATATTATAGTTACATTAAATAAACATAAAATAACTAATAATATTTAAATTTAAAATATATTATAGTTACATTACATAAACATTAAAAGTATAACTTTTACATTTTCGCTTAAAATACTTAACAATTATAATACTTACCAACAGACAGAAGATGAGGAGAAGCACCGCGCTGCACTGGACGACTGACCACCAGAAGATGAAGAATAAGACTGAAGCTGCGCTGCAGCTGGCTTGCCTTTATATAGGGCAGCGACAGCTCCACTCAAGTCAAGCTCAGCTCTTGAGCCTCTTTCTGAGTCACACTCGATCATTAGGCGACCAATCAGAGTACTTTCTGCTGCTGCTGCTGCAAGAAGCAGCTCTTCTGATCTTCAGCTGCCTTTATTTACAGCAGCGAGACTACCACTCGAAGTCGAGCTCAACTGATAAGCCTCTCTTTGAGTTAGTGTAAGCTAAACTCTCTATCAGTTAGTGACCAATCAGAGTACTTTCTGCTGCCTCTGCTGCATACATATGCAAACTAACATCTCCTCTTCTGAACCTTAACTCTTTTTCAGCTCTTCTTCTTTCTGGTCTATTGATTGAATTTGAAACCTCTAGCTCAAAAGCTAAAAGAAGTATCGAATCTGATTTCCCATTTTCAATGGGATGAGGGTATAAAATTGTATAAATAATAAATACATATTTATATATATGCAAATATACTATATATCAGCGAGACTATTGTCTTTTCAGAGCATAGACAGCATTACATAAATAACTCTAAGATGCCACCTGTTTAAGCTCTTTTCACATCTCTCTGTCTCTCTCCATTGCTTCTACTCCCAGTCTATTAGCGGAGTTATGTGATTGTTCTAGGTGTATACATTAATCCCATATTGAAATGAGCTTCATTTGCCATTCTTAAGTAATAAGAGTGTTTGGCAGCAAGCGGCAAATGCTCGCCTATGACTCAATCCAGAATCTATCATCCTCTTAGCCACACGGCCCTCTGCATCAGCCTATGAGCACTTTCATCTGGCACAAAGCTGGCAATGTTGACGTTGCCGCCGCCATTTGTCCTCTTTTTGCCACTTACGCAGTCGCTTTGCCATTAACTGCTTCTGCCGCTGCCTCCGCCTCTGCCGCTGCCCCTTCCTTTGGTCTTCCCCATTTGCCTACGCCGGCCCACTTACGCCTGGCGATGCCAACTGATAAAAATTGATGCAAAATACGCAAAAAGTCGCGAAAATCCTCGTGGAAAATTTTCAAAATTTTCACAGCTGATTGTGCAAGTGCGGCACACACACACACACATACACAATGCTCGTGGGACGTACGACCAGTCGCTTCTTTTTGCATATGCCTTACACCCGCCTCTGCCTCTCCTCTCTCTCCGTCGCTCTCGCTGCTGCTGTCTCTCTCTGGCCAACAATGTTCATGGCATTATTTCTGGCAATGCCTTCGCACTCCCGGCCCCTCGGCCCCTTCCCCAAACAGTTCCTTCGCTGAACTCTGTTTGTTTGCATTTGCGTATCATCGACGCATGTCGCGAAGCATCGCCAGCTCGCTCCTGGCTGTCTGGCTCCGGTCCTGGTTCTCGTGCTGCTGCCGCTGCTGGTCTTGGTCCTGGTTTGTTCTGACTGGTTGCCGACAACAATAATTCAGGCGAATTGCGTGCTGGATGGGAAATGCCTTTAATCTGTTCGAGTTGCCAACTGTCACGAAGCGAACTGAAATGGAAATCACACGCACTAATGGCAGACAGCGCTGGACCTAGACCCGCACTCCCCGCCCAAAGGACTCGCAGGAGTCGCACTCCCTGCCAACTTCCGATCCGCCTTGTTTTTTGTGGTGTTGCTGTTGCTATGGCAGCAACTTTACGCAATGTCTAATTCGATTTGTTCTACGCCAACACTTTCATAATTTTCCATATCCTTGCCGCTGTCTATTACAGGCCCTCGACTGTGTCGGACGCAGGGCTGGCTGCCTTATCTGCCATCTCGCAGTGCTAGGCCTAACCTCAAGAGTAACCCCGTGCCCCGTGTCCTCGTTGCCGCGTTGTCTCTAGTTTTTTATACACTTGCCCTAGACGGGGGCCCACGCTATCGCTGGCAATCAATCTGCCCGGCGCACATATCTCAACTTTTGCGTTTTTCAATCTCAGCATTTTGTGGGCTAAGTAAGTCCGCGATGGCCCCGTGCCGAGGGCGATGGCGATGGCGACGGCGACGTCGATGTCACTTTCGCTGGCACAAGTCTTTAAAGCTACGAGCCATGAGGCACCCCAGCGGGAGGCCTTTTTTGATGTCACAAAAGGATTCACTTGATATTCATCAACATCAGTGCCTGTCAAACAGTCAGTCAGTGAGGCAGGCAGAGAGTCAGGGCAGCCAGGCAATGTCCCAGACCGAGCAACAGTCCCAGTCCCAATTTCAATACCAATCCCAATCCCAATTCCAGACTCAACTCGACGTCCATTCCATGCTGCTTGTCATGTTGGTCTGTTTGCTAGTGGTCTGCCCTCTCTCTCTATCTCCCTCTCTCTCCCTCTCTGTCTGTCGCTGTCTGGGTGTGGGTGGCTCGATAGACCCCCGTTGCAATTTGATGCGTCTGGCTCGCATGTGCAACGAGAGAATTATATGCCATCGCGTTGGCGATACTAATCTGATTAGTGTCAAAAAAAAAAAGAGAGGAGAGAGAGGAGAAAAAATCGCTTCAATTGCAGACAGACAGCTCTGACAGGGAGTTGGCGATTGAGCACTTTATGAGCGATGTTCTATCGGATTATAGTTGGGTTTCATCACTAGATCAGCCGGTTAGCGGTTTCACGTGACTCCAGTGCTAAAAAGGGCTTAAATAAATCACATTAAAGTCACATCTAATTATGCTCTCTCAATTTATTTTAAAATTTAATATATAATATAAAAAGTATTGATTGCAAAATTACAATATTTAATTTGAAATTTTCCTTAAACTAAATCTAAACAAAAGAATGTTTTGTACCATTATTTTTAATTTCCTTTGCATTTTTAGGTCTTGCCAAATCGCCTCAGACAGCGGCACTCTGTAAGCCGGCAGCCTCATGCTGCGTTCAATTAAAACGCATTTAAAAGCGCTGAATGTGGATGGCTGGGAGGATGGTTGAGGCAGTGGCAGAGGTAGAGGCAGTTACTGAACCCCAAAAACTCGAGAAAACTGCCGCAACTCATTTCGCTTGGGCCTCGTTTTAATTTAAAGGTATTTAAGGCGATCCATCATATCGTATCAGTGGGCCAGAGACAAGACCGAGTCTCCGGCTGCGAGCCTGGACGCTTGCAACTTGATATGAGCGCAGCAATCTGTTATGCAATCGCCCAACCGTACGCCCGTCCGTCCGCCCGTCCGCCCGTTCGTCGCCCCGTGGCGCATTATATTGGCCTGTCACAAGGGAGCAATTCGATGTCTCTGGTGCCGCTCCGCCGCTGCTGCTGTTGCTGCATCTCATCGAGACTCGAGCGGACGCATTAGTGGCGGGTCGGTGGGTGACAGCACTTGCGTTTGACTTCCAACACTTTGGGCAATTGTTTAGCCTCGCGCTCAGGAACAGAAGGCGGAACAACCGCCGGAACATAAAAATGCCAAAAAGGAAGCAGAAAAAAAGGGATGTTCAAAGCGAACAGTGGCTGAGATGAGAGGGGGCAGGATATATGCTGAGCCGCTGAGCCACTGAGCCGTTGAGCGTTGACAAAAGGCCTTGCCGTTTCATTTAGCAGCCATGCAGCAGCTCGCCCAACCCCACCCACAGTCCGCCAGCAGTGCACCCCTCTGCTGTGGGCTCTCTCCCTCACTCTCGCTCTGTCTCTGTCTCTTTCGCTCGCCTGATGACTCTGCTTGTCGCCTTTCTCGCGGTCTTAAAACGATGATTAGGTTGTTATTTTAATTTGCCCATTGATATATCCTCGTTGTTGTTTTGCCCTGACTTTGCCTTTGTGTCAGGGTGGCTGGTAGGCATTTCAGATTGTTTGTTGTTGTTGTCGTTGTTGTTGTTGTTGCTGCTGTTGTTGCTTTGTTCTGTTCGAGCGGTGGTAGCATTGTCAGCGTATTTAGCAGTCACGCCGAGACGCAGCTCAACTCGTCTTCGAGTCAACTACGCGTAACGTGTCCGCAATTTGTCATCGATTTTGTATTGCAGCATTTTAGGCGTAACGAGGGGTTGAACGGGGTCCTGCTGCAAGGGTGAGAGTTGTTCTTCCTCTATTGCCGCTCTGCAATGATGCGCAAATGTTTAAATTATACTAATTAATAAATTGACTTCTAATGCAAACATTTCGTACAAATGTCGAAATAATTTGACCGACTTCCTCCCGACCCGACGACCTTGAAGCGCCGCATTGAGGTAAAGTTTCAGGTTTTTGCCGCTTAAGCAAAACTTTGCCAGTTTATATTATTTTCACAGCAAGCAGCACAAGAACAGCAACCAGTGTAGTTTATTTAAATTTATTTTAATGAAGCTACAAGAAAGCTGGCAACTGCCAATGGAGCAACATTTGCTCCGTTCTCTGTGTAGAGTGGGAGAGAGAGTGCGAGTGGGAGGCCACGCACGCGGAAATTTCATGCCCGAACGAATTAAGTTTCAAAAGACACGAAAGGGTTGCGAGGACACGTGAAAAGGATTGTCTGGCAGGACGACGGTGTTAATGCGCTCGCCGACAAGTGCCCGGAGCTTCCTTGCGCCGGAGGCTTTCGCCGTGAAAGGAGTAAATTAAATGATTAATACGCTTCGACTGGCTGCGGCTCACGTTTAATTATCCCTCTGGCCAGCCACGCCGTGTTCTGGTTAGGCATTGGCATTCGTTACGGTTTTACGCTTATCAGCCAACTGTCAACGCTCCGCACTTGGCTCATTAGGCTCAACAACAACGAAACTAAGGCGGGCTAGAGCTACAGCAAATAGCTAGACAATAACAAAAACAAACTCTATCCCAGTGCATGCGCCTCTCCACAGATATTCCTCTGTGTCTCTATCTGCCTCGCTCTTTCTGTCTCTGTCCATCTATCTTTCTCTGCAGCACAAAACAAACAGCAACATTTTTTGCTTGTCAAACAGTGCAAATCAAGAGGCGAACTATTCACAGGATACTCCCTCTCTGTCTGTGTGTGGATGTGTGTGTGGCCAGGAATTGACCATGGACATGACCATCAAGCTATCAGTGTGTGTGTGTGTGTGTGTGATTGTGGCTAAAGCAAACTACCTAGATAAACACTCACAGACAATACAAATATATAAAGCTGGAACCAAATATGTTCATAGCATAGATTGAGCATAGTTTATATAAAAGGATAAAGCAAAAAATATATATTATAAAAGGTATATATTAGATATATATAAGAACATAATGATTACCATTTCAAAGCTCTATATATGCAGTTAAGGATTTAGCATAGGTTATATAAAAATATAAAAATGTATATTTAAAGTAAATCTTAGATATACATATATAAATACATAATAATTTTCGTTGCTAAACTCTAGTTCGATATATATAGATAGATACAGATTGAGTATACTTTATATAAAAATATATATTATTTATATATAAATATAGAATGATTATCATTGTTTATATCTAATTAGGCTAAGAGTATTTCGTTTCAGTTTTAATACAAATTTAATTTAGAAATATCTAAAGATTAAATTTCACAATCTCCTCAATAGAGTTTTTATATATTCTAAAGAAATTCAAGCAGGCAAAAGCTGGCAAAAAGAACTAGTTCCATATGAGCGCACCGTCAGACGTGCCGCGCAAAGCCGGCCACAAAAAAAAGCTCAACAAACTAAATGACGAAAAACACAGAAAATGCGAACGAAACCAAGCAAAACAAATACACAAAAGCGGGACTCTCGCTCGCTCTCTCTCACTCTCTCTCACTATCCCACTCTCTCTCTCTCACTTACTCTCTATGTGTGTGTGTATCAGGGCTGTCAAAGCCGGATGCTGCCACTGCCCTTGCCACAATGACAACAGCAACAACAACAACAACAACAACGAGGACAACGCCAAACGAAAGCGATCCTCATTTGTATTCCAGACGCGCGCTGCGATGTGAGTGCTGCAACGAATGCTAACAAGAATCCTGGGCACAGGCTCAGCCAGCGCTGCTGATGAAAGTGGGTGCTGTGTGTGTACGTGTGTGTGTGGGTGTGTGTGTATTTCATTTTTTGTGTGGGTCGATATAGAGGAAGCGCCAAATATTAAAGAGCCAAGACTTTAAGCGGAACCTAAAACCGAAAAGGAAGTACACTGAAGTCCTTAGCTAATTGAAAACAGCACAAAGGACATTCGCATAGACGCAGGCAGCTCTGCTGCTGACAGTTGGCAGCAGTTACGGCCATTTTGTCAAGAATTTGCTTGGACTCGGACAGCGTCTGCGCAGTGCTCGCATATGGAGAATCTGTGCGAAAGCGTTAAGATCTTAAGTGGCCCAGATGCGAGGCGGGCCAACAAAGCACAACAGTAATCAGCTGATTCACACACACACACACACACACACACATACACATACACAGGGACATGGCTTGCATGCATGGACAAGGACCTTCGTCTAGAGGAGCTCGTTGCTCGTAATTCAAATGCAAAACTCGTGCGAAATTTTGTTGCGGCTGCTGCTGCTGCTGTCTCGCCTGCTGTCCTTGCTGCATCCTTGCGATGACGTCATCACGCAGACAGTCGCCCAGCGACGTTTTTGTCGATTTGTAATTCAAAATTTGTTTTCGAATACATTTTCCACTTCGACATTCACACGGGCGCGCTCACAGAATTTCAAATTTGTTTATTTTTTGCCGGCTCTATTGCCATCTCTCTCGCACACAATGTTGCTGTCTTTGTTGCGCTGCTTTGAGATTTTCATTTTTATGCATGCAGCAGCCGTTAAAATTCAACAGTTTGCACGAATAAAAAATTCGCAAAAAAGTCAACAAACATATCAAATGTGTGTGTGTGTGTGTGTTGCTGCATCTGAGTGTCCATGTGTGTGCGTGTATGTGTGTGTGTGTGTGGAAGGGCAAGGTTACGCGCACGCGACGACTGCGACTCATAAACTAATTTATGATTATTACACGAGAGCTGATTTTTTATGCCTTCAGCGTATCGTACAGTAACCCCCAACGCACACAGCCAAACATATATATGTATATATATATACATATATAGAAAGAGAGCTCCACTTTCCATTTCGTTCGCAGACTCTGCTCACATCTTCTCCAGACGCCTGCCGCCTCCTTCGTTGAGGTAGATCACGAAAAAGTTTTTATTGCAGAAATTTTACTTTTCTTTGCTCTTTTTTTTTACTCATTTGTTACTTTTTTTCTTTGCCAAGCAAACACACTCACACACACACACTGACACGCACTGGCAGCATTTGTGCCTTTGTTTATTGTGCGATTTTATGAGCGGGCCATAATTTGTTGTTAATATCGAAAGAGTAAGACGCAGTCGCCGGCTATGGAGAGGAGGCTCGTCTCTAGCTCATCAGTGATGCAGACGAGCATGTGACCCACTGATATTGAAACTTTTTATGCACTTGCCAGCAGCAAAGGACAAAGCAGAGCAGAGCAGAGGAGCTGCAGTCTTTTGCTCTTGACCTTAGGCAATTTGCATGAAATGCTCAGAGCACAGGCAGAGCAAGTGTAAATGCGAGCAGCCCATTGGCATGATGATGAGATGACTTCTATTGCCTTGACTAACTCAAAGTCAATAGACATAGCAGACAGAGTGAGAGACAGAGAGAGAGAGAGAGAGAGAGAGAGAGAGAGAGAGAGAGAGAGAGAGAGAGAGAGAGACAGAGAGAGAGTGAGAATGAGAGGGCGGGAGGGAGAGTGAGAGAAAGAGAGAGAACGAAATTGTATTTATACTCAATCATCAACCTAAATTAACGTTTCAATAAAAATCACAGATTTGCGAAAACTTGTTCACATGTCGATCTCAAATTTAGACATAGTGATATCAATAGATTCGGAAAAGAGCTATTTTTACCACGACTGTTGGCACTTAATGGAGCAACTTCATCATGTTTTCGTATCAATTTTAATGGTTAAACTATAAAAAACATCTGCAAAGTTGATTTACATCAGCATATTTATGTATATTTTTGTATTATTTGCTGGCTCATGGTATTGGCATTTATTAAACCCTGAAAATGGGAAATCAGGATATAATGGTTTTGTTAAATGTATGTAACAGGCAGAAGGAGGTGTGGCTGACCCCACACAGTATATATATTCTTGATCAGGACGACGAGCTGAGTCAATTTAGTCCTGTCCGTTTGTCTGTCCGTCCATCCGTCCGTCCGTCCGTCTGTCCGTATGTTTGAAATTTTTGTTTGTTGGGTCCGTGTATAGCACGCGCAGGTCAAGTTTACTTTGTATGTTCGATAACTCTTTTTTTAAAGGTCTGGTTTATACATCGTTTGAGCTAGAGGTTTCAAATTCAATCAATAGACCAGAAAGAAGAAGAGCTGAAAAAGAGTTAAGGTTCTGAAGAGGAGATGTTAGTTTGCATATGTATGCAGCAGAGGCAGCAGAAAATACTCTGATTGGTCACTTAACTGATAGAGAGTTTAGCTTACGCTAACTCAGAGAGAGGCTTAACAGTTGAGCTCCACTTCGAGTGGTAGTCTCGCTGCTGTAAATAAAGGCAGCTGAAGATCAGAAGAGCTGCTTCTTGCAGCAGCAGCAGCAGAAAGTGCTCTGATTGGTCGCCTTGGTCGCCTAATGATTGAGTGTGTAGACTAACTCAGAAAGAGGCTCAAGAGTTGAGCTTGACTTGAGAGGAGCTGTCGCTGCCCTATATAAAGGCAAGCCTGCTGCAGCGCAGCTTCAGTCTTGTTCTTCATCTTCTGGTGGTCAGTCGTCCAGTGCAGCGCGGTGCTTCTCCTCTTCTTCTGTCTGCTGGTAAGTATTATAATTGTTAAGTATGTTAAGCGAAAATGTAATAGTTATACTTTTAATGTTTATTTAATATAAATATGAAATATATGTTAAATTTAAGTGTTCATTGCACGAGGAAGGCGGAAAAATATTAACTTTCAAAGTAACGTCTCTACGGAATGAATTACTTATTAAAGTGAGGAGTATGCCGAAAGTGTTATAGTTACACAAATATATATCAAAATAGAAAATATTGTGGGGAAAATATGTTGCAAAAACAATTCAAAATGCGATATCGAAACCACTAATTTGGCAATCTTCAAAAAATTAATGATATGCGTCGTCAAGTCTATACAGCAATTTACCATTAAATTTAATGTTCACCATAATGTTAATATATGTGCCAGAGCTGCAAGGTCCGACTGTGGTTCATATATTATATTTGTTTATCAGTCTGATCAATAGTAAAATATAATGAGTCCCACTTAAATTGTTATATAAACAAGCTACTTAATGTCTATTCTTGCATAGCTATTCAAGTTCTGCGTTCTAATTTTTGGCAACAGATTTTGGAACTGCAAATTGGATTAACAAATCAAATTTATATGACTATTACAGCATTTACAGCAACCGACATTCTACAATATATATACATACCTCTATTAGCTGATGATTCACAAGACTTCAAATTCTAGTCTATTTACCCACCCAACAGTATCTGGTCACACCGACAATGCTTAATGCTAAGTTACCTGCATGGCACTTAACATGAGCTGGAGCTGAATCAAAGCGCAGCAATCGGGAAAACTTAACAAATTTCCTGACAAACCGCTGCATAAGTTTGTGCCTGCTGCCACATCGATCATAATTTTCAACTGACTGTGGCTGTGATTTGTACCAAGTCCTTGAACAATGCGCCAGCTAAGAGCTGGAGAGGCAGAAAGAGTAAGACAGAGACAGAGAGTCTTTTGGCAGCGCAGCAGCAAAGCGGAAAATGTTAAAATAACGCGCTAACTTGGTTACCAAGTTTGCGCATTTTTCACTCGACTCGCTGCCAGCATCCAGTGACTGCCCTGGCCTAGTCGAGCCTGCTTTAGTCTGGCCTGGGCTGGGTTGGGCTGGTCTGGTCTGGTCTGGTCTGGCCTGGTCTCTGCCGGCAGTTTTTCTTTGCCGCCTTCTTTTGTGCAATGTGGGCAAAAGTTTGGCGCTGCCGCTGCCGCTGCCAGAGCATTTATGCAAATGGGGTGCAAACGCATGCACACAGAAACAGAGAAACAGCAACAGGAACTGAGGAAGTGGGAGATGCGAGCTGTATCTGGTGGCTGAGAAGCAGGCAGACAAACATGGCGTGAGACGCCTTTGGGGCAGGGACAGTTAGACAAACAGGCAGACATTATCCTGCGCTGCGCTGCTCTGCTCTGCATAACTTTCACTGACGTGAGCGGAAGCGAGCTCGGAGACGGCGCTGGCAGCGCCGCTGCAGACTGTAACTGTTTTCGATGAGCGGGACAATGTGTGTGATTTGTGCGCCCATTTTGAAGTGTTGCGAGCAGAACGGAACAAAAAGCAGACGCAGCTAAAGAAGTAGTCAAAACAATCATTCAAATGAGATGAATGCGCTAACAACTTGACACAACTCAGAGGCCTTAAAGTTGGAAAAAAAACATGTTAAGGAATAAACATAAATATTTTGTGTTCTATTTAAATTTAGTGTAGTTATATATATAATGAGTAACTATATCTCAAAGAGGGTCCTCAAAAATATGTTGAAAAATAAACATACATATTTAATTTTATATTTAAATTTTATATATTTATATACACAATATAATGAGTAAATATATCTTACAAATAAATATAATACATAAATTAACTTTTTATTTTGTATTTGTATTATATTAGCGAAAATACGATAATATAAGTAAGTGTATAGTTATAATAATAAAATTAACCTTTTATTTTGTATTAGCCAATATAGAAATTACCTAATTTATGTCCTATTATTTGTAAACTTTCTTGCTTTACCATGGCAGCAACTATTTTTATAGTTTCAATAAAAGATTGTCGTTTAGTTCAAAGTGGCCTCAGTTTATTGGAATATTAGAATGCCTATTACTCAATTTATAAACTATTTATTTATAATAAAACAAAAGTAATCAAATGTTTTTATGGCACTAATAAAAGCTTTTACTTGCTTTCAGTTCACTTTCTCTCACTCGTTCTCTCTCTCGCTCTCTCTGTTTTTCTATGGCTGCTGCTTCTTTAATAAAATCTATGAAACTTTGTAATTATATAGCAGCATTTCAATCTACAGCTGCCCACACATAAGCCTCGCTTTCCCTCTCTCTCTCCCTCTCTCTAGGCTCCTCTTTGTATATCCAATTTGTGTCTGGCTGCAGTTAGTTCTGTCTCTCCTACACCCTCTCTCTCTCTTGCTCTAATATCAATTCATCATAAAATGAGATTTATGACAAAAACAAAAGCCTTATCGCAGACAGTATTTATGTAGACAGGTTGCAACTTGCACTGCACCACCCAACCACACAACCACCCGACCACACATCGCACATTCAACTGATAGACAGACACGCCATTTGAAATGACAACACATACGAAAGCCAGAACCAGAGCCAGAGCCAGAGCGAAAAGCGAGAGCTGTGGACGATTGGGTGTTGAGCGAGGGCTTTAAAGCGGCTGCAAATCGATAAGCTTCAATTTGAATATCATTTTAAAGTCAGGCGAGCGGGGAATATCGAGTATACGCCGTGTGTCGTTTGTTTTTCAATCAACGCGTGCCCGAAGCCGCACACATTTGCCAAATAAGCTTTAATTAAGAAAATGGCACAAAAATAAAAAGGAAAAAGCAACAACAAAAAATAAAATAAAATAAGTGCGGTAAGGGTGGGTCGAATGTGTTTTAAGGGTACATTAGGGGATCGCATTTTGTTGCTGCCGCTGTTGCTACACCTCAATGCCAACTAGCAATTATTTATTATTTGGCGTTGCTTTGTTTCGCAGACCAAACGTGCCGAGCTCCCCAATGGGCTGCCCACACACACACGCACACACCGGAAGACACAAAAAAAGCAGCAAAAAGCTACGGCAATGCGGGCAATACGCATGCGTCTATTTCCTGTTGCTGTGGCAACCCCCACACACACACACACACGCACACACAGGGACACAACATTTGAATATTCACGCATACAATAAACTCAAATACTATAAAAGAAGGTGGGCGGGGTTGGACACATTGCCACGCAAATACGCGACATTCCCCCGATGGGAGCTGCCTCCGCCAACTCCTCGTCCTTCGTCCTGCGTCCTGCTGCGGCACTGCTTTCGGTTTGTGTGTTGTTTGTTATTTGTCGCTGCCAATGTGCGTTGGTATGCGTGCATGCGTGTGTGTGTGTGTGCGTGTGCGTCCTTTCAACCCCCAGCAAATGCTCCGCACGTTCCTCAGCCTGTCCTGTCATGTACTCCCCCTGTAGGTATTTCCAGTTGGGCAACGAAAATTGGGAGCAAACTTCTCCGTCAGTCCATGTTGCCATTTTGTGCGTGTGTGTGTATGTGTGTGTGTGTTTGTTGTGGACACTGTCGCCAAATAGAAAAACCGTTCACATATCCATAGATATATATGTACTTATATGTATATAACATCTTGTAGATGGCTATCATCTTCGCTGCCTTGGAGTCTTTTGGTCAATCATTGATAAGATTTGGACAGAGATTCGTTTCATTAATGACCGAGCGCAAGTCTTCGACAGGGCTGTCAAATCAGCGCACTTTATCGATTTGCCGAAAAATGATAAAGTGAACAACGCATTGAAATGGCACAACATGCAAATAAATTTGACAGATAGGCAGCGGCCCAAAGGGACGGCTGGGGCACAACTCAGCACGCACGGCTGCAGAAGGGTTAAGATTGACGGCATTCCACAAATGCACACACACACACGCACACAGACACTCACAGAGATTTCGATTTGAATACAAGTGTGTGAGTGCGTATTCATAAACATACATGTGCATACATTAGTCCATATGTATGTGAGCATTTGGTAATGTGCATGGACGTAGCTAAAGAACTTTGAGAGGGGGAGTGAGTAAAGTAAAGGTTAAGTATATAAAATTTAAATTTAATTTTCTTTTTAAAATATTTAACAGTCCAAAAAACAATATAACAGTATAAAAAATATATTTCCATTTATAATTATTTTTTTAATTTAATATAAAATAATAAAAATTATAATAAGAATATTAACATAAATAATGATTAAAATATATTATGCTTAAGTTTAGATTATTTTCAAACTACCCTCGTTTAGTCTACTTCATAGCCAAATTACAGGTACTGAAATATGAAGTATTTTCTCCCTTCAATATTCCTCGTCTTCTTATTTCCTCCAATGACTTCGCTCAATTTTTGGAATTAGCTATGAATCAAATACAAATATCTATAAAACCTTGCCAAAGAGATATTTTTATCTGTTTATTTATAGTATCTCGCATAGCTCAAACTTTCTCATACAATTGCTAATTAGTTTCGTACCATCTCTATCTCTATTTACCCCCTCCCTCCACTGCACGCCTCTGCTGTGTGTCACATACACTATTTCAAATGCTGTGGGACATTTACTCTACTCTACTCGACTCCACAATGTTGGAGTTGTAGTAATCGTTGTACATAACCAAAGCACAGCACAGCGCAGCGCTCACACACGCAGCCCCAACCTCACCTGCCTCCCACCCCTGTGACATCCCCTGCCCACACCAACCAAACATCCAACATTTACCTTGTGTTTCGTTATCAATAAAGCGAAATTTAGTTTTGATTTCGTGTTTGTTGTTGTTATTGAAATTCATTGAACCAATTTTAATATTTTATTTGCTGCAGCACGCACAGGACATGAAACATGCCAGAGACAACTAACGGTACGTAAAACCCTTTCACATAAATGTGTGAGCGAGTGTGTGTGTGTGTGTGTGAATTGCGTGCTCAATACATGTGTGTGTGTGTGTGTGTGTGTGACTATTTCCTGTGGCCGCCATTGTCGTTGCTTTTGTTGTTGTTGTCATAATAGCGCGCCTCTGTTTCTGTTGTTTCTTTTAGGCTTTGTTTTTTTCTGCTCATTGTTGTTGCTTTTTTGTTTGTTGTTGTTTTTGCGCATCGTAACAAAATTTGAATATTTTTTCTCGCCGCCCAGCAAATGGATTTTTTTCACAGATTTTCGTTGCCCTTTTTTTGCGTGTTGTTGTTATTGCTTGCTGTGTATGTATGTGTGCGTATATATATGTGTGTGTGTGTATCGCCTTTCGCTTTGTTCGCCCGCTTATGATACCGTTATGATGTATTTTATTGCCACAACAAAACCAAACCAATGCAACGCGACGCAACGCAACGCAACGGCACGCCCCCAAAGCTTTGCCTCATAGAGTGCAGCCCAACCCCCACGCCATTGCCACTCGAGGCCCCATCCCCCAGCCCCAACCCCATTCGATGTTGGAACAGGAAACAGGCGACATTGTAAATTTTGTGTTGCCTCGCTGTGTGTGTGTGTGCTTTTTTTCAGCTGCCCGCACTTTTTGGCCATTATAGATATGTTTTTCGATTCATTCAGCTTTTGGCTCTTTTTTTGGTTTTGTTATACAAAAGCCAAAGCCTTTTGTAATTGTTGTTGTCTTTGTGCTTTGATTTAATGTTGATAACAATAACAAGAGAGTCAACAAAAAAATATATAACCCAAAACTTTGACAGAACGTTAAGGAAAGTAAAAAAAAAAAAAACAAGGAAAAGGGGAAAAACGAGTGGAAAACTGAAACGAAGCAAACTTTGACGCATTTTTTTTTTTTTGCTGGCGGAATTTAGGAAGGAGTTTTGAGACCAGTTGAAGGGGTTGACTTTTATAGTTTGTCCTGATTCATTTTAATAGCCTCAATAAGCATGTCTAATGAGCAACATAAGTAGGTTGCGACAGTAACTAACAACGATGTGTCTACACTGAAACAAAAATAAGAAAAATTTTACTTAAAATATTTATATTAGAATTGATTTTTGAATTACAATTTCGATTTCCTTCTTTAAATGTACTTTAAAAAAAAAAAAAATGAAGTTAGAATTTTTCTATATAAAAATTATAATATAAAATATTCTGAAGTCTCTAACTGATAATTATTCTGTAGCTACACTGGAAAGAAAAGTGAGATACATTTCTTTCATGATCTAGATTTACTTTTAAATTTGATAATATATTTCATATTTCTTAGCGTATTCCTAAGAACCATAATTAACATTTCTTTCAGTGTAGCAAAGTCTATCTAATACCTTACTAAACTGACATAAATAAATTAATTTTGAATCTGGAATTTTTTTTAATCTGCCTCGAATAATTGCTCTCAGTGTATATTTTCTTTTAGTGTGCATCAACTAATTTCGCTCAGTGTAGCTTTAGCAGCCATGCGTGTTTTTCCATAAAATCACATTAACTGCGTTTCGAGCTATATAATAATTCCTTATTTATTATTACTTTGGGATTTTGTTAGTTTTGCTGTCTTTGTTTTTATGCTTTCGGCACGCAAATTTCTAGTAGCTTCAACTAAGTTTAATCGGCAACTACCCCCCGGCCCCGCCCCACTGCAGCAGCACTTAAAGCTAAGCTTAAAGCCGAAGCAGCGCCTGCTGCAATTTTGTTTCGCCTCGCCGCGAGACTCATTTGTTTTTGTTGTGTGTGCAGCAATCGGTAGACAATGCGTAAGGATATGCCAGCAAGGATATGCGAGACAGTCGAGACACACACACACACATTCACACAAACACACAAACTCATGTACACATAAACGCCCACACACACATTTAAAATTATGCAAATTTTATTGCGCAAACTGCTGCGTGGCGTCGTCGCTGGCAGCGAGCACACAGGAAGCATGTTTTACAGAGTCTCGGACATACAGCAAGGACCTGCAGGACGTGGCTGCCTTTAAATGAAGAGCAAAGCTTTCATTATGGCAACAATGTTAAAATTATTGAGCAGACGACCCTCGAACCCAGAAGAAGAGCAAGCAGACGCAGCTACAGATGCAGCTACAGATGCAGCAGTCCAAGAAGAAGAAGAGGAAGAATAGGAATAAGCAGAGCAAGAAAGAACATCCTGTGATCCAAGACTAACAAAAATGCACTTTAGTCGTCGACGTGGCGTAGCGTGAAAATCGACTAGGCATTTTGTGCTCGAGTGAAAAATTGCTCAAGTCGTCGGTTGGCCGGCACGGCACGGAAATGCGCGCCTACAAGGCCGGGGGGTCAGCAAGCCGAGCAGTTCCGTAGTCCACGTCGACGGCACTCCTAACCCAAATCGCTTAGCGAGCGCGCCAAACAGTTTACAGTTTGCGAATGGGCCAAAACACAGGCAGCTGCAGCAACAGAAACAGAAACATCACAAACAGCAGCAGCAGCAGCTGGGTGCAAATGCCGGCACTGGCGCCATCTACCGGCTGTTGGCTAATGATAGCAGCCATTTTGTTTATGCTTGTCCCGCTCGCGAGCATGCAGCACGCATAGCACCGTCTCGCTCCTTCCAGTCACCTGCTCAGTGCGACTGCGTCGCTCTGGCAACGCCCACTCTCAGAGCGCAGCGTCTGCGCACTGCCATACGCCGACGCTCAGCCGCAAGCCACGCCCTCCGACAGCCAGACAGAGACACAGCCACACAGCACACAGGCACACGCACACACACAGGCACAGACACTGCTCTGTGTGCACGCTGCCTTCCAGTGCGAGAAGAGCGCAGGCCAGCCAGCTGGCTCGCTCTTCGAGACGATTTTCAACTCTGGGCGAAGCTTTTTGCACGCGTCAGAAATGTTCAAATTTGAATTTGTGCGCCAAAAGGCGGCCGAAGCAAAAGGAAAATGTTGAACATGTTTTCGACAAAGCCAAAATTTGAATTGAATAAATATCGCATGCTAAACAAGCGACGGCGTCTAATTACATAAACAAACACTCGGCTCATTACGCCAATAATTAGCCGCATAAAATGTGTAACGAGAGCGCGATAACTGGAACTGGCCGAGCATGTGACGTAGTCGTTGCCATGTTTAATAAACACTTTGCATGCTCATTAAACTTATCTCCAAGCATAAGCTTGAGGTGAAGAAAAAACTGGTGAGTTGATCAGCTGATCTGCCTCTCTCTCTCTCGAGCTCTCGCTGTTGATCGCGCGTTTGTGTGTATGCAAATTGTTGGTTCACTCTCTCACTCTCTCGCTCTCCATCTCCCTCTCTCTATCTCGCTCAGTCTGTTAGCTTATTATTCATTTATTTGTTTGTTTTAATTTAATGTTTTTTTGCGCGCAAAGCAGTTTTTCTTGCTCGCCGATTAACATAAAAATGCATTGAGGTGACTTTTACTTTCAAGGTGATCGAGAATAACAGCAACAGCAGCAGCAGCAACAACAACAACAACGACAACAATGTGCCAGTCATGGGAGCTGCCTTTTAATTATGTCTTAGGCAGGTGCGCGGCTACAGGCGAGTCCTGCGCGTCCTTTGGCTCGCTGGCATATCAATAAACTATTTAGGGTTCCCTTTTGCTCGCTCCTTAGATCGCTTATCGCGCGCCGCCGTAGCCGACTTTATGAGCTCCCATGTTGCTAAGGGATCCGTTACATTTTCAATTTGGTCGCGTTACATGCTAATGACACGCTGCCAGCTGCGCAGTCGGCGTCGCCGTCGCCGTCGCTGTCGCCGCCGTGAACTTGACCGTGGCTATCAGCGTTAAGAGATCTTTCTCTCTCTCTCGCGCCGCTCAGCTTTCGCACTGGCCACGCAGACGGGCAATTTTCGGAGCGGCCTAAGCGTGGACTCGTCCATTAATAATGCCCGGGCCGAGGCCTGAGCGCTACGCTTCGGTGCACCCCAGTGGAACTCCAGTGGAACTGCATTTTGGGTTTTAGTTCACGCTCCGATCCGGTTATGATACGCTCCACGTATCTCTGGTCGCTGATCGCTGGTCTCTTGATCGCTGTTCAGCGCAGCGTGCCGTGCATTCCATTGCAATGGCCAGCTAATGGATAGAGCTGTTTTAGCTTTCAGAACTGGGAAATGGAATGGGAATACGACTGCGACGGCGACTGCGAATGCGATAAGCCAAGTTGTTCAATTAGAAATACGATTTGCGCTAATCCCAAGACATGCGAACAACTTCCCAAACAACTGGCGAAAGTCACCCAGATAAGCGGGAACTGTGTGCTAATTACACAGCTCCACAGACAGACTGAGAGCCGAATTCTAGACAGCTGACGACCTATGGAGCTGTAGAGCTGTGGCGCTGTCTAGCTTCTCGCAAAACTCAGATCATCACTCAAGACTCAAACGTGACTTCGGCTGCCAAAAAAAAAAAAAAAAAAAAAAAACAAACAAGAATGCTGCAAACCACATCAAACGCACCCACAGCAGCAATAGAGATAGAGAGAGAGAGAGAGAGAGAGAGATACATGGAAAGAGGGAACGAGATGGCGTACAAAACCCAACCGAGTTCCATAAAAATTATACCAGTTCGCAGCATAATCTGGCAGACATGTGTGAATTTGCGGCATTATCTGCCAGCCAAGATCTATTTCAGAGCCACAACAAAAGCGAGGCGAGCAGCAACAACAAAACTTCGCTCAGATTTCACGCCAGTTTTCCCACAGTCGATCAACATAAAATGCGATATAGTCGAGATATTTGACAGTTACGTGATTTCTTTCTTTCTTTCGGTTTGCCTTTGCGTTTCATTTCATGTTTATAATTTTTATCGTGCAAATCGCACCAACATCAACATCAACAGCAACAACAAAATATATTCAAATCCCAAGCAGTTCGCGCCGCCAGATGGCGCTGCCTTAGTGAAGCCACAAACCCAACAAGCCCCCCCAAATAAACACAAAATAATATTCAATAGCCTTCTGCAAGGACATGCGTGTTGGCACTCCAAGCACCAACGGCCCAGTCGAGTTGGAGTTCGTTGTGGAGTTTCTGTGTGGATTTAGTGTGCAACAGCAGCGACTCGGGGGCGGACGTTGCTGTGCGAAACGGACACGAAAGGGCGGGTATATGATATTTCCCATTTATTATTAGAGATCTTTTACTGAAAGGGGGCTATTATTATGATAACTTTTAACTTTTTAGTTTGGCATTTATAAGTTAGAAAACCTCCTAAAAATCGCTCACTTTTTGTCTTAAATAAACTAATGCTTAAGCGACCTCAAAAACAGCTTATCGATGAGTTTTTCTGTTAGTTTTTCAATTTAGTTTGGAGAAGCTATTGACTTAGATTGATTGATATTTTAGGAATAATATGTGAGTTCCTTTATTTTCAACAAAATATATGTATAATTTAGTATTTCTTCAGAAAGAAGAAAATTTAAGCTATTAAATATCTTAAATATAAAAGTCTGGATTAGTTGTCTAGATATTTAAAGTTACTCACAGATTTGATATTAGATAAAACTATATTTACTTTTATCTAAAATCAAATCTTTGAGTAATTTCAAATACGAGTAGGAGTATTTTAATATATAAAACGTTTTTCTATTCCACTTTATATAAATGCACTTACGGTAAGCCTTATCTCTATCGTACTTCTGATATTTTCCACCTTGCTCAATCAACTTGTCATTGCTCATTAGCAATTCCAAGCAGCTGATATCAAATCGAGTCTAGCTTTAAGTCTGGTCAACAGTAGAGTCTAATAATATTCAGGCATGATTATGAGCCAAATGGTATTGGAAATAACTAGAGATACGTTTTAAGATTAAATACCAATCTCAAAAATATTTGATCTCGCAGAGAGCTTGTTAAACAGTTGTTAAAGTTCTCTCTGAGATCAAAGAGTTTATGTAGTTTGTAGACTTATCTGCATCAACTCACCTAACTTTCTATCTATCTTGACTCGGCTGCTCATTAAGCATTCTTAGAATATGATTTAATACAATCTGTATTTATTGCCTACTAATTTCAGCTAAATGCAAAGCTTAGAACATGAATAGAAATACCTATAGTTAGCAGAAGTTTTTCCCTGATGCAAAGTTATTCCCATTCAATTTTTCCCTAAGATCAAAATATTTATACTAATGCATCCATAGTTTTAGTACCCACTGTGTTCCATTCTCTCCACTTTCCACTTAATACTCATTTGTTTTTGGCCGTTTCGAACAGGTTGAAGCAACTGTAAATGCTCTCACCCACGCTTCGGCCTGGAGTTACCATTTATAGTGTCCAACTGGCATAACATTCCCATGTTCCTCAATGCCTCATAATTTACCTGCGCCAGACACCGAAAAATAACAGCAACAACACGAAAATATCATGAAAAATTAGCATAATGTTTTTCAATGGAAAACTCCGTAAACTAAGAGCGTGTAGCGGCACTGTGGACGCAGCATTTCCACAACTTTGCGTTAATTTTCTAAATATTTTCTAAAAGTGTTCAAATTGCATTTGCGACTGTTGCCGCAGGCCATAGAAAATTGAGAAAATTCACTAAAGTTTGCCACGTTTTCAGCTTTCCAGCTTTTCCACCAGCTACAGTTGAGGTTTTCATATTTTTCTTCTTTTATTTTATTTTTTTTTATTTATGTATAATTTAAAATTATGAACTAAAATAATTTAATTTCAGAGCTTAGCACGCAGAGGCGATGACGATGACGACGATGCGGATGACGTTTGATGCCCCAGGCAGCAGCAGATGGGCGTGTGTAGGGGCGGGGCAGAGGGGAGACAGCATGGAGTGGGCAGTCAGGAAATTGAGTGCAATATATATATACTTATATATATATATATTTTTATATATTTATAATGTTAGTTGCTGTGCACAATAAATACAAAAGCGCGTCGACTCTATAAATATGCATGAACATTGTGTGCACAAAAGAATGCAACGCCCCTTCGGCCGGCCCCTAGTTTCTCCTATACCAGCCCCACACCTCCCTAGCACACCTTGAAGCTGGAGGGCTGCATCCATTTGACATCGCGTGCCGTCGAGTGATTTTCCCGCCGCATTGGCCAATTCTAGAGGCGAACAACAACAACAACAACAAAAAGATAATAATAACAATTAAAGCGCGCAGCGTGCAGCAGCAAATCTCAGCTGCGAGTGGCATGCAACAACAATCAGAGAATTGCTTCTGCTGGGGCTGCCCCGTTTCGCCATTTTGGGGGCGCCTCACTTCCGGCGACCATTAACACATGTGTGACAAAGCGTGATGACTACGAGCTGCAACGGCTGCTGTGGGAGGGAGCAACTGGAACTGGAAGAGACCAGAGGAGTAAGGCGGGTCTGCTGCTGGAGCTGTCGCTGGAGCTGCAACTGGAGCTGGAGCTCTGGCCAGGCAGTCATTGGGCATTGGCTGACATTTGATTGTTATTTTCCAGGTAGACAAACTGCATCTGCTGTGCTTCCCATTGCGTGTAATTCATTATTTTGTTGTTAATGCTACACAGCGAGAAATTGTGGGTGAGGAAGTGAGCTCAAGGAAAAAATGAGACATGAAAACCGGAAAATATATGAGTTGAAGTATAGATCTCATGATTTGTAAGTTCTTTCGATACATGTAATATCTATGAGATTCACTTCGATATATTTATCGAATATAAAACATTAAACATTCCGTGAAATATCGATAAATTTTAATTTGCATAGAACTAACGTCGTATTATAATATATTTATACGGATTAGTATTACGACTAAGTTCTTTCGATACATGTAATATCTATAAGATTCACTTCGATATATTTATCGAATTGAAAACATCACACTTTCCATGAAAAACTAGTATTTCCTATAATAAAAAGATGAGAATCGTCGTTTTAGATCAGATATTATTATACTATTAAGTCAATCAAGAGCATTTATATTTACTTACAAAAATTTGTTAGGAAAGTAAAGGATTTCGTACTCACGCCAACCCAATGTGTGGCCAATCGCTGTGACTCCAATGACCACCAATGTTAAAGATCAAGGAATTTCTGTGTCGCTATGGTCTGTTAGAAATGAGCGAGTCACTACCCAACAGCTCGAACTGCACCATCTGCTTCGACATGGCCAACGACGAGGACGAGGTGCTCATCGTGCATCGTCTGCCCTGCGGCCACTTGTTCCACAAGAACTGCATTCTGCGCTGGCTGAGCTGCAACAACATCTGCCCCAATTGCCGGCGCGAAGTGGACACTTTCCCATGTCGAAACTATCCACGACTGACCGAGGATCGGCCCTTGGGCGCCCCTGTGCTGCTCTGGCCACGCGGTCGTCCGCCTGTCTCCACCTATGTGCAGCGCATGCAGCCATCGCCCAATGTGCTGGCCGATCCTAGCATGACCACCAATCAATGGATATAGTGTGGATCAACTATATACATATATGGAGGAGTATAGTTAGTTTCTTATTTTGATTTGTTTCAATATTATTTATTTCTTTTTGGTTGCTGTTCAATATTTTTGGTTTTATTAGTTGCAAGTTTTGTTTGAAAATTCAATAAATGTTGGTGCGTTTCTCTCAGTGTACGCTTGTTGTTCATCAACGGCAGCAGCAATAGCGGTAGCAGTAACAACAACAACAGAGCAATAAGTACAACAACATTCAACATCCGCAATCGCCGTCGCAGTCAGCGTCGCTGCCGCCGTCGCAGTTGTCTGGGCAGCATTGCAAATTTCTACATGGCCGCTCAACTGAAAATTGTTTGTGCACTTTTTAATTTTTCTCGTTTTTTTAACATGGCTTCTGTTGTTGTTTTTCGCAGTTTCCCGTTGGTTAGGTTTTTTGATTTTATGTTTTTTATATTCCTCCTTCTGTTGCTGTTTTATTTTTTGCTCCAGTCGAGGGATTTATTTATTATTTTAATTATATTATTTTGATTGCGCGCTGTAATCAATGCAAAGCGCCTCAAGGCTTTGTAAATTATATGGATGAGGTGCTTAATGTAAATTGTGCTCATTAAAATGACAACTTATTACAATCGCAGCACTAAAACTAATTTGAAAAAAAATGAGCATATAGAATGTGAATCAAATTAATATATTAATTTCATTTAATTGTTAGGCAAATGAATGCAAGCGTATTGAATGACAATTATTTATGGGTATTTTACTTTGATTGATTGTAATTATTTATATCTGATATCAGCTGAAAGCAAATATAAAATTATCATTTTGTCTAGCAACAAAAAATATATATGTATAATTTATATGTATATAAATGAATTAAAATGTGAATAGAATGAACTAAAGATAATTTGATTAAAGATTCGCAATAATTTAGAGAACGCTTCCCCCACCTTTTCTTAACCAACAAATATCAAAAGTAAAAAAATAAGTTTAAATTACTTAACAACTTCAAGTGGATAATTTTAAGAATTTTTGTATTTTCATGTTAGCTTTACAATCTTTAGCTTGAGCCACATTTGGCTGGTCAAGCGAAGTCTTTAAATCAAATTGAATGCAAACAAGCAAATGTCTTGTAGGGTCAGGAATGCAAATTCCTGGCCGAGGCACGCCGGCAAGGAGCAGCATTTGTTTATTGGTGTTGGCCATTTTTCGGACACACAAGGATCGCATGAATATCTTGAGCCAAAGACGGAAGTTTGATTTGCTAATGAACCGAAAGGATGTCCTGGCTGTAAACTTTCGTCGTTGCTTGCTGGTCGAAATATATTGGCCAGAAAATCACATTTGATTTGTTGTTGCCGACTTGGCTCTGGCATGCCAGGCACGTTTGCGTGTTGCCCCACACAGAGCACACGGAGCACACGGAACATGGTTAGGTCATGTTAGGTGTGCTTTATTTGTCTGTCTATTGGTCCGTTGACTTGTTGCATGCGTGTCAAGTGTCAGGCGTCCGTCAGGACCTGCCACTGACAGGGCCCTTGAGGGAAATGCGATACTTAAATTAAATTTTAGCGACAATTCAGCTTCAAGTGCTGGAATGAACCAGCTAATGGCAGTGCTTATGTGCCCTAGGCTTCATTATGATCAGCAACACGATGCCGACAGCTTTTCTTGCCATTTCATTTGCATGCCGTTGCCATAATTTTCCACCTGCCACACTCACACTCGCACTCAGTCAGTGGAAATATTTACTCAGCCATTTGACTCAATAATAGGCATGATTGTTTATATGCTGCCCCCATTCGGTCGCCCTTTGAATGCTTTTTATTAAATTGCAGAAGCAACTGGCAAATTTATTGCAATATCTTCTTCTTTTTTTGCTCTAGCGAAACGTCTTTGGGGCTAACCTTCAGCGGCTGTCGTTGCCATTAGCCAGAAAGCCACCGGCACGCCCCCTAACGCCCTCCGTGTCTGTGCCTGTGTCTGTGCGTTTGTTTTTGAAGTAGGCAACATTGTGAAAGTGCAAGAAGGTAGAAGCAGCAAGAAAAAAAAACCCGAAGAAACAACATGGAGAACTTAAGTAAACATTAATTTACATAACTTCTGTGCAAATGACGACAACGGGCAGCGGGCCACAGAGTGGAGTGGATGTGGGTGAAGATATGGCTGTGGATGTGGGTCTATAGCAGGGTAAGGGTGACCCACACACACACAGCTGAAACAGAAGCCGGATCTGGCTCCGGACGCAGGCGTCAGCGCTCTTGTAGCCCGGCGTTATTAAAAAATTTAAAGCATGTTTTGCGGCGCGGCGTGGCGCGGCGCAGGACGAAGGGAAAAGGCGTTCCAAGCGCTTGAAGCACTGGCAATATGGCTCTGCTTAGTTGTCAACGCCCCAACATTGTGTGTGTGTGTGTGTGTGTGTGTGGATGTTTGTGTTTGTGATCGACTGCGCACATAAGCAAGCAGCGTTCCTGTGTTTTTTCTTTCTGTTTCATATCCTTGTAGCGGCAACCGGCGATTGTGTCAGAGAAGTGCCAGCGTCTGTTTTCAATGTTGCCAGAGTCATTTCCTTTTGTAGCCACTTGTGTGTGTGTAGAAGTGTGTGTGTGTGTGTGGGTGAGTGGCAAGCGGCAGCACTAAACATGCAGCTATAACAACTGAGAGAGTGCGCTACAAAGAGCTACAAATACAGAACTTAAAGGAATTCAAAAGATAAAACTAAATACATATGATTTCGTTGGAATATATGTAAAAAATATATATTAAGAATTCACTTAAAATATATATATTATTAGGTATGTATACAAAAAAATATAAATATACGTATATAGAAATATATGTATAAATAAATCTATAAAACTAACTATAAATTATTCACTTAGAATATATAGAAAAGTATACAATAAATATAAATATGTGTATATCGAAATATATGTATAAATAAATTTATAAGACTAACTATAAATGATTCAGTTGGAATATATAGAAAAAGTTATGAAAAATTATGTTAGAATATATTGAAATAATTCTGTTAGAATATAAATAATATGTATATGGACATATATATGTAGAATTATACCTATATGATCAAATATTTCTCAGTACTTCTTAACCCTCTTAAGATTGTATTATTCTATTTAATTCAGTCTATTTTATTTCCAACAAAATATCTCAGATATCTATAAATTCCCCATTAGATAATAAAATTTCATCTAT